>SJYA01001606.1:70043-90888 GCA_006410615.1 Neotragus moschatus
TGATGCCTGGGGCGGGGGGGCGGGGAGGGGGCAGGGCGGAACCCACCTTCTCCTGGAAGAAGCCCTGGGAACCGCGGCGGATGGCCAGCAGCGCCGTGTAGTTCAGTGTCTCGCGGACGGTGAGGTTGCTCAGCAGAGTGTCGCTCTGCGGGGAGGGACCTGTCAGCATCTTCCAAGGTGCCCCCCCGCCACCTCCCAACTCCTGCGGGTGGGCCAGGATGCGGGCACCTGCAGGACGTAGGAGAAGCAGTCCTGGAACTGCTCCCTGTGCAGCTCCTGGCCGTTCACGAACACCTCCCCAAGCAAGGTCCCTGTGCGCCGCAGCCTCCCGGACATGGCGTCCAGCAGCGTGGTTTTCCCTGAGCCTGGGAGGCGACAAGAGAGAGCCTGGAGGAGGCCATGCACGAGGCCTCACAGGAATTTCCCAAGACCCTCAGTGAACCCGCTGTCCAGCCCTGACTTGCTCTCCCTTTGGCTTCGTGGGCCAGACTCATGGCTGGAATGAGTCCTTCCAGCTTGTCCCCTTTCAATGAGAGGGATGAGCTGTTTCTCTTCTCCAGGCCTGAGCTGGAGGAGCTCTGTCTGTTTATTCTCTTTTAAAGCTGCTTGAGGCTGAAAAAGAAAACACAGGATCAGACTCAAATGAAAACCATGGCTCTTAGAAGCAGTTGGATTCTAGGGCATTTGAATTTCTTTTTGTTTGTGACTCCCTGGGATACTCTGCTGTTTCCTGGATGTAAGGGACACGGCCCAGAGCCTCGCTAGTGTGGTTGAGTACCAGCAGCATCAGCACCATCTGAGAGCTTGTCAGAAATGCAGAATCTCAGGCTCCAACTTCTCAGATTCTGCATTTTAACAAGATGCCTGGGTAGTTCTCATGCATATTCGAGTGTGAGAATCACTAGCTTAGTGAGTCCTTCAGTAAAAACCAAGTTGGCCTCAGCCTACACCGAGAGCCTTGAGCATGACCCAGCAGGTTGTTGCTAAGAATTTTCCCACAAGATGGGGTGAACTAACTTCCCTGTACTGGAGTGACTGGAAGGTGAGGTTTCTCCTGGTTTGCTTTGTCTAGGGTTAGAGTGATCTCTCGGAGAAGGCAATGGCACCCCACTCCAGTTCTCTTGCCTGGAAAATCCCATGGATGGAGGAGCCTGGTAGGCTGCAGTCCATGGGGTCGATAAGAGTCAGACAGGACTGAGCGACATCACTTTCACTTTCATGCATTGGAGAAGGAAATGGCAACCCACTCCAGTGTTCTTGCCTGGAGAATCCCAGGGATGGGGGAGCCTGGTGGGCTGCCGTCTATGGGGTCGCACAGAGTCGGACACGACTGAAGCGACTTAGCGGCGGCGGCAGCAGCAGAGTGATCTCTTAGGGTAAGACACCAGCTGGCCCTTCCCATTCGTACTGGACACAAGCTTACATGGGCCCAGCTAATAGGGCCAGGAATAGGAGTCACCAGGCTGTCCTGAGTAAGGCTGTTAAGAAGTTAGAATGAGTAAGAGAGGAAAT
This sequence comes from Neotragus moschatus, assembly GCA_006410615.1. Lineage (NCBI taxonomy): Eukaryota > Metazoa > Chordata > Mammalia > Artiodactyla > Bovidae > Neotragus > Neotragus moschatus. Next base: position 71,556 of record SJYA01001606.1, read on the forward strand.
TATCAGGAGGCACTGGGCTCTCTGCGAAGATGGCAAGAGAATTCCACTGAGGATGTGATGACTTGTGCAAAACAAAAGGACCTTCTGTTCAAATATTTTAAAGAAACTGCTGGTTGCTCTGAGGGGTGCAAAGATGAAAAGCCAAGCTCCTGGAGCAGTGGTTTTCTTATCTGACCCACGACTGACAAAGCTCAGAATCAGCCCCCGTGTGCTCAGGGAGAGGTCAGCGTGGGGAAGGGAGCAGAGTGATTGAAAAGAAACACAATGTGACTTCACTGAGGCTGTCTTTCAGAATGTGCCCTGGAGTTTCTCAGTCACAATATTGAGCTTCGTCTGTGGTTCTTCTAACTAGGCGCTCCCTTGGCCTTACATTTCCAGCATCCCGTCTCAACTCTAATAGACCCTCCAACAGCCTGTAGCCCGGATCCCAGCTCCCCCACTGCCTCACAGCTAGCCTCCTTCTTGGGGCTAGTTTCTCCGTGTGCTGCTTGACCTCTCAGCGGCATGTGATGCTGTGGCTTGCCCTTTTTTGTGAATCTCTCTCTTGGCTCGAGTGCCACCTCATCCTCTTGGCTGAATCCTGTCAGTCTGGCTGCTCCTTCTCAGCCTCCTATGGGGGACCCTCAGGGTTCCTCTCATGTCACACATCCTCAGTGAGCAGTGTGAGCAACTACTTGCTTCTCAGCATGTGAGGGAACCGCTTTGGGTTCAAGCCTTCAGATGACTGCAGCCCCAGCCGCCATCTGACTACACCTCATGAGAGGCCGCAGACAGAAGTATCCAACCAAGGCATACCAAATTTCTGACTCGTAGAAACACTGAGAGATAATACCTGATTTTTATTATTTTAAGTCACTTAGTCTGGGCATTTTTTAAACATGAAAACAGGTAATACTGTCTTTTGTTTAAACATGTGCTAAATATTTATTAACTCATTTCTGGGGGTACCAGGAGGATAACAAAGCTCAAGCAGAAAAGGGTATGAGGAACTAGTATACACAATCAGTGAAGAAAAGATTGGAGTAAATTGCAACGTTACACGGTTAATGCCTTAGGATGTGACACCAAACGGACAGGTAACAAAAGAAAAAAGAGACAAACTGGACATCATGAAAATTTTAAACCTGCATTTTTCAACAAAGACATTCTTCATTGTGTACAAAGGTAGTCCACAGAATGACAGAAAAATATTTGCAGATCTTATATAAGTGATTAATATTACAGAGAGAACTTCTAAAATTCAACAACAACAAACAAACAAACAAACCACCTGATTCAAGACTGGGTAGAGGACTTAGGGAAACAGAAATCAAAACTACTGCAAGATATCCCCTCGCACCTAATAGTGAAGTTGTGCAGTCGTGTCCGACTCTGTAGCTACTATCAAAACAAACGAACTAAACAGAAAACAACATGTGTTGGCTAAGATGTGGAAAAATTGGAATGCTTGTGCACTGTGGCTGGGAATATAAGATGGTACAGCCACTGTGGGAAACAGTACGGTGGTTTCTATAAAAACTGAAAATAGAATACAATCTGGCAATTCCACTTCTGGGTGTATACCCTAAAGAACAGAAAAACAGGGTCTTGAAAAAATATTTGTACACCCTTTTTCACAGCAGCATTATTCATGATAACTAAAATGTGGAAGGAAAGTGTCCATTAATGGATGAACGGATAAGCAAACTATGGTCTGCACATACGATGGAATATTATTCAACCTTAAACATTAAGGAAATTCTGCAATATGCTGCAACATGGATAAACACTGCACATACTATGCTAACTGAAATAAGCTAGTCACCAAAAGATAAATACTGTATGATTCCACATATCCGAGGTACTTAGACTAGTATGGGATGTAAGTACACTTTCTTAAGGACAGAAAGTGTAGTGATGGTTGCCAGGACTGAGAGAAGGGCAGAAAGGGAGTTATTCTTTAATGGGAATATAGTTTCTACTTTACAAGATGAAAAGTTGTGGGGATGGATGTCAGTGATGTTTGCACAACTATGTGAATGCATTTAATACCACTGAACTGTGTACTTAAAAATGGTACACAAAAAAATACTCAAAATGGCTTAACAACTTATATATAAGACATGACACCATAAAATTTCTAGAAGACAATATAGGCAAGACATTCCCTAACATAGATTATAACAATGTTTTCTTAGGTCAGTTTTTCAAGGCAAAAGAAAAGCAAAAATAAACAAATAAACCTAGTCACACTAATAAGTTTTTCATGGCAAAGGAAACCATAAACAAAATGAAAAGAGAATCTATTGACTAGGAGAAAATATTTGCAAACATGTGACCAACCAGGGCTTAATTTCCAAAATATACAAACAGCTCATACAGCTCAATAAAATTAAAAAAAAAAAATCAATTAAAAAATGGGTGGAAGACCTAAATAAACATTTCTCCAAAGAAAACATACGGATGGCCAACAAGCACATGAAAAGATGCTCAACTAACTTTTAAAGAAATGCAACTCAAAGCTACAATGCGATATCACCTCACACCAGTCAGAATGGCCATCATGAAAAAGTCTCTGTAATAAACAACGATCGAGGGGGTGTGGCAAAAAGGGGGCCGTCCTACAATGTTGGCGGGAACACAAATGCTACAGCTACAATAGAAAACAGTTATGGAAGCTCATTTAAAAACTAATAACAGCTATCACATAATCCAGCAATCCCACTCTTGGGCATATGTCCAGAAAAGAAGAAAACTCTAGCTCAATAAGATATACACATCCCAATGTTCATAGTGACACTATTTATAATAACAAAGACATGGAAGCAACCTATGTGTCCACAGACAGATGAATGGATAAAATGAGGTATGTATAGATATTGATATATGTTTACATATATCTATGTATACACACACAGAGAGGAATATTACTCAGCCATAAAAAAAGAATGAAATAATGCCATCTGCAGCAATAGGAACTGAGAGATTATCATACTAATTAAACTAGAATTAAATACAGAATTAAGTCAGAGAAAGACAAATATCATGTGATACCACTAATATGTGGAATCTTGAAAAATGACACAAATGAACTTATTTACAGANGCTCCCTAAGATACACATGACCTGCCCGCTCTCGACGTACAAGGAGACATCTTTGAGGATCTGCCTGGTCCACTTCTGCCGGCGAGACGCGATGTCCCACCAGGGCCCCACATGGTGGCTTTAAAGGAAACCACACAGGGGAGAGGCAGCATAAAAGATTCCAGACCCTCGTCCCCCAGCACCAGTCCCAGCTCTGCCCAGCCCAAGTTTTCTCTGCACAGGCTCCTAAGTGTGGCTTAGCCTCAGTGTCCTCTGTAGAACCCAGCAGGTAGTGACAGAAGATCACCTCTGTAAAGACTGTTCTGGCAGCTGCTCTGAAAGCCAGCTCTCTTTGACTGGATGACAGATGGCAAACAGGACACTGTTTACTCCTTCACTTGACCCTGTGTTCCTTCACCCGGTTCCCTTACACCTCGTATTTCCAATAGCCCCGTTTCCCAAGCCCTCATCATCTGAACAGGGCAGATTATAGACCAGGGAGACACGAGGAGAAGGGGCAAGGGGCAAAATGCAGGGGCAGGAGGCAGAGCACAGCTTCCAGTCCCACGGTGGGGCTGGAGGAGGAGGGGCCGTTCGCAGTGGCTCCTAAGTTCCCTGGCAGCCCTTCCCCTCTACTCTCTCCACCCCCACCCACTGAAGAGGAAGCCGGAGCCTCCTGCAGGCCTCCCATTAGTGAGGAAAGCCAGCAGAGGGCAGAGGCCCACTCCCCTCAGGCCACAGCTGCCCCTGACCACAGCTGCCCCTGACCACAGCTCAAAGCTCCCGGCAGGTCAAAGAGGCACCTGCTTACCTGACGCTGTACGAGACATGGAAAATGCCCAGGCTGTGTCGAGGCTTTTCAGGAACCTTCTCTAGGGAGCACTGGGAGCTTCTGTTTACGTGGAGTTCTGAGGACTCCCCAAGAGTCAAAAAGGGGAGTTCGCCCATGGCCAACAAGAAGCAGAGACTGGGGGGTTTTCTGGCCTGACTCTCCCTGGAGTGGCCTCCGCCAAGGAGCTAGTGGCAGACTGCCCTGCCTGCTTCTCACCTGGCCTGGGAGCCCCTCCTCAGGACTTCTCAGCAGTGGGCCTGGGCTTGGTCGTGGATGCCATTATCTGATGTACCTTTAGCCAGTGTGTGTCTGTGTGTTATCTCAGCAGCGGGCAGAACACACAGCCCATGTTTGTGGGAGGGCTTGCCAGAGAGGAATGCTGGGAGACAGACCAGAGGTTGCCCGGCTCTGGGAAGCAGACAACATTGGCCCTGGTCGGCGGCAGCTAAGCCCAAAGGAAACTGCAGAATCAAAGCGCAGACACTGCAGGGCCCCATGGCAGAGGAGGCCCCAAAGAAGACAGGGCTAGAGAAAAGCGCTGCTCCCCAGGATGACTTGGTGAGTGATGGTGGGTCACAAGAGTCCTGGTGGGTAGGGNTGGTCGGCGGCAGCTAAGCCCAAAGGAAACTGCAGAATCAAAGCGCAGACACTGCAGGGCCCCATGGCAGAGGAGGCCCCAAAGAAGACAGGGCTAGAGAAAAGCGCTGCTCCCCAGGATGACTTGGTGAGTGATGGTGGGTCATAAGAGTCCTGGTGGGTAGGGGGTGAATCACACGCTTCTCTCCTCCTCAAGGAACTTTCCTTCCTAACTCACCTCCAGGTCGACAAGCAAGACTCTGCTTCCTGGGCATCGAAGCAGGACTCTGCTTCCTGGGCATCAAAGGGCTGAGGGAAGTGGGGTCAGGTGTTGGTGGGGGCCTCTGAGGTGACTTCCTGCCTGAAGGTGGCTCCTGCAGGGAAATGATGTCGTGTTTGTGACTTGGGCCGATCTGGCTCTTTTCTAAATGTGGTTCCATCACAGAAGGGCTTCCCTGGTGGCTCAATCGGTAAAGAGTCTGCCTGCAATGTGAGAAAGCTGGGTTCAATCCCTGGATTGGGAAGATTCCCTGGAGAAGGAAATCACAACCCACTCCAGTATCCCTGCCTGGAGAATTCCATGGAGAGAGGAGTCTGGTGGGCTACACCATGGGGTCACAAAGAATCGAATACAACTAAGTGGCTGACACTTTCACTTTTTCCAACACAGAAAAGTGCTCACACGGCCTGGGGACACTGCAGTGTCTCCTCTGTCCCTGTGGCTATCAAGTTCAGAGACTCAGTGGCAACAAACTGATGAGACAGGGAACCCTGTGAGAACATCAGAATGTATGCCCCAAATACAGCTACAGCAGGCAGTCGTTAAGACCCTGGAGAGAGCTGGAAGAACAGAGGACTGCCAGGGGACCAACAGGTCCAGGGCTTCTGTCCTCATTTTACATGAGAAATGTTTGCCTAAAAAAAAAAAAAATGGCCTTTGACTGAAATCAGGATGTGGGCAGGGTTTGAAGCAAGAGGTGAAATCAGAACACAGAGAGGAAGCAGGTCCCCACCATCCTTCCCCACCCACCCCACTGTTCCATCAGTCTTTGGTTGCCTGTGAAGGGGTGAGGGGTGGAGACAGAAAGACTGAAGGACTGAGGACTCCACACCACAGGAAGGGCCTCGGGCCACCCAGACTGGCCTTGAGTTGCTAGCACCTGACTTCAGCCAGGCCCCAGGAACCCACCCTCTCAGTCAGCTCTCAGCAACAGCAGGTAACCACTGTGCTCTGGGAATACCCCAGGGAGCCAACGTCTGCCAGGAAAGGATTCCTGGGAGCCGTGACTGCAGTGTGTACAGCCTGAATAGGAGACAAAATCTCCAATGATTTTGAAAAGGACACTTTCTAGAAGGTCTGATAATTCAGACATCACAGCTTGGGATGCAAAGAACTGCCCGAATATGACATCCAGGAAGTGGTACAGGCCCTGCCATTTCCAATTTCCTTTCCTTCACTCCTGTTCCTCAAGGTGCCAAGTGACAGTCTAACATTTATGGTGCCCAGAACAAGAAGTCAAGGGCTATGTATCTTAAGTCTTTGTTCAGTCGCTCAGTCGTGTCCAACTCTTTGCAACCCCATGGACTGAGGCATGCCAGGCTTCCCTGTCCTTCACCATCTCCTGGAGCTTGCTCAAACTCAAGGATGGAGTCGGTGATGTCATCCAACTATCTCATGCTCTTTCGCCCCCTTCCATTCATGCCCTCAATCTTTTGGGTCTTTTCCAGTGCATCCTATGTCTAGATACTTAAAAATTATCAGTCAAGTTAAAAGCTATTAAATAAAATATTTTCTATCCTTCTAAGTTGACATACCTTCTTCACAACATGGAAGGCCAGATGTAAACCAAGAAATTCTAGGACCTGTGGCTTCCAGCACAAGCCACAGCCTGTCTCCCTTCTCTGTCCACGCTCAGCACCACACATGATCTCACACACCCGTGCATGGCCACCCCACCCTGCCCACCCACGTCACATCCACCCCTCCACAGACAAATGCCCCTCTGACCTGGATGCCCTGAGGGATGGGCACACAAGGTTCACACAGCCCTGGGAGTGGGCCTGAGGCCATCTGGGAATTTGGGGGTAGTGAGTACCCAGAGTGACAAGTGCCCTCAGCCCACAGACTCCTCAGTCCATGGGCAAAAGCCTGGCCAGAGGAGGACAAGAGGGGCCTAGGCCTCAGTGCAGAGTCTTTAGCACATCACTGCTTTCCCAGGGCACAGCCTCTGCATCTGAGAACAAGGAACTTGGGCTCTGCACTCCCTAAGTTTCCTTCTACGCTATGCTTCTGACTCAGGAATTTGATCAGAAGTTAATACAAGGAGAAATTACAATGTAGCCCAGCAGGAGCTGAGCTGGTTACCTACAAGTAAACCTGCTTTTGCTTTTTTTCCATGTCACCTGTCAGAAATTCAAGTGATGATCTGACAGTCATACTGATTAAGGTGTCAGCCGAATAGATATTTAAGCATTTGAAAAATACAGAGGGTTTGTCAAAACCTCAGGAAGAGTCTAACAAATCCTTCCTAGGAGCCAAGGAAAATATTTCAAAATGGAACAGAGGTAGCCCCCGCCCAGCCACGAGTTCTCTTCTGAACACTGAGCTGCCTGTGGTGGCTGGGCCCCGGCCTGGCCTGTGCCTGCCTACTGTGCCCAGGATGAGGAGGGGTTGGAGGAGCCCAGGCAGGTAGCACACGCCTCTCTCCTTTCTTTTATTTGTCTTCTCATCCTGATGCCTCTTTCCCCAGGGCCCCGTCACCCTTCACCTTCTCCAAGCTCCCGCCTGGAGAGTGGAACCCCCCCAGGCTTAAGGTCAGCGCCACAACTTGCTCCAGAATCCAAAATGTCCAATCCTTTCTCAGCAACTCTTCCACCTCCAAAATCTAACCTGGTGAGCTTCTGGCCCAGGTGTTCGTTGTGGAGTTAACTCATTCCTTATACCAACTAACATCCCTCTGCAGACATTTACCGTTTAAAAACAAGCAAGTAGGGACTTCCCTGGTGGTCCAGTGGCTAAGACTCTGCACTTCGAATTCAGGGGTGCAGGTTTGATCCCTGGTCAGAGAGCTAAGATCCCACATGCCTTGAGGCAAAAAAAAAAATCCAGAACATGAAACAGAAGCAATATTGTCCAACAAAGACTTTTAAAAATGCTCCACATTTTAAAAATCTGTAAAAGAAAAAAAAAAAGCAGAATACATGTTAGCCCAAGTGAGACTAATGCTGGTGGTGGAGGTGGGGAGGGAGGGTCAGGGCTGACCTGCCAGAACCCAGAGCTGCCCGTAACCTCCCCAGGAGCTTTATTCTCCATCTCTGAGGGCACAACCCCCTCACCTCCTCCACCTCCAGCTNAAAAAAAAAAAGCAGAATACATGTTAGCCCAAGTGAGTCTAATGCTGGTGGTGGAGGTGGGGAGGGAGGGTCAGGGCTGACCTGCCAGAACCCAGAGCTGCCCGTAACCTCCCCAGGAGCTTCATTCTCCATCTCCGAGGGCACAACCCCCTCACCTCTTCCACCTCCAGCTCGGAGGACTCTGGACTCCCCTCATGGACACCCTCTCTCAGCTTTAAAACTTATTTTGAAATATTTCAGACAAAGCAGTTTAAAGAACAGTGAATTCCCACACCCATCCATAGACTTGCCAATAGCTTTGAAAGTCATCCCCCCCTACCTTCCCAGGACCTTTTCTCCCCTCCTCAGTGATCTCTCCCCACTGTATTCCTTCCTATACCCCAAAGACAATCCTTCTGCTGACTTAGCCATTTATCTTCCAATGTTTTTCTGTATAATATACGATCTTGACGGTACTGGTTCAAACATTAAACAAGGTAAGTAGATCTGGTTGGCTATTTCCACACTCTCCCAGAACTCTGGGGGCCACTCACGGTGGGCTTGCAGCAGACCATCACCCATATTTATTTCCCTCACCTCCACTGGGCTCAATGTCAGTTTTCAGGGCCTCTTACCTCCACCATTGCAGGGGTGCTTTAAAAAAGACTGTTGGGTATTATTTTCACAGAAGTCCCAAGCTATGCTGTGTTCACATAAAGCACACGTGGACACTGTATGTGCAGTGAAAATACACGTTGATCAGGCATGTCAAGGAAATCATGCCTCTGTATCTGGCCCGTGCTGCTCCATCCTCAGTGTCTCGTCCTCCAAGCTCTAAGCTTCCCAAAGACTGTCTTTTGCACAGTCACACCCCAAATTCCAACCCTAAAGCATATTGTGGGCCTCCTCCTGTTTGCTGGATGCTTGACTGACTGATTGAAGGAATGTATCAGTGGGGGAATAGCAGCCCTGAGGGGAGAAGATCGGAATCAACAGGAACTGGTTAATGAATGCATACTTTCCCCGTATTACCTCAAGGAAACAAAAATTGAGTGCATTTTTAAAAAGCGGAAATCTTTTAAGGCAAGTTTTTCCTTGTTTGGGCCTCAGCTATTTAAATGATTGAACTGATAAAACAGAAGGAATTCAGATCTGCAGATGGTGACTATCATTCACGTTATCAGCTGATACCATGAAACACTGATTTATTTGATGTATATTCAAATAAAGCAGGCTTCCCTGATAGCTCAGTTGGTAAAGAATCTGCCTGCAATGCAGGACACCCCAGTTCAATTCCTGGGCCAGGAAGATCCCCTGGAGAAGGGATAGGCTCCCCACTCCAGTATCCATGGGCTTCCCTGGTGGCTCACACAGTAAAGAATCCACCTGCAATGCAGGAGACCTGGGTTCGATCCCCTGGAGGAGGGCGTGGCAACCCACTCCAGAATCCCATGGACAGAGGAGCCTGGCGGGCTACAGTGCGTGGGGTCTCAAAGAGTCGGACACGACTGAGCGATTAAGCACAGCACAGATAAAGCAGCCATGTTTATGTGAACACAACATGGCTTGTGACTTACATAAAAAACATCATCAGCAAGATGATGACAATGAAGAGGATGATGGTAACAGTGATGGCAGGGACTTACTCTAAAATCTCCCAACAGCATCTTGAAGAGCTCTGTGGCACAAAATCCTTATCAAGACAAGATGCAACTTGCCTAAGAGCAATGTCTTCACAAGCATTGAGCACTGGCTTGTTGACAGCTGTTTTCCTCCCACATGCTAGGTACAGAAAGTCTGTTTGGGATGAGATACTAAGCCAGATTCAGGAAAGGGAAAGTTAAAAGGCCTTTTCTGAACAGAGGCTCACAAAGCTCTCTCCAGTCCAGGGTCTGGGTCGTGTTCATGACAGGTTACTTGGATGAGGTTCCAGCAGCCTATGACTGAGCTTCTCTGGTCAGGAGCTGGAGGGAAGCCCCCAGTTTTTCTCTGCAGAGAAGCGAAGCCCTGCCCTCATGGGTGCTCCCGTTTTCTCAGAGCCCTTGGGCTCCTCCTGCCTAAATCCATCTTCTGCCCACTTGGGATCCCATCCACACTAGCTCCTGCTCTCACCTCTCCGGACGCCCTCCCTCCCAAGTCCTCCTTCTAAAGAAGCTCCTCACTTGTCGTGTCTCCCAGCAGGGCCTCCAGGACAGCGTGTTCTCCTCCGAAAGTGACAACAGCCTGTACTTCACCTACAGTGGCCAGCCCAACACCTTGGAAGTCCGAGATCTCAGCTACCAGGTGAGGACAGGTGGGAGGAGCAGAGAGGGCCAAACAACTCCAAGCAGAAGGGAAGGGTGAGTCCCAGCTGGGTACCCTCCGCCTCTAAGGAAAGAGTTCAGGCTACACTGATGCCTCATGTGTTGGGTGCCAGCACCATGGAGACTTCCCTCAATGACACACATTGGAGCTGAGGTTGATGGGCACGAAAAAGAGAAAGAAACCTTTGTTAAAACATAAAGCCAACCATGTGACTCTGTGGAAAAAAAAATCTCTAAAACTTATTTTTAAACTTAATATTTTGAAATAATTTTAGACTTCTGAAAAAGCTGCAAAAATAGTGCAGAGTTCTTATATACCCTTTGTCCACCTTCCCCTAGTGTTAACATCTTGCTTACCCATAGCACAGTGATCAAAACTGATACATTCACCACAGTACAATACTATTAACCAAACGACAGACGTGTATAAGATGTTATGGAAAAGCCCAAATGAAATTTTCAGCCACTCTAATAATAGTACATATTATAGGTCTGCAGTGAGGACTGAATGAGATAAGAGACATAATAAACAGATGAACACAATGCCTTGCACACAGTAAACACTTGATCAGTTATTAGTAAATCACTGTCGAGTGAAAACATCATTTTGCCTCATGTTGTGTTTTTATTTCTGTTCTGCTATTACGCATGCTTCCCAACTGTTCTCTTCAGACTTGGAAATGGCAGCTTCAGGTTCTCAGCATGGTGGAGCCCGCCTCCATATCTGACAGAACCTGGGTGGGGGACCCCTCAGGCCTGTTGTGTTTTGGCAGGAGGATTTCTCTTGGAGGGAGCTGAACAGAAGGTGAAGCTTTCTGAGGAACCTTTCTATGTCTCCCCACAGGTGGATATGGCCTCCCAGGTACCTTGGTTTAAGCAGCTGGCTCACTTCAAGATGCCCTGGACATCTCACAAGGACTCCTGTGAGCAGGGCATTCAGAACCTGAGCTTCAAAATGAGGAGTGGACAGATGCTGGCTGTCATAGGGAGCTCAGGTATCACTAGGGGCAAATAGTGGGGCAATGGGTTCTCTCTCTCCTGGGATGCAGGGCAGTCCCTTGAACAAATGGACGCTCCTCACAGAACTTTGCTGAGCAACAGAACAACACGGCAGTTGTGAGAGCACAACTTCCAGGTCCAGCAGAGCTGGGTTCAAGTCTCAGCTCCTCTCTTTACTAGCTTTCATGAATCACAAGCAGGCTTCTTGCAGCTGCAGCCAGAGCTCTGATCCTTCATTAATACAGGATGAAGGCATCAGGCAGCTTTGGAATTGAATGCTCTTTCCAGGGGACTCCTCCACCACAAGGAACACTCATTGTCCTCCCCTCCCCATCAGATTCCTATTCCAGTCAGACAGCGGGTAGGCACAGCCCCTGCCACAACTCACATCTTGGATACCCCAAGTCTTAGTTCAACCTTCAACCATCGTTAAAAATTCAGATTTCTGAAGTGTTTCAAAAAGTCACTTCCACAGGCCAGACTTAGAAGTATAGAATGAGCTGGAAGGGGGCCTGGAGAACACAGTTCTGTTCCCTTCACAGTATACTTTTCCTTCTCCTGACCACCGTGAAAACATCTTTAGACGAGGTCTTCCTGCCCCGGCATCATTCCCCCTTCATTTAACAGTCAGACCAAAGTTTAGAAAAGAGGAATGATTTACCTAAGGACATATATTTAATGCAGAATAAGAACTAGAACTCTGGTCTCCTGGTTCTCAGATGTTTAAAAAAAACTCAACTGATCAAATTTTAAGATCTTATTGGTTTTATTCAACAATTCATGAATTGGGCAGCATCCCACCTGGCAGAAACTATAGTGTGGACCAGAAAGTTTATCTGGATTTTTCCATAAGATGTTAGCTCCAGCCCAATAGCTTTAGTGTGCGTGCTAAGTTGTTTCAGTCGTGTCTGACTCTTTTTGCAATGCTCTGAACCACAGCCCACCAGGCTCCTCTGTCCATTGGGTTCTCCAGGCAAGAATACTGGAGTGGGTTGCCATGTCCTCCTCCAGGGGACCTTCCCAACCCAGGGATCAAACCCACGCCTCCCATATCTCCTGTATTGGCAGGTGGGTTCTTTACCACTAGTGCCACCTGGGAAGCCCAAAAGCTCTGGAGAGCTGCACAGAATGAAAGATTTTTACAGGCAGAACAAAGTAGGACAAGGAAATTATTCTAGCAAAGGGCTGATTGTTTTAGGCATGATCACCTTTCTCTGGAGGACAGTAGGGGTCTATCAGTGCTGACCAGGCAATTTCAGATGGGCTGGTTTAAGATTCTATTCCCAGGAGAGACTGAAACTATAATTAAATTAGGTATTACATCTTAGGGTGGGGACATGGGGCTTAGCACAAGTTGACTCCACTTGGGGTTTGTTGTTTATTTTTTAAACACAGATCAAAGGCATTTCTCCCTTACACAATGTCAGAGGGAACACTTTATACCTTCCAATTAATTATTTCCAAAAGTAGAGATTACTCAACCTTTTGACCATCTGCTCCACATTTTTAGTCTTCTGCTGGGGAGGTTCTGTTTACTGTCTAACCAGAGATCAAGTGAGAGGATACGTGCAAATGAACTTTGTCACTGAAACAACACCCACAGGTCAAGTCCTGCCAACTGCTGGCCCTGGCTCTGCAATTCTGATCCAAAAAGAAAAATGTGGAAACTTCATGGGCCAATTTTGTTTGTTAACACCTGGTGGCTTTTCTGGTTACACCTGCTTTTTCTTCATGAACTGAGGATCTAGGGAACACATGGGCCTAACTAGGCACTCCAAGCTAAGAGTCATCACAGTTAATCCTGACCACCACAGCCCTGTAGCTGTTAGAATCCCTGATTTGTGGTTGAAGAAAGGGAAGTCAGGAGAGGCCAAGCAGGAATCACACTGTGTGTGAGATTTTCGACTCTAGGCTAGTGTTGTTTAGCTACAGGTTTACTTGGCTGAAATTATTTAATGAATTTTTAGAAAGGTTATCAATGATACCACCTGTGACTTATATTCTACCATGGGATTCTCCAGGCAAGAATACTGGAGTGGATTGCCATTCCCTTCTCCAGGGGATCTACCCAACCCAGGGACCAAACCCACATCTGTATTGCAGGCAGATTCTTTACCATCTGATCCAGGAGGGAAGCATACTCTGTTCACCAAAATTATAATAGTAAAATAAAATTAATTCAAACAGCCCCCGGCATTTAAGCTTCTATAGAATCAGCAGTGGTACTTTTCCAATGAATGAATTTACTGAGTTGGCAGAGTCTTGAATGCCTGTGGGTGTTTTCTCCTGATTCACGGAGGATCTCCCCAAAACATACCCTGACAACCTCCCCTGGGAAGACCACCCACATCTCTCAGAGTTTTGTTCAGGAAACGTGGTCTTTCTGCCCCCTGATTGGGAATCCTAAGGTCCCTGTGTTGTGAAAGTCCCCTGTGCTTCCAGAGCCTGGATCCAATGATGTCCAGGCTGAGCCAGGAGTAGGGCCAGAACCCTCCCTCTGGCTTCCCCCCTGGCTATTTTGTGCCTCCTAAGTTCTCTTGAATGAAGTGCACCCAGGAGGCAGTGGACAGGTCCCTTTCTACACTGAAAACCTCTGGTCCGTAAGCAGAATGATGACTGAAGAGGCTACTTGAGTTTTGCTTTTATGCACAGATAAAAGGGGACATGGGGCTGTGGGCAGGGGGCTGCTTGCAGAAGGCCTGGGAATGTGGCAAAGAAGAGTCGTTACATCTGTGTGTTGGCACTTTCCCTGTTTAAAAACTGCTTGGAAATTTTGCACTCCAAAAGGAATTTACAATAAGGAAACCAAAACCCTGCCTAGGGGAATTGGACTGGCTGTTCCTGGTAGCTTTAAGAACGCCTTCCTAGACCCTAAGCCCTATTTGACTTGCAGTTTAAATGGCCATCAAAGAGTCTCACAGAATCTCATGGAACCTGATCCAATCGGACATTTCCCCAAATTGATAGCAATTATTATGTCATTCAGAAGTGGATGGCATTAATTTGTATGTAATGGATCTATTTTTTTAAAGAGAAAGTGAAAAGTAATACTGATAAAAATAAGAGTGTAGAGAAATTCAGAACTACTGAGCCATAGTTTAAAAACCGTTTCCACATCTATTACTTCTCTATTTTTTCTCCCTTTCTGAAAACAGGTTCCGGTTGGGCATTTTTAAAAGATACCTTATTAATTCTCCAAAACTAGTCTTTCCCACAATGCCAGCTTCTGAGCCAAATGATGGGGAATGATGAAATGTTGCTGGCAGGTTTGCCAGGCAAAAATAGTTAAGCTTCCTAGTGCAATTAACACCAGCCCTGCTTGGGGGAGGGCACATACACTCTGGGCACAGGCAGTCCTGTGACAACCAGGATTCCAGCCTTCTATCATGTAGCCACAGGCCAGCCTGACCTGAACATCCCAGATTCCCAAGGATGTTCAAGTTGGCTGCTCCATGCAGGTCAGAGGGCTGTACCACCTTCCCTAGGGAAGGACAGAGCAGAACGTGGTGGCTGGAGGGTGCATGGGCAGCAGAAACTTCCAACCTGGTCCCTGCAGAAGCTCCACTCTTGGGAATATATTTTCTCTTTAATATTTATCTATTTGGCTGGGTCAGGGTTGGGGGAGGTTGTGAGGGTGGGGAGAGTTCCTAGTCTAGGTCAGGATTTAGTTCCCCGACCAGGGATTGAATCTGGGTCCCTTGCATTGGAAGGTAGATTCTTAACCACTGGACCACCAGGGAAGCCCCTCAGGGATATTTCTGGTGGTTTCTCAGGTTGTGGCAGAGCCTCTTTGCTGGATGTGATCACCGGGCGAGGCCCTGGCGGCAAGATTAAGTCAGGCCAAATCTGGATCAATGGGCAGCCCAGCACAGCACAGCTGGTGAGGAAGTGTGTGGCCCATGTGCGCCAGCATGACCAGCTGCTCCCCAACCTGACCGTCCGGGAGACCCTGGCTTTTGTTGCCCAGCTGCGCCTGCCCAGAGACTTCTCCCAAGCCCAGCGCGACAAAAGGGTAACTAATCCCAGTGACCCCAAGAAGCTATGCCATCCTTCCCTCCCTGCCTCAGGGTCCAGCCATTCCAGGCCAACTGTGAGCAAGCCGGTTCACCATCTGTCCATCAGAAAAAGTCCACCAAATGCTCAGCCCTGCCTTCCTTCCCCCGTTGTCCCATTTAGCCCCAAATGTGGGATAAATATTTGCTTACTTGTTTTCCGGTTCTCCGTGCTGGCGGGGAGCCGGAACATGGCCACAGTCCCAGCAAGTGGTGCCTTGCTCAGCAGTGGGAGCTGCTCCGGATGCGTGAAAAGAATCTGGGCACAAACATTGCATCAGGGAAATGTAGGCCAGAGCCTTAAACTCAGTCGTCTTTACCTTGGAGCCCCATCTGCCTGGCCCGGAGCCGGCCAGCGCAGCCTCTCTATAGCTCCGGGACCGCCCTCCCTCTCACCCAGGTGGACGATGTGATCGCGGAGCTGCGGCTGCGGCAATGCGCCAACACGCGCGTGGGCAACATCTACGTGCGGGGCGTGTCGGGGGGCGAGAGGCGCAGAGTTAGCATCGGAGTGCAGCTGCTGTGGAACCCAGGTGAGGATGGAGGGGCCCGCGTGAGCCGCCTGGCTTAATCCGGTCCAACTGGAGTCCTGCCCATTAAACCAGGCTTCTCTCTGTTGGGAAGGAATCCTTATCCTGGATGAACCCACCTCTGGGCTCGACAGCTTCACGGCCCACAACCTGGTGAAAACACTGTCCAGGCTGGCCAAAGGCAACAGACTAGTGCTCATCTCCATCCACCAGCCGCGCTCCGATATCTTCGGGCTGTTTGATTTGGTCCTCCTGATGACGTCTGGAACCACCATCTACCTGGGGGCAGCCCAGCACATGGTTCAGTATTTCACCACAGTCGGCCACCCCTGTCCGCGGTACAGCAACCCTGCCGACTACTATGGTGAGTCAGCCAGGCCAGAGGCATGGAACAGGGCTCCCCTCGACCCCAACCCTGCCAGGAGAGAAACTCTCAGGGGCTTCAGGGAAATAGGACCAAGGATGGAGGCAGGGGAGGAGATGGGGTGTATTACAGGCTTCAGTTTACCCAGCATCAAATGCACGACTATTAGAAATCTCATTAGCGCTCCAAACCAGAGGAGATATAATCCAGGAGAGTTTGGACCAGTTTCTGGAATTATGGTCTTTATTCCGGTTCCTTAGGAAGAATAGGAAATTTGGAGTTGGAAGCCACTAAGAAATCTTAAACTGTGTCCTGGTTCCCCTACAAAGGCAGGGAACCCAGAGGCTGTGGATGGGAGCCCCAAGGCACAGACCAGTTCAGTGCCTTTTGGGGGGTCTTGACCCATGAATCTCTAGATATGAAAATTGCTGTCAGCACCAGAGATGCCTTCCTGCTTGGGGTCCTGAGACCTCAGCATATGGCCCTCAATTCTTGTGAGGACAGTTGCCTTTCCAGGTGCCCACCTTGAAAGCAGGCCCTGGGTCCTGAGTGCTGAGCAGTACCTTGGTTGATGGACAGGCTGCATGGCTGTACCAGGGCCAGGAGAGCAGCAGCTGTGGTTAGTCCCAAACATAGATCACCTGGAGCCCAGCCTTCCTCCCAGGATGGCCTGGTGTAGCAAGGGCCTTCCCAATACACATGTGGGTAAGGACCAGTTTCTTGAGGGCAGACACTGCAGAGGGTGTCCCTTTGACCCTTGCAGCCCTGCCAGGCCACGGTCATCTTCGTCCTTACAGATGAGAAGACTGGGGTCCTTGCAGTCAGGTGCAGAAATGGGCCTCTCACCTCCCGGGCCCAGGAGGGAACACCCTTCTCCCAGGATCCACCCTCCAACCCTCTAAGAGGCCAATCTTTCTGGCCCACCAGCTCTCACCCTCTGCACTCACTCACACTGTGAACTCACCTGGAGGTCATCCTCTCTCTGTGCTCAGATATCAGCTTGGCTTCCTGCCAGTGTGTCATCCTCTGGTTGGTCATCCCCAGATAAGGGGGCAGAGGACATCTGCCAGCCTGGCCACTGAAAGCAACATACTATAACCCTAGAGAGAAGTTGCCAGAAATCAGGTGCCCACATCGGGAAAAACAAATCTTTTTCTTAATTTTATATTATTCATGCCTCACAAATCCGAGGGCATGGCGTGCCCAGAGAATCTGACACTTGAAGTTATGGCCCTACACAGTGAGGGTACCCTTCATGATATACAAGGCCCCTCTGAGATGTTTTCCTGCCTTGAGATGTGTCATGAAAATAGGAAAAAGAAAGAGGCAGAGAGATGAAGAATGACTCCCCCTGGGCATCTCTCTGCCTCTGTCTGTTCTGATCATCACTTTGTGGTCCACTCTCAGAGGGTGGGGAGCATGTCCCAGGGCCCCCTCTGACAGCATCGTGGGCCATGAGCACCTGTGGGACGCAGGTCACCCACGGCCCGCTCCTGCTGCTTACAGTGGACTTGACCAGCATTGACAGACGAAGCAAAGAACAGGAAGTGGCCACCAGGGAGAAGGCTCGGTCCCTTGCGGCTTTGTTTAAAGAAAAAGTGCGTGGCTTTGATGACTTTCTATGGACAGCGGAGCCAAGGGAGCAGGGTGTGGGCATTTGTGTGCAGAGGTAAGGCAGTGGGTGGCCCTAAGGGGAGAGCACCCTGCAGAAAGTGGCTGTCCCTACACCCCCATGACACTCTCTATCTCCTGACAGCCCGGCTCCTGACACCAACCTATTCCAGGCTCCCACTAAGCTGCCTGGCCCCCTACAGCAGTTTGCCATACTGATCCGGTAAATTATTTGCCATTTCATCACCCTCTTGGCCCGCAAAAGTCTTAGTTGTATCAAATTAAGCCCTTTAGAGCTAAAGTGAATTTGAAGGAGGAATTTAATTTGAAGAGATAGGGTCATTTGAAAAAAATCAGAGCCAGCCTTCCATGTGATACAGAGAACTCCTGTTCCTTTGATTCTTTAAACAAAATCAACATTTCCTTGCTAGCCAGATGCTCATAGAAGTCACCCAGAATCATTGTAAAAAATTAAATCGATACAGGAGACCCTCAAGTGGACAAGGGAAGTTTCCCTGCTACGTGAGCCCTCACAGAAAACCAGATCTGAGTGTTTGGTGTGAGTCCAAGATGTTTCCATGCACATAAATATTTTAATATATAAATGAGATCACGCTAAGTCTCGTTGGTTGTGTCTGACTCTTTGTGACCCTGTGGATTGTAGCCTGCCAGGCTCCTCTGTCCATGGGATTTTCTAGGCAAGAACACTAGAGTGGGTTGTGATTTCCTCCTCTAAGGTATCTTCCTGACCCAGGGATAGAAGTCTTAGGTCTTATGTCTCCTTGTACAGACATTGTTACACTTCTGATTGGCTATTTCCCCGGGATGACTGCTTTAAATAAAATTGCAAGGTGATACAGCGTTGGCAAAAGTCACAACCATTTCCTGAGTACCGACTGGGAGACAGATGGGCTCATCAGTCGCCTCACTTGAACCTCACAGTAACTGTGAGGTGAGCACCACTCTTCCCATTTTACAAAGGGGAAAAATGAGGCTTACAGAGACTACAGGACATTGCCAAGGTCACAGTGCTGCGGTCTGGTGTTCGCTTGGCACCTCTTTCTTCTGTTTTTTAAGTCGTCAGATTTCCAACGACTTCCGAGACCTGCCAACCCTCCTCATCCACGGGGCGGAGGCCTGCCTGATGTCCCTGATCATCGGGTTCCTCTACTACGGCCGCGGGGCTGTCCAGCTCTCCTTGACGGACACGGCAGCCCTCTTGTTCATGATTGGAGCTCTTGTCCCTTTCAACGTGATCCTGGATGTCATCTCCAAATGTGAGTGTGGCCTGCTCTCTGTGACCCACATGCAGGGCCATGTCAGCCATGCTCTGAACTGGACCAGGGCTGGCCTGAGTTCCGCATAGCTCCTGGAGGAGACAGGTCTGCTGAACAGTTTCACCATGACTGCTGAATAAAAGCTGAGGGTTGTTTTTAAACTTCATATATTAATATCAGTATGCAAATGAGAACAAATTCCCTAGGAGTCTGAGGCTTTTCTCCCCTAGCAGGAGTTATATTGACAGCAATGCGCAAGTCACAGAATTATAAACGTCTAAATTAGGATCAAAAATTGCCTTTTATATGACATTGAGGCAATAAAACTAGTTTCAGTTATACAAAGAGAGACTCAAACAGCAACACTGTAATTTCATTTTTTCATTCTCCTTT
>SJYA01001606.1:92595-133300 GCA_006410615.1 Neotragus moschatus
AGGTCTCCAGAGTTCTGAACTGCCCCAGAGGAAGCATACAGCACCTTCAGGGGGAGGTCAGCATGAGTCCATGCTTGTGGGTCGCACACACCTGTGCCCACTAACCCTCCGGTGGCAACCCCAGTCACCACCAGGAGGGAAGGCTGGGGACACTGGGGGCTGCTGCCTTTGAACATTGAAAGATCAGCAGCAAATAGAGGCGCTGGCTCACATCCTTTGCAGATCCTGGGGGAGTTTCCTGAGCACTGTGTCTACATCATCATCTATGGAATGCCCATCTACTGGCTGGCCAACCTGCGCCCAGGCCTCGAGCCCTTCCTGCTGCACTTCCTGCTGGTGTGGCTGGTGGTCTTCTGCTGCCGGGTCATGGCCCTGGCCGCTGCTGCCCTGCTCCCCACCTTCCACATGTCCTCCTTCTTCGGCAACGCTCTCTACAACTCCTTCTACCTCACTGGGGGCTTCATGATAAGCTTGGACAATCTGTGGACAGGTGAGGTTGGCTCTCCTCACCTGCTCAAGCTTTTTGAGGCCTCCTGTGGCTGGATCAGTCTGCTTTCCTCTGGCATTGTGAGCTCATCCCTTCGGTCCAACTCAGAGTTGGGAGCAGATTTGAAGGAAGGGCTCCATGGCAGGGTGAGGCAGTTGGCACCTTCTCATACAGCCTGGCTGACACCCAGGGGCCACCCTTGACTCTCCCTCCCTACATCACCAGTGAGCCAANTCTGCTTTCCTCTGGCATTGTGAGCTCATCCCTTCGGTCCAACTCAGAGTTGGGAGCAGATTTGAAGGAAGGGCTCCATGGCAGGGTGAGGCAGTTGGCACCTTCTCATACAGCCTGGCTGACACCCAGGGGCCACCCTTGACTCTCCCTCCCTACATCACCAGTGAGCCAAATCACTTCTTCCGCCCATGTCTTTCTGAAATGTCCTCTTGCCTTATCCCCTGCCCTGGCTCCTATCAGCTGATCTTGGGCCAACTGTGATAGTCTGGTGTCTGTGACCCTGGTTCCTCCACGTCTGAACCCTCACCCCTGCAGCACTGGCTCCCTAAGGTGCAGAGCCAGTCACTGCTCTGTCCCAGTGGTCCTGGGGCTGCTTGTTCCTGGCTGCCTCCACCCAACTCTTCTGAAGCCCCCAGTACGCTCCACACCCTCACAACTGAGCCTGTGGATCACTGCTCTTCACCTTCCATGGGCCTTTCCTGATGAGTTGGGCAGGGTTCACTGCTTCCTCCTCCTCCCTGAGCCAGGATGCCTCCATGGGGTCAGGGTACAGATTCAGTCATCTCTGTAATCTCTGGTGTGGGGCTGCTGAGATCCCAGAGTCCATAGGTTCTGTGAAGCTGAGCACGCGCTGGAGACCTAATCACTCTCTGGAGTTACTATAGGTCAAGCACGTGCTGGACACCTAATCAATTACTCTCTGGAGTTACTATAGGTCAAGCACATGCTGGACACCTAATCAATTACTCTCTGGAGTTACTATAGGTCAAGCACGTGCTGGACACCTAATCAATTACTCTCTGGAGTTACTATAGGTCAAGCACATGCTGGACACCTAATCAATTACTTTCTGGAGTTACTATAGGTCAAGCATGTGCTGGACACCTTATGAAATTACTCTGGAGTAGTTACTGTAGGTCAAGCATGTGCTGGACACATAGTGAAATTACTCTGTGGAGTTACTATAGGTCAAGCACATGCTGGACACCTAATGAAACTGCTCTGTGGAGTAGTTACTGTAGGTCAAGCACGTGCTGGACACCTAGTGAAATTACTCTGTGGAGTTACTATAGGTCAAGCACATGCTGGACACCTAATGAAACTGCTCTGTGGAGTAGTTACTGTAGGTCAAGTGCACGGTGATCCTGCAGCCACTCAGCCCCTCTGTCCCAGCAGTCCATGTCTCCAGCTTCCCCTCTGCTCTTTCACCCTTTTGTTCTCTCCCCCGCTCTCAGCTCCCTCAGGGGACTTGCTGGCCCTGGGTCAGAGCCACCAGGGCATCTCTGCAGACTCACTTCCTAGGAGGCAGGTGGTTGGACCCCGTGCATAATACGACTCTCACTCTCTCCAGTGCCCGCGTTGATTTCCAAGGTCTCCTTCCTTCGATGGTGTTTTGAAGGGCTGATGAAGATCCAGTTTGGTGGGCACGCTTATTACATGGAAGCTGGCAACATCACCATCCGTATCCCGGGAGACACGGTAAGTAGCCCAGGCCTTGGCTGTACATAGACAACAGCCCTCTGAGCGTGTTCTTAATGAGCTCACTGATGTCTCTGTCCCCAGATCCTCAATTCCATGGGCCTGAACTCTTATCCGCTCTACGCCATCTACTTCTTTGTCGTTGGCATCAGTTGTGCCTTCGTGATCCTGTACTATCTGTCCTTAAGGTTCATCAAACAGAAATCAAGTCAGGACTGGTGATTCACACCCAGACTCCTGCCTGCTGGTGGGGGACTCGAGAAGCCCATTCAGCTGCACTCCCTTCCTCCCAGGGAGGACCAGGACAAAGCTCCGCTACATCCGGTCCACACTGCTGCAGTGGCCCAGGCTGGCCACAGGATGGCAGTAGAATAAAGACAGTCAAAAGGGATTTCTGATCACCAGCTGGAGCTCGAGTTTACTGGGAACCTGAAAACCATCCCTGGGGGACACCTACAATGTCATTAATTTATTTCCTTTTGATGTATATATTTGTATAGGCAACTAATACAAGATGGGAGCAAATAAGGTACGAATCAAGGCGTTAGGCCGTGTGGAAAAAGTAACATAATAGCTAGTGGAGTATTTGGCCTCATCTTCCAGGGTCCCCAAACTCTGAGCCATTCTCAATACAGAAAATGACCTAAAACATACCAGTGAGGTGCCATCTCTTCTTTCTGTGTGAGGTCATGTGCTTCAAAAGCTAAACTGAACAATTAAATATTTATTGAGCAATTGCTCTGTGCCAGATTCAGGGCAGAACACTTTTTTATGTGGATCACATTATTCAGTTCTCTGTTAAAACAACCCTTTGTGGTAGGCGGTATCCCATTTTATAGATGAAGAAACAGAGGCACAGACTAACTGTTTACTAAGTAAGGTCACAGGCATAATATATGGTGGAGTCACACGACGTCAGAAAGGCCTATAGGAGTTAGTGGGCAGAAGGCAAGTCCTGGACCACTGTAAGGCTTGGAAGCCCAGGAAGGCTCCAGAAGGTGAAGAGGTCTATGGACACTGTGTCAGCTCAGCCAGGCCCTCACGGTGCATCTCACCTCTCTGGCTGAGCCTCAGACCAGCCTGGAAGCTTTTTCAGTGACTGGTATGGCCCTGGTTGTGTGTTTCCTGTCTGAGCTTTGAGGACCAGCTGACCCAAAACAGGTGCACAGAAAGTATGGAGGAAGTTATCCTCAAAGGAAAACCAGAGTCTGAAACAACAAGAAGGAGAAGGTAGGCGGTTAGGAGGCAAACAGTGAGTGTTCTCCTCGGGTTTCCTAGACAATCACTACTTGAAGTGTGAGCCCTGGGCCAGCAGCATGGGTCCTGCCTGGGAGCTGGTTAGACTGTCGGTATCTCAGGCACCAGCCAGACCCACTGAATCAGTATCTGTATTTTGGAAAGATCCCCCGGGCTGCCCTGGTAGTTCAGTGGCTAGGAATCCTCCTGCCAGTGCAGGGGCCTCGAGTTTGATTCCTGGTTCAGGAAGCTCCCACATGCTGAGGGGCAGCTAAGCCCAAGTGCCCCAATTACTGAGTCCACATGCTGCAGCTACGGAAGACCACGCACCTAGAGCCCATGCTCTGCAACGAGAGAAGCTGCTGCAGTGAGAAAGCCTGCACCCTCCCAACAAAAAGCAGCCCCTGCTTGCTGCAACTAGAGAAAGCCCACATGCAAAAATGAAGATCCAGCGCAGCCACAAGTAAAGTTAAAAATATATCCATCCCTGGCCAAAAAGTAAGTAAGTAGATCCCCAGGTGATCTGTACGTACATCCAGGCTTGGAGCGCAGTGCCTAGCACACTTCCCTTATATAAGACATCCATCCAACTCGGGATATTCATGTTACACTGTAACACTTCTCATGCGTCACTGTAACACCGCACATGTGTCGTTGTTACATTGCCACCGTCCAAAGGGCAGACTCCACTCAAGACTCATTTACTGTTCTGACAATGTCCTGCATAGCAAAAGGAGCCAGGCCAGGATCAAGCATTGGATCGAGGCGTCAATTCACTTTGGTATCTTTTAGTTTAGAATAATCCTCAACTTTCCTTAACTCCCACGACCTTGACATATGAGCGTTTTGTGGAATATCTGTAGATGTGGTTTGTCTGATACATTTTTATGATTGAATTCAAGTCATGTCCCTTTGGCAGGAGTATCACAGAGGATGGTGCCCTTCTCGTTGCATCCTCTCAGTGGCACGCGATTTCAGTTTGTCCTGAACTGATGTTAACTTTGATCACCTGATCAAAGGAGTACTTGCCAGGCTTCATATGGTCCACAGTTTTCCCTCCTTTTGTAATTATTACTAAGCATTTGTAGGTAGGTATTTTGAAACTGCTCCTCAAACTTTCCATTAATTCATTTTAAAATGTGTATCAGTATAAACTTGTGGTTTTCTGGTTTATTCAGTGGGCTATCTTTTACTATCATTTTACTATCATTCTTAATTTAGATGTTCAAACTGTCCCTGATGTGGCCCTGAGAGCCTCTTCTAGCTGGCTTCTGCCCCCTTGTGATAAGTCCCCCTCATTCTCTGAACACTTTTGCAACTGTTTCAGACTCATATTTTACTTTCCCACCTTCCACCCCCAAATCATGGAAGCAGACATTTCTCTAAAGAATCTTGGTTCCTTTCAGTGGAAAATGGCATTTAGAAGCTATTAGAAGCCAAGATATGAGTGATCAGTATGCTCATTGCCATTGAGGTGTCATTGTTTCCAGGCCCTCTCAGTGGGAATATATACATGGGTATATATGTGTACATATATATGTGTGTACACACATGCACACACCAGTGAACCAGTGAAGTTGCTCAGTTGTGTCCTGCTCTTTGTTACCCCATAGACTGTAGCCTACCAGGCTCCTCCATCCATGGAATTTTCCAGGCAAGAGTACTGGGAATGGGTTGCCATTTCTTTCTCTAGGGGATTTTCCCTACCCAGGGATCGAACCTAGGTCTCCCGCATTACAGGCTGACGCTTTACCATCTGAGCCACCAGCGAAGCCTCTGTCCAAATTTTTATATATATTAATATTGCCCTCCCACACCAATACATCCAATTCCAATCTACCACCACAGAGTGGATTCTTCTTCTCTTTTCACAACTGTAACTCCCTCCTCCCACACACTTCCCTGGTGGCTCAGACGGTAAAGCGTCTGTCTACAATGCAGGAGATCTGGGTTCGATCCCTGGGTCGGGAAGATCCCCTGGAGAAGGAAATGGCAATCCACTTCAGCACTCTTGCCTGGAAAATCCCATGGACAGAGGATAGGCTACAGTCCATGGGGTCACAGAGTCAGACACGACTGAGCGACTTTCCTTCCTTCCTTCCTCCCATTGTAAGAAACCTGGCTTTCACTAACCTTAATATTTCGCTCATTTCGCTCATCTGCTATATATAACCAATCTCCCAACTACACTGCACTCTTTTGCCTGTGTGGATACCCTGCTAAGACTCTAAATCCCAAATCAAGCTGTCTCCAAGTCAGCAGAGATGCCCTTCCCACCCTACTCTGGCCCATCACACATCTCTCCCACCCCCATTCACAGCCCACACCCCCCAACACCCAGGCTGTGGTCACCTAGTGGCTTTAGGCCTGACTGGAGAAGGGGGAAGACCACTGGATTTTTTTTCTTTAACTCCCCAATGATTCCAGCATGTAGGGAGAGTTGATAGTCACTAAGGTACATCATGTGATTTCATTCTGCAAAAGGTTTTAATAACTCAGTGGGCTATGGTGTGCAGGACTATGGGGTCACGGAACAAGGGGCAAGGTGCCAAGGCAGGAGAGATGCAGAAACTCCAGGAGAACATTTTTTCTCTCTCTCTCTNCCCTCCTCCCACACACTTCCCTGGTGGCTCAGACGGTAAAGTGTCTGTCTACAATGCAGGAGATCTGGGTTCGATCCCTGGGTCGGGAAGATCCCCTGGAGAAGGAAATGGCAATCCACTCCAGCACTCTTGCCTGGAAAATCCCATGGACAGAGGATAGGCTACAGTCCATGGGGTCACAGAGTCAGACACGACTGAGCGACTTTCCTTCCTTCCTTCCTCCCATTGTAAGAAACCTGGCTTTCACTAACCTTAATATTTCGCTCATTTCGCTCATCTGCTATATATAACCAATCTCCCAACTACACTGCACTCTTTTGCCTGTGTGGATACCCTGCTAAGACTCTAAATCCCAAATCAAGCTGTCTCCAAGTCAGCAGAGATGCCCTTCCCACCCTACTCTGGCCCATCACACATCTCTCCCACCCCCATTCACAGCCCACACCCCCCAACACCCAGGCTGTGGTCACCTAGTGGCTTTAGGCCTGACTGGAGAAGGGGGAAGACCACTGGATTTTTTTTCTTTAACTCCCCAATGATTCCAGCATGTAGGGAGAGTTGATAGTCACTAAGGTACATCATGTGATTTCATTCTGCAAAAGGTTTTAATAACTCAGTGGGCTATGGTGTGCAGGACTATGGGGTCACGGAACAAGGGGCAAGGTGCCAAGGCAGGAGAGATGCAGAAACTCCAGGAGAACATTTTTTCTCTCTCTCTCTGTATCCTAGAGCTTTACTAAATGCCAGTGTGGATGGGAGGCCAGGGAGAAGAACCACAGTTCTAGAGGCATGCACACAGTTCAGTGAGCCCCCCCTGCTCTAAAAGGGTAGAGGTCTGCTTTTGTGTAATTATTAAAAGCAGGAGTTGTGACTAGAACATAGAAAACATTCCTGGACATAAATAGAAGCAATATTTTCTTAGGTCAGCCTCCCAAGGCAAAAGAAATAAAAACAAAAATAAACAAATGGGACCCAGTCAAACTTAAAACCTTTTGGACAACAAAGGAAACCATCAACAGAAGGAAAAAACAACATATGGGAGAAAATATTTGCAAATGATGTTATCAACAGGGTGTTAATATCCAAAATATACAAACAGTTTATACAACTCACCAGCAATTTAAAAAAACCAAGCAAAAAAAAAATGGACTGAAGATATGCAGATGATCAACAGACACATGAAAATATGCTCAATATCACTAGTTTTTAGGAAATGCAAATTACAATGAGGTAGCATCTCACATCAGTCAGAATGGTATTATCAAAAAGTCTGCTAAGTTGCTTTAGTCGTGTCCGACTCTGTGCGACCCCATAGACGGCAGCCCACTAGGCTCCTCCGTCCATGGGATTTTCCAGGCAAGAGTACTGGAATGGGTTGCCATTGCCTTCTCTGATCAAAAAGTCTACAAATTACAAATGCTGGAGAGGGTGTGGAGAAGAGGGAGCCCTCTTACACTTGTTCATGGGAATGTAAATTGGTGCAGCCACTATGGAAAACTGTGGAGCAGTTTCTCAAAAAAAAAAACCTAAAAATAGAGCTACAGGATGATCCACCAGTCCCACTCCTGGGCATATGTCTAGAAAAGATAAAGCTCTAATCTGAAAAGATAGATCCACTCTAATGTTCTCAGCAGCACTATTTACAACAATGAAGACGTGAAAATAACTGAAGTGCCCATCAACAGATGACTGGTTTGAGAATATGTGGTGTATATATACAGACATACACTAAACAGAATATTCAGTTCAGTTCAGCTCAGTCACTCAGTCGTGTCCGACACTTTGTGACCCCATGAATCACAGCACGCCAGGCCTCCCTGTCCATCACCATCTCCCAGAGTTCACTCAGACTCATGTCCATCAAGCCGGTGATGCCATCCAGCCATCTCATCCTCGGTCATCCCCTTCTCTTCCTGCCCCCAATCCCTCCCAGCATCAGGGTCTTTTCCAATAAGTCAACTCTTCGCATGAGGTGGCCAAAGTATTTTACTCAGCCATAAAAAAGAATGAAATACATGTGTGCTAGGAAACTGTCGACTGAAACCGCCTGGCTTGGCCAGGCATGATAATAACCACTTGCATGAGTTGTCTCACAACAGGAGGTCCTGATAAAAAATATTAGTGCTACCACGAAAAAGTGAGGGGAATTCAGGAGGGGCCAAAAGGAGGGAGAGATGCCAGCCCATAATATGTCCTGCCAACCTCCCAGAAACCCTCACTCTGGAATCCATCACGGCTGAGAGATGCACACACTACCAGAAAGGACCCCAAGGCACAGGACCAAATACGGCACAGGAGTGACGATTGGCCAAGACAACTGGAAGGCTAACCCCCTCACTGTCAAACCTGACACTGAGTCACACGGCAGAGCTGTCCCCTTACCCTGCTGTTTGTCACATAGGTGCCGCTTTCCAATGAACTCTTTTGCTCGGTCAGTCCGTGTGTCTCCTCAGTTTACTTCCTAGTGTTAAACCAGAGTCCACTCTCTGGCCTTGAAGAGTCCCACCCCAGTACCATCCGCAGCAACATGGATGGACTTAGAGAATATCATACTAAGTCAAGTCAGGCAGACAGAAAAAGATAAATATGTGATATCACACACATGGAATCTAAAGTGTGGGACTATAAAGAAAGCTGAGTGCCAAAGAACTGATGCTTTTGAACTGTGGTATTGGAGAAGACTCCNTTAGAGAATATCATACTAAGTCAAGTCAGGCAGACAGAAAAAGATAAATATGTGATATCACACACATGGAATCTAAAGTGTGGGACTATAAAGAAAGCTGAGTGCCAAAGAACTGATGCTTTTGAACTGTGGTATTGGAGAAGACTCCGAGAGTCCCTTGGACTGCAAGGAGATCCAACCAGTCCATCCTAAAGGAAATCAATCCTGAATATTCATTGGAAGCACTGATGCTGAAGCTGAAACTCCAATACTGTGGCCACCCGGTGCAAAGAGCTGACTCATTTGAAAATACCCTGATACTGGGAAAGATTGAAGGTGGGAGGAGAAAGGGATGACAGAGGATGAGATGGTTGGACATGAGTTTGAATAAACTCCCAGAGTTGGTGATGGACAGGGAGGCCTGGTGTGTTGCAGTCCATGGGGTCTCAAATAGTCGGATGTGACTGAGTGACTGAACTGAACTGAACTGATGGGATTAGCAGATACAAACTAGTACCCATAAAATAGAGATGCAACAAGAATTTACTATACAGCCCAGGGAACTATATTTGTTATCTTGTAATAATTTACAATCCAGGTTCAATCCCTGGGTCAGGAAGAGCCCCTGGAGAAGGAAATGGCAACCCACTCCAGTACTCTTGTCTGAAAAACTCCATGGACTGTCACCTGAGGACCCTGGTAGGTGACAGTCCATGGAGTCACAAGGAGTTGGACACGACTGAGCGACTTCACGACGACGAATAACTTACAATGGAAAATAAACTTAAAATGTATCCATGTAACTGAATCACTTTGCTGTACACTTGAAACTAACATAATATTGTAAATCAGCTATAATTTAAAAAAAAAAAAAAAAGCAGGGGTTGCAATCTTTCTTTAAGGGTCAGATAGCAAATAGTTGTCTTTGTGGACCATACAGTCTGTCGCAACTACTTAAATTGGCTGTGACAGTGCAAAGGCGCCACAGACGTCTCTGAAGTCTGGGTGGTGTGGCTGTGTTCCAGTGAAACATTTATTTACGAAAACAGGCAGCGTGCAGATTTGACCTGAGGCTGTAGTTTGCAGACCTTTGATCAAAAGGTAAAGGGTTTGAAATTTGCATTTTTAAGCCCTCTGATTTCAACTTTTGCTATTGACAGGGAAATTTTAATTAAGCAGAAAATAATTACCTTTATATTGACTGAAATGTTTCCTGATGAGATTTTTAAAAACTGCTTTCGTTCCTATAAAGAAAGATTATTTAAGACGCAATCATTCCCTCGGTCAAGCTGATCTCCTCAGTCAGGCTCATAGAAGCAGATCTTGGATTTGTTTCTTTCCTTCCACTTTCTTCTTGTTTTGATCCCAGATTAAACAGCTAGCAGCAGTGATATTTAAATCTGTACCAAATCCAAGTGTGAACTACAAACCTGGGGCTAGGGGGTTCTACTGAGATGTAAATTAGTCACTGGGCAGAGTTTAGCACAGCTGCCCTGGGCCCCTCTCCTTCAGGCCCAGTCAGGGAGCTGGAGCACCAAGCAGGCTCCGGAGAGAGCAAGGGCCTGGGATGCTGGTATGCAGGAATAAGGAAGCATCTTGCTGGCTGATCTCTGCTTATTTACATCCAATTCTCATGCCTGAAAGCATCCTGATTTGCAAACAGTCTAAACTAGGTAATTCAAATCTCAAATCATCTGTCATCTGTGTTGATAAAATGACTGGTTCTTCTAAAGTGGCCAGGGTATGGAGCCTGTCTTTATCCTATAGTCCACCTGGGTAGGGCAGGAGGCAGGCAGATAGAGCACAGCCCATTTTCCAGTGGCGGCCTAGAAATAGCTGTGCATGTGGTGTTAGCAGCTATCATTAAACAATCATGTCTTAAGCACTGGGTTGAGATTTTTAAATACTCACCAACTCAAAGACTGGATACGTCTTCTCAGCTTTCCAGGTGATAGTGCTCAGTTATCATTGTGTTGTTTCCCCAAACTGCTAAAAAGCCCCGTGGTCCCACGTTAAAAACGAAGCTCTTTGAGTCCACTCCTGCACTGTGCTTGTGCTCAGCTGGAGGTTGTCTGATTTCATCACACATTTGAGAGCTGTCTTCCCCGTGGCAGCAAACCTTGAAATGCTTACCTGCGGGCACACGGGGTTTGAGAGAATTCCTTGGGCGTCAACCCCAAGATCCTAGTTCTGAACTAAAAGGTGGTGCCTCTATCTCCTATGAAAAGGTGTGTGAGGAAGAACGCCCACCCCTCCCACCCCTCAGCATACAGAAACCATAAACCTCAAAAGCAACATGCCTTGGAAAGGGGGACAAGTGAGGTACCCGTTTATTTCATTCAATGATGCTTACTGGGCACCCACCACTGCCAGAATGGTAGGGCCCCAGAGCACTGGAAGAGCTCAAGTTCTTGGGGGAGAAAAACCACAAGTAAATGATTAAGAGAATCTCAGCAAGTGCAGGGCAGTGGCAGGGTTGGTGAGATCTGTTATTGATCTCTTGAAGATCCAAAGAATCGGACACATGTGCACGCTAGATCTGAAGCCGGTTAAGTGTTTTTGCTCTACTTGGACCTGATGATGTTGATTTTTTTCATGCA
Source organism: Neotragus moschatus (assembly GCA_006410615.1). Taxonomy (NCBI): domain Eukaryota; kingdom Metazoa; phylum Chordata; class Mammalia; order Artiodactyla; family Bovidae; genus Neotragus; species Neotragus moschatus. Next base: position 103,900 of record SJYA01001606.1, read on the forward strand.
AAAAATCCCTGATAAGTGCCTATTTTCAATTTGCTAATACAGCCATTTCCCTTATTAATACTAAAGCTGCATAATGTGGGCTATGTAGAAGTCTGCAGGCCTGAAAACACGGTGTGTTTCTGATGGAAACACTCACATGTATGATTGCACAATAGCAAAGAGATGAGTGGCCATGACTTTGTAGCCCCCTCTGCTGTCAGTCTGACCACACTTCAGGAAAGTTGCTTTCACTTATAGAAACTCTTCAAGGTTGGTTTGTCAAAAAGACAAATATTAAATGAAAATCGTTTGCTGGAAGATGTGAGAAAAAGTGTGCACAGCACACACATTGCAGGCTGAAGAAATAAATGTTCCAGGAAGAATAACTTGCAATAAAAAGCTTAATAATTTATTGCAACTTGAAAATCTGCTGATTATGCCAGACACTGGGGATTAGATTAAATGGAAGAAAATACCTTTATAGTACAAGCTGTCCAGTCTGGGAACACTTGTATGGATGTGAAAGGTTTTAAAAATGTATCTTAGAGATTCTGATTTGATTTTTAACGGAGTCTAAGCTGGATTGCACTTTTTGTATTCTCATAGTAATAAGTACACGTCTGTCCAGGGTCCTGGCTATATATCGCTGATTCCAGGCAAATTAAATTCTGTAAGCACTCCACTGTGGGTGATAGGCAGGAGGGTCATGTGACACATGGTAGAACCCACAAAACTGACCACTAACAACTGGGGAATGTGCTAGGCTGGGGATACATAGACAGGAGACAGAGCACTGACCCTCAGGGAGTTCACAGCCTGTGTGACCGCTGCGCTGCTTTCAAGCAGCTGTGGAGGCCCTGAAGAGCAGGGAGGGGGGCAGGGACACCGAAGCATCCTCAGAGAGCACTTACGAACAAGGCACAGGAGAGGGAAGGTAGGAAGACAGGAGTGTGCGCAGCCCTGCTGGAGTGGAGCCCACTCCACTGTACAGCTTTAAAATGCTTCGTCTGACACTTAAAAGTCCCCCTTGTTTTGTCTTTTACCACACATCCAACTCTAATTCTCACCAACCGTGGATCTCGGAGATCTCAAGTATCTGCTCATCCTTAAAACAGATAAGCAGTGACTTCATACGCACAACCTGTGCACCATTTGACAAGGAAATTCTGGCCACAACAGAGGCCACCACGCAATTTTTAATTAAAAATTTTAAGACTCAAGTCCTTGAAATGGCTTAAAGTGGTTATATAAAAATTTGATAAGATAAAAATAAACAAGCACCCATTTTGCTGGAATACAATTTATTCAAAGCAATTCACGTTAAAATATTAGGTTTAAACACATACAATTGTAAACATTATACTTTTCCAAGGTTTATGGCATTTACTTTTTAGAATCACCTGTATGCTTCTGAGTCTAAAAGATACCACTGAGTGTTGCTATAATTGTATTTACATTCCCATTTATTTCAACCTTGCTAATACTTAGAAAGTATTCATAAGCTCATCTAGAATATACATGGTTATATGTTAAATGTTTACATTTAAAGGGGGAAGTCAATACAGTGCTACAGATACATGACTTGACAGTTCTTTAATATAAAATATATTTAATGGTTCAGCTTGCTAGAAATATTAAGCAGGAAAAGCTCATCAAGGGGTTTATATCTACCTCCTCTGCACTAGACCCACATTCTGCCAGAGTCCATATACAAGGCTGGCTTGGAGCAACTTCCTGTAAGTGAGACTGTACTCTGAGTTTCTGTAAAAATGACTGGGAAGTTCAGGTTTTGCCCCAAGGTTGTTCTTCATCTTAGAGATCTATGTCAATGACTATTAATAAAATTTAGCTCAACTAACCTGTGATTGGGATAACTACAAAATACAGAGCCTGTTTCAGTGAAATCCCAAATGGAGTGAGGCTCATGGCAAATCAGGTATCATCAAAACAACACGCATAGGTCCTGCACCTGAAAAGTGTGCAAAGGGAAGCTTAGGACTATGTTCTGGAGGCTGGGTCTCAGCACTGAACGAGCCCCGTTCCTTAGGTCTAATTCTGCAGAGCAGAGATGAAATATGGCTGGTGCCACCATAACATGATTCCTTGGCTTCCCTCCGTCAACCCTCCCTTCTCATGACATCTGCAGGCCCTAGATGCAGGACGGCTGGTCCCAACGACACACAAGTTAGCAGCATAAACAGTGTGGGGCTGGCTTATTTCCCACCAAGGCAAGGTCCCCCTTCTTGTACATGGTGGGAACCAAGCAGCCTCATGGAAACGAAAACAGTAGCTGATTTCAAATGAATAAGGGATACACCAAATGGGGATAAGTCTCAATTAAAGCACCTTCAACTTTTAAATAATACCATAATCCCCAAGTAGGCCGACATTACATAGTAAGATGACAGACTATCTTGACTACCCCGCCTTAAATTCTTTTATAGTAATGACTTACTGTGTAGATATTAACAGGCATGAAGGCCGACTTGAGGACAACTTTGGTAAAACTGAATACAAACCAAGATTTCACTCCTTCCTATACTTATTTACGGATTCACTGGGTGTGCGTGTGAAGTAACAAGTCCAGTGTAGGGTAGAGCTTATGCTGATGAAGACCTGAAACCACGATGAACGAAAATGTATCGCTCTACTTCACGATCAAACTCATGACTCAGATGCAGACCTGGAGACTTCAGCGAACAGAGGTCTGCGGGAGCCACTGTGGTAGAGGGAAGGCTTGGAGGGAGCACCCTGAACCAGCAAGTCTCTTTGAGTCTTAGTGTCTCACTGGAAATGACAAGCGAAGGATTTGATGACACGTCAGATGCCTTCTGGCGCCAAAATTTTACAAACTGGAAAGTATGCGGGGTGTGTAAGTAAAGAATTTCATAGAATATTAAGCATTTGAGAGCCCGCTGAGCATCATTTTGTCTGGCTCCAAAATTTTCAGATAAACAATATTGACAACCAAGTCAGCTAATGGAACAAAATAACAGAGGATCTGAAAAGTCAATGGGGAGAAGAACCCTGAAAAATACGGCCTCATACACTAGGAGCTTCAAAGAAAATGTTATAGATTTACAGTGTAGGCAAAACCCAAAAATGTCCAGTGACTTAATATACACAGTTATGGTCAGTAAGACGGTGAACATTGTCAACATTATGAATAAATCGAAGTATATAAACAAAGTCACTTTTTATTTGTTTATTTTGTCCTCTAAAACACATTTAAAAAATAATATTTAGACACAGAATCACAAATACACACAAAATAAAATAGTGCTGGCTTGCTTCACAAATCGGTTTCCTTTGACTCCTTTAGCTGTTTTGCATAAAATTCAAAGCTCTCCTGTAGACAAGAAAAAAGGGAGGGAAGTTACAAATAAGCATTACCAGCAAGAGATGATGGCACAAATTTGGAAATCATAAAGTACTGCCAATAGGCAGGACAGACTGCTAGGCCCATGATAGCTGCCATCCCCTCAAGGCTTCAGCACTCTGCTTTGAAGTTTCATGAAATCACCTATCCAATAGCCCCCAAGTCAGAGTCAAAGCACCAAGAGCCCCTGCTCTGTGTGTGCAGGTGTTAACGCTTGGGAGACTCTGCAGCCTCCCTTGGGAAGGTTAAGAGGTTTGAAATAAACATGTTTTAGCCACTTCCAGTTCAGTGAAACAGTAAAAAGGAATTCTGCACATAAGAGAAATCATATTAAACAAAGCCAAGTAAAACAAAGTTTCCCAGGCAACCTACTGAATGGGAGAAAATATATGAAAGGTATTTATCTGATGGGGGTTAACAGTCATACAAAAAATTTATAGAACTCAATAGCAACAATGGAACTGAACAGACATGTTTCCAAAAATGAACTACAGATGGCCAAGAGGTATGTGAAAAGCTGCTCAACATCACCAACCAGGGAAATGCAAACAAAAAACACCCTGAGATGGATCTCCCTTCATATCTGTTAGAATGGCTACTGTAAAAATATCACAAGAAATAAGTGTTGGTGAAGATATGGAGAAAAAGGAGCCCATGTGCACTGTTGGTGGGAACATACATGGTGTAGCACTAAGTAAAACTATGGTGGCTCCTCAAGAAATCCAAAATAAAACTACCATATGATCTAACAATTCCACTTCTGTGTATTTATCCAAAAAAATGAAAACATTAATTTAAAAAGATATGTGCTTCCCACATATTTACTGCAGAGTTAACAGGAGCCAAGACAAGGAAACAACCTAAACACCCATCGATGGATCAATGAATAAAGACAATGTCGCACACACAGACACAGGAATATTAGTCTACCATAAAAAGAATGCAATCTTGCTACTTGCAACAACAAGCAAGGATGGACCTCGAAGAGTATTGTGCTAAGTGAAATAAGCCAGACAGAAAAAGATAAACACTGTGTCATCTCAGTTATATCTAGAATCTGAAAAACGCAAAGATCATGGATACAGAGACTAGATTAGTGGTTGCCTAAAGGCTGCCTGCGGAGAAGGCAATGGCATCCACTCCAGTACTCTTGGCTGGAAAATCCCATGGATGGAGGAGCCTGGTGGGCTGCAGTCCATGGGGTCACTAAGAGTCGGACACGGCTGAGCGGCTTCACTTTCACTTTTCATTTTCATGCACTGGAGCAGGAAATGGCAACCCACTCCAGTGTTCTTGCCTGGAGAATCCCAGGGATGGGGGAGCCTGATGGGCTACCGTCTATGGGGTCACACAGAGTCAGACACAACTGAAGCGACTTAGTGGCAGCAGCAAAGGTTGCCTGAAGCAGGCAGGGGTGTGGGTTGGGGAAGATGAAGATGGGTAAGCCATGGGGAGATAATATACGTATATATATATATATATATACTTAATAATACTGTACTGCACATTCGACAGCAGCTAAGAGAGCAGATCTTGAAAGTTTTCACACGAAAAAAACACATTTGACTATGTATGGTGGCCAATGTTAACTGGACTTACTGTGCTGATCATTCTGCAATATCTACAAATATAAAATTATTTTGTACACTTGAAATTAATATAATGCTATGTCAAAACCTTAAAGAAATAAAAACAAACTTATTTAAAAATGGAAATGAACAAGTAATTTAACAGTGACATAATATGCTTAGCTACTGAAATACAGGCCATTAAATTCTATTTCAAGTTGAAATGAAGAAAGAACTGCCCCAAGGACATTTAATAAATTCATACCTACAGCTGAAGGTCTAAGAGTGACCTTGTGTTTTAAACCTCAGTCTCAGAGGGCTATGTTCTGCAGCAGCCAGACCTGTAGCATAACTTTAGTTCTTGAAGCCCTCCCTGGAGGGTCCTTCACAGAGATCTAATCCTTTTGTAATTAAGTATTCACCTTATTTTTCACACATTATTATGAAGCATACACAAATCTGTAGAGGTATTTTTCCCCCTCTTAATTAAGAAACACTCACAGGAGGTTCAGTGAAAGGGACAGACTCTCCAGCATTCTTCAGCAAAACTGCATAACGCTTTAGAAACAGATCATTCAATTTTACATTCTTTGCAGTCAAACTTTCATACAGTGCTTTAGCAGATGCAACATCATTGTCGAAAACTAGAAAAAAAAGATATTAATCATAGATAAAGTCAAGCTATCTTCTTGTTTTTCCCAAACACAGCCATTCATTGATACCTGGATCCCTTTATCCTAAACGAAACCAATACTCAACTACCTTCAACAAAAAAACTATATCCAGGATCTACAATCCAGTCTGCCTTCCCCACACCTCTCATTCAGTATTACCCATTATGAAAGAGAAGGAAAATGACAACACAGCTATTTAAAAGACCCATGCTAGTTCAACTGACCACAAACAGAAGTCTTCAATCATAGAGTAAGTGCATATCATTCAATCTTCTTCTGTATAAAACCACACTTTGAAATCAGGCTAATTCAGTGACTTTTGTGATGAGGGGCATGTACAATAAGTAATGTGGAAGTCTGTATCTACCTCAAGATCAGCTGCTAAACACCACCAGAAGACTTTCAATATATTCTCCTATTCTAAAATATGCAAATGAGGCATATAGTTAGCTACTGATCCCCAAATTTATATACATTATTAATATACATTAAAAAACTACATACATCTGTGTAACAAACTACACTAATATTTCATATAATTGGATGATACAGCAGCCTAGGACCTAAGCTTAGCTGGCTCTACTTGTGGCTGACATGCAAATATTTTTAAGTTCACTGTTGAAATTATACAGGCTCTGCTGAGAATTGCTAGTGATCTGACTCTTTGATCTTGCATTAGATTGTTAACATCCACCCTACACTGATGCTGAATAATTAACCCCAACTCTACCAGCACCAAGGTGAGCCTCCAGGATGATGTGGGATGTTCAGGGTTCTATCAAGGATCTCTCTAAAGGGACTAAGGATGACTGTACACCTCTCACCGAAGCTGAACAGATCTTTAGTTTGGGTAAAGCCAGTTTCCTCTGTGTGAATCCTTTGCTCCCGTCCCTAAGAGACCAAAGGCTTCTTCCACTGCCTAGGGCTCAACCCAAACTCTACCATCTTCTAGGGAGCTGCTCCCAAAACACTCCTATCTTCTCTTTCCTTATTTCCTGACCTCTCCGCTCTTCTCTCTCCCAACTGTCACGCAATTTAGTAGTAACTTCATGCTGTTCTACACTACTTCATCTTACATATTACTGAATACCTGCCAATTCTGCAAACGTAAGCTTAAGAAAGTTTATGATTATAGCACTATTTTGAAATATATCATATTCTGCTCATAAGGGTATAAAAATGGAGAATTCTGATTGCTAAGTCTGGTGTCCTGCCAACAATCAAATCCACAAAGCAACTCTTTATTTACCCTTTGGCTCAAGCGAACAAATTAGCGGGTGTGAAATGGACAGCTGATCATAAATTACAAATGCTGACATTCATTTTAATTACTGAGGAAACTTTAGACTGGTTCCCTTCCATGTGTGGTCGCCTGGCAACCAAGAAAGAAAATTGCTTAAAAGACTACAATTTCAAAGCTGTGACTTCAGGTAAAATCTTGGGGCCCACTTTTTAATGAAGGTGTTTGCTATTTCCAAGAGGAGGTAGGTAGGCCACTAAAGGAGCAAACAGGCAAGTGAAGTCTTAAACATATAGCCATTTTACACTGTATTTCAGGCACCAGGCCCTTGGAGGGGCAGAACTGGTTCCCAGAATGTACACCCAAGTGGACTTTTAAGTCTTTCCAGGAAGCTGGATCAAAGCAGGGCCCCTCAGAAGATGCTGAGGGATGGTTTACATTAACCTATAAGAATAATTTCAGATTTTTTGTTTAAATACAGGGTTTCTTTTTTTTTCTCTTTTGGCTGTACTGGGTCTTTGCTGATGCATGGGCTTTTTTCTAGTTGTGGCGAGCAGAGGCTACTCTCCAGCGGTGGTGCACAAGCTTCTCACTGCGGTGGCTTCTCGTGTTGCAGAGCACAGGCTCCACGGCACATGGGCTTCAGTAGTTGCAGCTCCTGGGCTCAAGAGTACGGGCTCAATAGTTGTGGCACCCAGGTTTAATCCCCGTGGCATGTGAGGATCTTTCCAGATCTGAGATCAAACCCATGTCTTCTGCATTGACTGGCAAATCCTTTACCACTGAGCCACCAGGGAACCCCCTTAAATATAGTTTTAAAACATATCCCAAGGCTAAATAAATTCTTTATACCATAAGCAATTTTCTGATATTTAGGATTACTGCTTTTGAGCTGAAGACTTGTTGACTATACTACAAATATTCAAATCACTTAAATAATGCAGTTACGTGAGACTTATTACCATAGCTTTTCATGAGGCAAGTGTACGCTTCTTCCTTGTCAATTAATTCAGGAATCAATTCTAACAAAGACTTCATAACTGGTGCCTAGGAAATTAAATATAGGTAACATCACCACAACTCAAAAGAACAGTGAAATATGACACTGATATATGGACATTATATCATAGAAATTTAACAATAACACAGTAGAACTGCCTACTCAATTTAATGGACTATTTCCCTTTTGTATCTCTTAGTATAGTCAGCCCCTCTGTAACCTGTAGGTTCCAAGTCTATGGATTTAACCAACCCTGGGCCAAAAATATTCAGAAGAAAAAAAAAAATTCTAGAAAGCCCCAAAATGCAAATGTTGAATTTTCTGGGTGCCAGCAAATAGCATTTACATTGTATTAGGTATTGTCAGTAAGCTAGGGATGATTTAACATTTACAGGTAATGAGTGGTAGGTTATATGTAAATATACATCATTTTATATAATCTCATGGAAAGGAAAAAAAGGGCAACCCAGTACTTCCTAAATGATGCCTGCTGTAACTAAATACATGAGTCAGAGAGAAAAGTGCAATTAGGTAAATATATTTTTTTAAAGTGTGTTTTTGTGAAAATTAAGGAAAATTAGTTTCCAGAGTTGGAAATAATCTAAATGTTTCATATAAAACAAACATTACAATTGGTGCTCAGTTTAGAACTTCATAATGTGCTCAAATAACCTAAGAACACGGTTTCTGGGGCCCACTCACAGGGAAAATCGAATCTAAAAGGACAGTTTTGAAATATGCTTTTATTCTTTTTCTTTTTTTAAAATAAACATCAGTAAGACTTGGTTCTGTTTCATACACACACACAAACACTTTCAGTATAAATAAGCTAAAGAGCTCCTCCAGCTCACCCTTTCTCCCCGAGTGACCTGACAGGGGGCGCTCTGGAGCAGGCAGCTCCCTCAGGCTCTGCGCTCTGAAACTCACCCAGTGACCCAAGCAATGGGATTTGTATCTTACATTCCTAAGGGTCCTTTCTTGGGGCTCAATGCCGTGCATGAACCTGTTTTGCATTTCCAATACAACCAAGGAGCCAGAACTGACTTTGCATCAGTATCTTAAAAAAGTAAACAAGTTCAGGCCAGCAAGTGTTCAATCTCTATAGCATTTTTAGAAAAGGTCTTGAATCAAAAAGCTCTTCTATGATACTCAATACCTCTGAACAAGACTAGCTCATAGCATTATTGCCTTGGCAGCAAGTACAGCACCTTACCTTTCCTGATCTCTGAGAATTCCTAATACAGAACACCAAGAGAATCGGGATTTGTTCAGCGATTGCACCACACCTCTAAAAATCGAAACATTATTCAGTAAGTGACGGTTTTGATAAACAAGGGGACCAAGGTGAATATTTCCAATTAAGAAAGTTCACAGTAATATAGTAATGTATCATTACTAACAGGAAGGCCTAATAGTCAACCAATTTTTTCAAAGCAAAAAAAGAAAACAAGTGCAAGCTCTGCCAAGCTTTTGTGAATGTTGTCCTTGGCACTGCAAGTATAAAGTTTGTTTAAAAAGAAAAGGGAAAAATTAAACTAATGCTTCAACAACCAGAGAATAAGGTTTAGGACTGCAAAGAAAGAGGGAAAAAAGAAACACCATGCCTCTCCAATTATACTGCCAAGCATTCACAAGTGAGCTAGGGATCATAAGGTTAATTATACATTTAATAAGGTGTCAGGGAGATAACTACTCGTTTCTTTATAAAAATTAAAATGTACAAAGCAAGTTCTCTTTAAAGTATAATTACCTACACTTATGCATACAAAAGGACTGATTTCAATCTCTCTATTTTATAAAAGGCTTTCATTGCAACAGACAGCCAGTGCTTGAGAAAGAGACAAAAGTTAAACTCAAAAAAAAAAAAGTTTATATGACAGACCAGATAAATCAAGTGTCTATCCCATCTTAGATGCTACAGTAAAATCAAATATGGCAAGACAATATTTTAGTTTACATTCATTGCAGATGTCATTCTCTTAAGGTTCTAAAAGCACATTGCTCTTTCAAAGCTTTAAAACACTGTCAGCACTAAAACGACTAGTATAAAAAGAACTCTGGGGGACACACAGAACATTTACACTATAAGCGGATGCTTTCGACATCTGTGAATAAGGTATTCTTCACTACAGTAAGAATAATCTTTAACTGTTTGGCAGGCAGGTAAAGAATGGGTGAAGGGTTTACCATCTGAAAGCACAGTCTATTGAAGGAATAAACATGCAAAGACGATGCCGCTGCAGCAGCACCTGGCTGCCATAAAGCACTCTGGACAGGCTGCTGCGGGCACAGGCAGCTCTGAGGGCGGCCATCACGTCCCCAGTGCCTCCCACCCTGCGCTGCTAAGAAGAGCCTTGATGACCATGGCTCAGAAAAAGCTTGTAAATGAAACACCAAGTGCATCTTTCTAAAGAGCTATTGTAATAATGTGTCACAGCTGAATGAATACTCAGCTAGACATGCATATACCCGAGTAGGTACACTTAGGTATGTACCATACAAAGATAAAACATGAGAATTTATTCTTTTCAAGATAAAGCTTTTAACACAGAAGGCAAGAAGATAGAACAATGAAAAGATTCCTGAATCCCCATTATAAATTGCCATTTCTGTTTCAAAAAAACATTTTTAAAGGGGAAAAAACAAGTAAACAAGAAAATTCTCAAATAATTGGCATTTCTCTCTCTCCAGGAACAAAAGTAAAAAAAGCTTTAGAGGCAGTGCCAATTTACACTTTTCACAAAACTGTTAACACAGAGAAATTTCTCAGGAACTCCTTTTACAAATGGCTTGGATTCCCCTCTCGAACTGGGTGACCTTTCAGGATCACAAGCAGGTGAGTTCACTTTCTGCTCTCTATCTGCTACCTAAGATGTGTCACAGCTAGCAAAAACGTAAGTGAATGTAATACTATTTACCATCAGAAATTGGTCCCAGGCCTCAATTTGACACAGGGAGTCTACACAAACACAGCCGTTGGCGGGATCACGGTGACTGTTTGACTGCCACCTGCTGGGAAGGGGCTCCCTGGCGGTGCCTGTTTGTGTACATTACCAGTGGCAGCTCCGATCACCCACCGTTCTGTCGGCACTTGGCGTGGCTTTGTACTTAGTGCTGTTAAAATGGCATGAATGCAGTTGTCTCCTTCCCTGAAGATTGCTAATTTAACTGAGAGTGCGGGCCACAGAGACCTGCATTTGTCATTTAATGTGTCTGTGACACACAGGTGAATAGAAAGCACATTTGACTCTTAATAAATCTTGAATAAGGCACCAAGAGTGTTTGAGTATTCAAGAGAAGCAGTACTTGAAAAGCAAACATTTCCTACTTTTTGTTTGCAAACTGTGTTGCCATGGTGACGCACGGTATTTACAGCGCTAGAGAAATTAAACTAGGAAATCAAAGGAATTGTTTTGCAATCCCTATCTGCACGGAAACATTTGTCTTTAAATCATTTTGGCTCTAAAGACATTTCTAGTCCAATTTGGCATCTTTAAAACCAGCAACCTATAACACACAATCCAGTCCTTGTCATGTAACCTTGATTCACACTGAATTTAAATGTGCTAGCAGTGCTGCAATTCACCTCCAGTCACCTAATCCTAGTAATTTCTCAGCTGACTTCACGCAAGTCACAAAGCCTCACTGCTCCACACGTGGTGGGTCATTACCTGTAGGAGAGCTCTGGCATCATCCACCTTGCCTGAATCCACAAGCTGAAGGAAAAGATCAGTTACAGGTTTGTAAACTGCAAACTGATTGGCCAATCTCTCCGCCATGATGCTTACTGAAAACAAAAAATGACAAGTAAGAAAGATCTTTCATTAAAACTATGGTATAACTAACTCACCAGTCAGTCCACACAGGCTAGAGAAAGAGCCTTTGCTCTTCAACCAGAAGAACTAACTTACTCTTTTCAAGTGCTGGTTCCAACTGTCCCTCTATGACTTTCCGGAATAAGTATGCCAAGCCAAAGTACTGAGGGTCCACAGTTTGCTTCTCTGAAGTAAGCATATTTTCAATGCTTTCTATTGCAACATCTATGTTATTACTGTAAAAGAAAGTAAAATAAACTATAAAGAAATATTTGCTTTTATATTAACATTGCAGGCAGTTTCAGTACAGGTAATTTAATATTTACACATACAAGCACTTTAGGGAAAAAAAAAGACAATATATTTATAATTAACCAGATAAAAAACAGTATACAAGTTGAACCAAATTACATTTACGTGGCAAAAGCAATCACTGGGTGCTTTATGCTGCAACAAACAACTGAAGTAGCTGCTTATTTTAAAACACTGCTCTAGAGAAAAGAACAAACAACTATATAGAGAAGAATTAAAGACGATAACTTAAAAAATTATTGTATTTCAAAGTTTTGTTTTTGTAGCTGTTTGGATATAAAATGAAATCTTTTATAACTTTGGCATTATAATCTACAACTGGTCACTACTGCATGAAGTAATAAAGATAATGTTAATCTCAAGATTCTTAAAAATGCTGATGGTGTCTGCAAAAGGTACATTTTCACATCTCTCAACCCACAGTCACAACAATTTGTTCTTGTCAGGTGATATACAACATTAGAAAAATATTCAATTTATATCAAAGTTCTCTGAACAAAGTATCTTCATACTTCATTCTTAAAAAATTAATTACATAGCCTTATGAAACAACTTAGGCTTCCCTGGTGGCTCAGAGGTTAAAGTGTCTGCCACTAAGGCAGGAGACCTGGGTTTGATCCCTGGGTCAGGAAGATCCTCTGGAGAAGGAAATGGCAGCCCACTCCAGTATTCTTGCCTCGAGAATCCCATGCATGGAGGAGCCTGGTGGGCTACAGTCCCGCAAAGAGTTGGACACGACTGAGCGACTAAACTATTAAACAACTTATGATGAAAATTATCTTTATGACTTTTTGGTTAAGGTGCTCTTTAACTGATACTTTACAGTTATGGTATGGTACTCCAAATCCAAATAATCGATTTTATGTTGGAATTATCACCTGAAACAAGAATTCTCTAAAAATGAATCCCATTACAATCAATTTTTCTTAAGGGTTTTAGTTAGAGAATTATTTAATAGTCAATTATATTTGATAGTTAATAAGAACATCTCCACTTCATATAAAACTCTGATTATATGGTAACATTTAAAATTCATCCAGATCTTTCTTGAATAATTTTCTGGAATCTTCTAACTTAAAATAATAATCACATTTTCTTACCTTTAAAGGGAAAGTTAAAAGTTCTATATGGGGAAACAGTTTTAAAAGGGGGAAAAACCAAACAACTTCTGTCCAAAGAAAGAGAAAAAAAACCAAAAACCCCATAAAAGCCAATAAGACATTTTAGTATCACAACATTTAGTTTCACATTTAGTATCACATGTAAGAGCAATTGCTAATGAACATTTTTTTCCTTAAAAGCATGAAGAATGTCAATTTCATAATTACCCACATGAATCTTTAACTTCACCAGTGAGGCTAATAAAAATCAAGTTCTTATTTATTTCTAGAATAGTGATTCTCAATAAGGAATCTAGAAATGGTGGTAAGAGAATCACCCGGAAATACCTCCCTTTGTGTGAGTGTGTGTTGACGGGTGGATGAATAGGAGAGTGGACAAAACAGAAAGGCGTATTTTTAACAAGCTTGTTGGGCCCCCCATTTCATGATGTTCTGGCAGAGTGTCACCTTCAGGTGTTGCTGACATTCAAATGAACTTATTTTTCATTTTCATAAAGAAGTGTTTCAACAAGGGCCTGGCATGTATGAATGAGAAAAGTTATCAACTGTGGGGCAAATTTTATGAATTTGAAAACTTTGATCAATGTTGCTTACGATTTAATTTACAGCTAAAATATATTTTGTAACACAAAATTATTCCCTGACAATTATAAAATAGGCAGCAACTGGCATCACTCTTTTCTCTACAGTTGATACGGTTTCTAATAGCCTGCCTAAAGGTGGTATTTGAGATAACGTTCCTTCCAGTGTGTACAGTGAAAGAAAAGCAAGTTTGAAGATACTCACTTCTTTATTTGTGCTAAAGCAATGTTATTGATGAAAACCATACGAGAAAGTCCAATTGAATCCTCGAGTCCATTTACCAACTTCTGAATGTCATGTATGCTTTCTGTATCACCCTTCAAAGCACACGCCTGAATAAGGCGGGTCACTGCTAATCGAGAAGGTATCTGGTCCAGATCTAAGGCTGTTTTTAGTGTTGTCAGAGCGTCTATAATAGAAAAGCAGGCGACAGTTTTTCTTATAGGAAATGTACTGACAATGCATTTTGAGAACTAGCTTTTAAATATGAGCACCAAATGACTATATACACAAAAAGCTATGAATACTGTTATTCTATATTATAGAAAATATTAACTCTTTATGTGAAGCCTGAAAAAAAATTATTTATTTCAATATATCAGAGACCAGAGAAACGTCTTCTTTAAGTCACTCAAATGTCACTGCAAATGTCAGTGATAGAAAGCAGGTTCCATTCAGGGACAACATTTAGTGACTAATTTCAAGGAAGTTGACAAATTTAGAAGAATATAAATAAAGAAAAATCTAAAAAATTAAAGACTTTCCAAAGCTATGTAACTTTTACCCGCATTCACACTTCCCCAGATTTTATTACACTCAAAAGATTCATGATTATCAAAATCTTCTAATATCCCAAAGATTCTTTCTTGAAAACAGTATCTCTTTCTAATCCAAAAAGGTTTGATCATCCAAGATGAACAGCCAACCGGGAACATTCAGCTCACACAGAGACGAATTTATTTTATGTGATTAAATACCATGCAGATATTTTCTTGCACTGATTTTTCAGAGAAAAGAAAGCTCATCAGGTTCCCAGAAAGACTCTGCATGGGAGTTTGGTTTTTTAATATCAAACTTACAAGTATTTGATTATGGATAAATATGGAATATCCTTCTGAATTACTGACTTAAGTACCAGAGTAGCAAAATCATTTAACTAAATACAGTGGTGGACTGGAGGGAACATGTAATACTTAACATAACAATCACTGCTACTAAAGAAAACTTCATGGCTCTCTAGCAATTAAGGCAATGCAACCTACACAAAACTAAGACTCTCAAAGCAGCTTTCCAAATAAGAATAGTCCACCATTAACAGAAGAGTAGGGAAAGGGTAATAATAAAACACGCTATTAAAAGTGATACGATAAAAGACATCACGAATTTAGTATGTATTACTGAATAAAAAATTTATTATTACTCTAAATCTATACTTTAAAATGAGTGATTCTTAAATGGGGAAAAGGGAAAAAAAAGTTAAAAGGTATATTCAGTAAAATTTTACAGACACATATGAACATACAGGAAATAAATTTTATCTATAGAAAATAGACTTGATAAAATCTTCTTAACTGGTGGTCATACACAGATAACCAACTTTGGAATATTCATATTAGCCAGCAATACTGTCAGTTAAGAAGGATCTTCCTACAAGTAGATCAAATAACAGTTACAATAATCATGTTGATGATAGTAACTAGCATTTATCAAGCTTTTATTACGTGTGTTGAGCACTTTCTATACTCCAGACACAGATTAAGCAGTCACACAACTAACATTCTGAGGTACCAAATTTATATGTGGGAAACTAAGGTACAGATAATTTAAAAAATTTCCTTCATTTTTTTAAGGTCGTACTGTGAGATACCAACCCAAGCACTTAACCACACTGGAGCCTGCATCTGCAGGTGCATGTGTGTGTCACAGAGTGAAGGGTCGAGAGTAGACCACCTTACGTCTACCCAAAGGAAGCAGGGGACCTTGGAACTGAAATCCTATTCCCATACAGAATTTGCCTTCTGTACAATTCATTACTTACGAGACATCAAAAGTGGTTCCCACCCACACTGTCCGCCCCGAGTAATAGTCATTATATTGCCAAGTAGTGATGTATCAGCTATTAATATTCCACAACAGCATAAGCTAGTTAAATTAGATTAAGAACTGAATTGGCTTTATTTTTCTTCCTGCTTTAGATGGAATTGAGAAAAAGAAACCTGAATTTTTTTTTAATTGGGAGCTCTAGTCAGCCATGGAGCACAAATAACATAATGTGGATAGTGCCAACACCATCTTGCCCTTGACAATGACCACTGGAGGTTATTAGTCGGTGGGAAGCACGGAAAGTGGGCTCATGACTTCTGCTCTCAATCAGTCTCCAACTGAATAGATGAAAACAGATACAAGTAGGGTAGCAGTCAATTAAACATTGATCAGATTCAGCTCAAAAAGCAACCTCTTGAAATTAAAAAATCATGTAGACATGATCTCCATGTCTACAGAAATATAAGCTTTCTACAAAAATGAGCTTATTGATATGAGGAGCAAATTTAATTTTTTGATGTTTTAAAATTGTTTATCAGGGACTTCCCTGGTGGTCCAGTGGTTAAGACTGCACACTCCCACTGCAGCAGGCATGGGGTTCGATCCCTGGTTGGGAACTAAGAGTCCACACGCTGTGTGTAATAGCCAGAAAATAAAATAAAAATACAAGAAGTAGGAAAAACTTATCATTTCTGCACTTAAAAAGCAACTTGCCCAAAAGCCTTTGCTACTGAAAATGAAAGCTTTTAAAGTTTTAATAGCAAACCTTACAATACTCCATCATGACTAAAGGCTGGGCTGTTTAATGTGCTGGTCCTGCCTATAGAATACCGAAGCAGCAATTCTGCGAAGGCAGAAATCATCACTTACATACTCAGTCCTCACTAATTAGGAAGACATCCATGGTCTAATACCTCTAGGCATTACAGGTAACATTAAAGCTGCACAATCAGACAGCAACTTTCAGGGATGTGAAATTCTATTATAAGCATGCAAGTGAGGAATAACACCATTCTCACAGACTGAAGGAAAAACTAGGTAATATACATATTCAACAGAAAAAAGCTGTTTCAACCTTCCTTAAAGAGTTCCTAAGTAGGTTTTGTTACATCGGCAAAAACTGTGGTGTTACTGTATTGACTAAAATTCAAATGTAAAATTAAATATGAACAGATGCTTATCTAAATTTAAGAGAATCATCATTCTTCCCCCTTGGGAGCTCATTCATAAGCCCATCCCATCCATATCCATCCCTCTGCAAACCCATAAACAGCCTCTGCCAAGCAAATGGCCCCATGTCCCAATCCTCCCCAAAGTCATCTCCAATTTCTCTGGTGTTATCCTCTTAATATTCATTTAAAAACTCCAAACTCCAAATAAACATGGTATCTTACTGCTGTTGGTATTATGAACTATTAAAAAAGTATTAGATTAAGTTTTAAAAATCAATATTATAATCATTTAGTGCACAATCCCACACATTTAACACTCAATTTAACTCATTTGCTATCTCACACACAACCAACACAATATGCAAGAAACAACTGCTGGGAATTGTTTCAGATGCTCTAAAGTATGTTAATTTCCAAAGCAAAAAATGACTTGTGCTGTGAATTTTAACGCACTTGAAAGCCTGTACTTTCTCTCGTTCTGGAACACAAATTTTGCATGTCTGAAGAGCTGTGATTCATCTTAAGAAAACCCATCTTGTGTTAAATGGAATGGAAACTGGACTAAGTGGTCAAATGACAAGTACATTCATATTCAAGCTGTATTATAAATGCATGTACAGTAATTTACGTCTCTCAGCTACCACAAAAGGCTCTTGATAAGCAGGTAATTTGCTAAATGGACTCCTTTATCCAAGTATTCGAAGGGCGTTACAAGAAAAATCTGCAGAGGCATTAATGTGACGTAAAGGTCAAGCATTGTGACATACCTTTCAAATAATCCCGCCTAACTTGCGTTATGATGAGGAGGCTGTTGGCAGCATCGTTCAGTGTGAAGCCCTTGATGTGGGTCTCAGCGCTAAAAGAAGCAGACATTTAGAAAGGAATTACTGACATGCTTCTGATACGATAATAAATGGTTGGGCACCAAGGTGAAATTATAAAAACTACTGTTCGTATGTTAAAAATATTGCTGCAAAATATCGACCTGGAGACAGCTTTTGTGTTATCCTGTCAATGGCTATAGAAGGATAATTTTTTTCTGCATTCTGACAGATGACAAAGTTGGAAATGAGCAACAAAAGAAACAAAGTACAAGATTTTTTTTAAACAATCGGTTCAGATTCTTGAATGCTGACATATTAGATGACTAAAATAACTGCATGCCCTGCATTGTTCTGCTGTATCCTAAGCGGGATACTTCTTCCTTTTTCTCCTGCACTCACCGTAATTTACAAAAGGTAAAACTAGTCTTTCAGCAACAAAAATGAGCATTTATTTTCAGCACTTTATATTTTAAATATAAACTAAAGCATATTACTAACACCATCTCATTCAGTTGATTAATTTTCAAATTTCTGTCATCTACATACATAGTTTTTGAAGGTGAACCTACTGCAGAACTAAAACCACGGTTACAGTAAAACGTAAAATTTCACACAATCTTGTCCCAGCCTTAAATTTGAAATCCCCCAACTTTTTAAAACTCAAGAGCAAAAACTTGCTTATGACTAAAACCTACATGATTTATTAAAAAGAAGAAGGAAAAAAAAAAACCCTAGCCAGAGATGATCTGTTTGCTACACTGTGTATCACCTGTATTGAAATTTCAGCATCCTTAATGCCCCTGGGGTTCATCTCCTGATTAGGAAATCTCCAAAGGTCAAAAGGAGCAAAAGCAATTGCTGCCATTTGCCTTCTCAAGCTCAGTGATGGTCTGGCTGCTAACAACCTTGGCCTGCTGACATGAACATCTAAGCTGAGCAGATTGCAAGAAAAGCAGGGTCACTGCTAAATTATTCTCATCAATCCCAAGAAAATCCTCCAAAACACCGTGATGTGCCCATCCTCTCAGTCACTTCCAGCCTCTGGGGATCCCCCCTGCAGTTCCCGGGTGCAGGATTTTCTTATTCCCCCCGACGATCCTCTTAATCCCACCAAAGCATCCACTGCTCAGTTCGACTTGTTTCCTTTGTCCCATCTGTCAAAGCTCTTAAGTCAACAACTGGTGCATGAGACTATAAACTGCAGAAAATAAAGGATTTACGTTCTCAATCTCTAGCATGATTAAATAAACAAGGAGACACTATTAAAATTAACCTCACTTCTTATGCCAACATTATTACATGTATTATATGATAGTTACTTGAAAATATTAACTAAAATTCATTAAAACAACAAGGTAACAAAACTTCTGACACCACACTTGATGTCAAACCTTTTGAAAATCTCAAAACACAGAATATTTTTCTTTTAATAATTTCTTCCTATCTCAAGAAGCTATGTATTCAATACAAATTTGAAATTGGGGATAAACAGGAAGAAAACTCTCCCCAGGTCTATTATATGCTGAATACATACACATTTTACATATAGAAACTGACCAATCACAACCAAAATGTTTCAAACTGACAAAGGGAGAAAAACTACAAAGAGTACTGGTAACTTTGCAAAGGATTCACTAATACAATAAAATTAGAGAAATTTACTTCTGATTTTTAATTTTGATCTTTCCTTTTGGAAAAAAATCTAGTACAGAGATGTCACATCAGACTTACTGGGATGATGAGAATATTTTTTATTCATGTCGCCCAATAGGGTAGCCACAAGCTACATGTGGCTACCTGGCTACTGTGATGGAGAAATGGAAACTTTAACTATATTTAATTCTAGTAATTTAAATTTAAGTGGGCAGTTATAGCTAGTGGCTACTGGACTGGACAGCACAGAATTCTAGATATTTTCATTTTTAGAGCTGCCAAAATAAAGGGAAAAAACTATCACAGAGAGAAAGGGGTATCAATCTTTTAACTTACAATCAACTGCAAAAGTTAATCTGTCTTAACCAAAGAAGATAATATGACAGGGAAAGTTTCATCTTAGAGATTTCAAAGCAATGACTGGTCTATGGATTGTACTTACATAACATGCACATGGGGCATTAGGCAGTGATCAGAATTTATCTTACTTTGGATAACAAAAACTGGCCAATCCAGTAAAAAGCATCAGTGATTGATTTAACATTATTTTTAGACAGAATATATAAGCTAGTAGGAACAAAAGAAAATAAAGTGCTAGTCTCCAAAGATAAAGCAGAGCTATCACCACATGATTCTCAAATTTCATAACTATACAGGTCAGTGTTAACAAAGATTTAAGATAACAATTTATACAACCCTTACTGTTTTATGAATAACTAGTTCTCCTCCTCTGAAAAAATTCACTATACCTAAATTATTTTTTGAAAGATGAAGAAATGTATTTCTAACTAAAAATGAAAGAACATCATTCTTTCAAAAATTTTAAAGGCATTTGCTACTTTTGAGGTTTCATTACTTGTTGGGAGGGTTAAATAACCTTAATAAAACTGAAGAAACCTCATTAGTAAGTAGTCAAGTGAATCTGTAACACATTAGAGACAGCAAAGGTATAGCAAAAACAATGACTGCATTAGTTCAAAGGGGAAACAACTGTCCTTAAGAATGAACCAGTGGCACCCTGTAGGTAACTATAACAGACTGCTATTTATGGAGTAATATGAGAGCAACAGTGCCAGAAAAATACTAGGGGCACAGCCACTTGCTACAGCGGCTCATTTGGTCACACCATACTAAAATAATGATGTCTCAAAAAAAAAAAAAAAAAAGCAACAGTTCTTTTTCATTCTGATCACTGATGCAGAGCTGGAAGTGGAAAAGATGGCCTAGTGGAATGTTGGTAATAAACCAGGAAACCAATCGAGGGAAGTTACAGGACGTTCCCCTGGTAACAGAGAACTGGAACTCTAACTTCTACTTCTGAATTCCCAGTCCAGAGGTATCTTCAAAATTATCTAATGCAGGTCTAACCCAAGATACAATTCTTACAATTATTCATACTTAGATACAACATTTTACTGGGTCAAGGGGAAGGATGTGCGCAGATTCCTAGATTAAGGGCCTCTGGGCATTCGAAAGCTTTGCACCTAGGATTCTCTGGCTCACCCAACTACACGGGGAAGCCATCTACAAAACACTCCTCAAACGGTAACACAGCGAAGATGAAAGTGACCTCAGGAGTACAGCAAGGCTTCGTGACGATCAAGAGAGGGACGGGAGGAAAGAAGATAGACCAACATTTTACAGGCTGTGGACATAAGTGGAAATAGACGGGCTGTGCTTATAACCACCTTCTAGGTAAACAGCTTTCACACTTGTCTGACGGAGATTCTCAGTCAGACATGGTAAACAATGATGTGTTAACACTACAAACCAGCACACTAATATACATACACACATGTAACAGAGAGCAGACGTTCACAAAGTATCTTTACTACACGGAGTGCTCTGATGCTTTCTATTCACTTAAAAAGATGTTGATTCTGCCCCGTTGAATAAAATTCATCATTTACTAACTGGTTACAAACACAATTTGAAAAACGATTCTAGACCAGGGGACTTCAATAAGAGGTATGCACACTCTGAGAATGCGCTAGGGTGAGGCCAGAAAATACTTGCTTCTATTTTTAAATCTTATCCTCTGAAAAATTTCTAATTTTGGAATATGTTTTACAATATACTTACATATCATACAATAGTGGAGCTCACTGAGAATGGTATGTGATCAAAATGTTTAAGACACAAGATTCTTGAATCAGCTGGGGTGTCTAGTAAAATGCAGATTCTTGGGCCTTACCCTAGATCCGGTGAGTCAGAACTTCTGGGAAGGGTGGAGAGGAACCTGTGCTATCAGAATGTGAAGTTCACCATTCAAGAAGAAGCCAAATTAAAATGAAAGAATTATAATCTGTGCTTTGGGGAAATATTTCAGAGGTCCTTGTGGCCAATCTCATAATTGAAAGACTTTTGAAAAAGTTTTCTTTGTTTCCATCTCCTCAGATAATCTCAACACAAAATTCTCAATATCCAATTCTCAACACAAAATGTTCCCCTTTTCTTCCTGCTGTCCCTTCCTCCCAAATCCCTGTTGCCTCAAAAACACCTTTGATAATTGAGCATAGTGTTTAGTCAATACTTTTTTGAGAAAAGTAACTTTAGGAAAAAATTCTGCACCTCCTGGATGACTTCAGCGGCTGTAGATGACAGGATGCTGTTCAATGTCAAATCTTTCAAGTCACTAATTGAGGATATACTGAGTATTCCTGAGATAGATAATTTAATTATTAACAGCAACTGAGTACACACACAAATGAGACATAATTCATTAAGAATCTAAACTTAAGTCTTAGTGTGACTGTTCAATATCAAGATATACAAATGATTCAAGATCATAGATATATATGATGTATGGATATATCCATATCCATATGTAGCACTTATATGTACATATTATGAATATATATATATATGCACGGCATGTATGTATATACAGAGATATTGATATATTTTCATAGACAAGCACAATCACATACAACATATTTTTCAAAATGTATCAAAACATAAACAGTAAATATGGCCCTATGGTGCATAACTTTAACGTAATACTAATGTTAACATCAGGTTTTCCAGTGAACTCCAAGAATGGCAAACATCCGTCTTCTATTCAGGATTCTGATATTCCAAAAGTGCTGCAACTTAAAAATTTTGAACGCCAAAAATTAGCCAGGAAACATCATTTCAAAACTTACAATATACTAGGAGAACATTGACTTTTGCCACTGAAAAATAAAGCTATTGACTCATTAACAGGACAGGTCTACATTCCAGAGCAGGTAACCTTGATCCACTCCTTTCTAGGCCCTTTCTGATTATTTACTTAACTTCTGAAGTTAATTCCTTGGGAATAAGACAACTGAGTCAGTTAACTAACACATCAGGAAAGAAAGCTTTACTTTTGTTCTGATTTTAAAAGTATTTTATTCTAGGGAACTACTCAGAGAGAGAAAACCATCACCAGTTACAACACCACAAAATAGGTTACAAAACAAGAAGGGACAGAGAAAAGGTATTTAAAATGTGCTGAGTACCATATATTTTTTCCTACTTCACCCTGTCTTTCAATGCCTAGAAGAAACAATTAATGTAAGATTTATTATCATTTCATTACAGAGAAGAAAAACTGAGGTTCAGAAATAGGAACAAATTTTCCAAAGGGCTTTCAAGTACAATTCAAAGCCTTGCCTAAGTTCAAAACCCTTGATGCCTTCACATATTAGGTTGCTTCCACCATAAAAGGTATACAGGTCAAGCTGGGAAACAAGAAACAAAACAGATACCTATAAAACAAAACAGAACCCTCCCCCCAAAAAAACCAAACTACTTTTCTGTATATGAATAGCATACATGAGTTGTGAGGTTCTATACAGTAAAATAAAATATACTGCAATGTGCAGGACAAATAAAAGTTCTATCTTTTGTAGTTTAAAAACCCTCTTAAAATTAGAAAATCATTTCATATAATTCCTATGGGTAGTTGAAGACAATTAAGCAACTGTTACTATAACATCATTAGAAAAATCCTAATGATAGGTTTTTCTTTTTTGACTGTGAAGTTTAATAAATGAACTGATACTTACAAATCTTTCACTTGCATTGCTTGCGTAGAATTATCCTTCATCAAAAGTAAGTTTATAAGCCTGGCATAAGCTTCATTGTCAAACACAATGTTTTGCTTTTTTGCTGTCAGGAAAATATTAAATGCATCTATGAAGGAAAACAAAAAATGAGATGACATTATTCTGAAATGGCAAAAAGGAGGGGGAAAAGCCCGGAAGCAAAGCCCCAACCCCCCATACTTCTGCTTCTTTTAATACTAACCCACTATACCACTCTACAGAGATACATACTGACCAAGTAAGCAGATGGTATCTGTTCTAATCTTTAAAAAAGTAAGGGACAGTTTTGGAAACTACCACTTAATTCCAGTGGCTGGTAATAGAAAGAGTTTCCTTTTACAATGATTTTTTTCATACTAGCTCTCTAAAGTCAATAAATTATTTTCATGCCAATAAAAACAGAACACAGCTCTTCTGAATTTGTTAAAAGATCCCAGTTTCGAAATAAACTGTAAAATATGTGTTAAAGTCCAAACAAACCAGGGGTATAATTTAGACTGAGGGGAGCAAAAGATTCATTTTAAAGCAATCTTTAATCTATAAGTGGGTGGTTACTATGGTTAACATTTCAACACAATAGCATTAAAGTGAATATAGCCTATAATTCTAAAATTAGGAGATCAAATTATTTGGCTACGACAGGACTTATACAAAAACATACAATTTTCCAATATACAGATATCTAACAAGTAAACTAAGCAACATTTGTTTGACTGATTAACAGTTTTATTTCACTTGTTCACAATAACTGTCAGTGAATGAAAAGATGTTCCCCAAAGAGAAGTAACTACACTTTTCAGTCATTTACTTTTCTGAAATAAAATTGCCTGGCTATAAACATCCAGCTGAAACTATAATCCACACTCCGTTGTGTATAAACAAGTCACAAAAAAGGTGGGGCATAACTGAACTATCACTCAAGACCTTTCATGGATACAAAGCTCCATGTAAAGAAATACAGAACACATAACTAGGCATGAGCATGATATTAAAGCTCAGAATATTCTGCGCTACTTTAGACGTTTCTAAACAAGCAGGAAAAAAAAGAAAACCCAAGCAGAAATTATGCCTGTGTTTACAAGTTATGGGAGCATGAACTAGCCCTTCAATTAAACTGAAGAGATGATACCAAAAACTTAACCTTTCAAGTTAAATTGTGAGAAAACAAGAAAAAAAAAGATACAACACTAGTATTTGCATCTTAACTAAAAGACAGACTCTATCATTCAGTATATAATGCATATATTTTTCTTTAAAGGAAGCTTAGAAATTATGATGTATTGTAATTACTGGCTACATCCCAACAAGCATATACAATAGGTTCACTACTTTGCTAAGTGAATATTTATAGTAAGTAGAGTCTGAGTATTTCAGATCAAGAATATAATATAGAAAAGCTTACTAGTTGTTTTCTAAAATTGTAGTCTTGAATTCAGTGTTCAAAGTACTCACATTTTGCCAAGCATTTCTACACAGAAGTAACTAAAACCTCTTGAATTAACAGAATAAAACCAACTAGATAAATAGGTATGGTATATGCAGGGGTATATCTTATATTTATAATGCATTATGTTTAGTTAACTGGCTAGATGTTTTTACTTAAATAAAAACAACAACTAAAAAAAGGCAATATATGGAGTTTGGGGATCTTAAAATAGGAAGTATATACTAAGTGTACATTCATTTCAGTTAAATCAAAATTCTATTAGAATATTTAAACAGTATCGATAATACCGAACTTAAGGTTTAAGAGATACACGGCAAAAGACTCAAGGATGTATTAGACTGAATACGCAAGAAAAGAAAGTAACTCAGAATAAAGTTACTCTGCAGGATTGAGAAAGCTTAAAAGTTTACACTGTATATCTGTGTCATAAAATTTCTAGTTAAGAAATTAAGAGGGAGATACATTCGTTAGGTTACTCCTTTCTGCCTGTGGACGCTGCCCAGAAAGCATCGCTGACGTCTCCCCATCTCCACTGCCGTCACGTCTAGGTCAAAGTCTCCCGAAGAGCCCGAACAGCTGCGGAAGCTCTTCATCGGAGGACTGAGCTTTGAAACAACCGATGAGAGTCTGAGGAGCCGTTCTGAGCAATGGGGAACGCTCACAGACCGTGTGGTAATGAGGGATCCAAACACCAAGCGCTCCAGAGGCTTCGGGTTTGTCACATCACCACGGTGGAGGAGGTGGATGTGGCCATGAAGGCAAGGCCACACGAGGTGGGCGAAGAGCTGTGGAACCAGAGGGCCGTCTCAAGAGAAGATTCTCAGACCTGGTGCCCAATAAACTGTGAAAAAGGTTTTTGTTGGCGGCATTAAAGAGGACACTGATGAACATCACCTATTTTGAACGGTATGGGAAAACTGAAATGACTGAAATCATGACTGACCAAAGCAGTGGCAAAAAGAGAGGCTTTGCTTTTGTAACCTTTGATGACCATGACTCCGTAGATAAGATTGGTCATTCAGAAATACCACACTGTGAATAGCCACTACTGTGAAGTGAGAAAAGCCCTCTCTAACCAAGAGATGGCTAGTGCTTCATCCAGCCAGAGAGGTCGAAGTGGCTCTGGAAACTTTGGTGGCGGTCGTGGAGGAAACTTCAGTGGCCAAGGTGGCTTTGGTGCAGCCATCATGGTGGTGGTTATGGTGGCAGTGGGGATGGTTATAATGAATTTGGTAATGACAGAAGCAATTTTGGAGGTGGCGGAAGCTACAGTGATTTTGGCAATTACAACAATCAATCTTTAAATTTTGGACCCATGAAAGGAGGAAACTTTGGAGGAAGTTCTGGCCTGTATGGTGGTGGAGGCCAATACTTTGCCAAACTACAAAATCGAGGTGGATACGGTAGTTCTAGCAGCAGCAGTAGCTATGGTAGTGGCAGAAGGTTCTAATTACTGCCAGGAAACAAACCTTAGCAGGAGTGGGGAGCCAGAGAAGTGACAGGGAAGCTACAGGTTATAACAGATTTGTGAACTCAGCCACGCACAGTGGTGGCAGGGCCTAGCTGCTACAAAGAAGACATGTTTTAGACAATATTCATGTGTATGGGCAAAAAACTTGAGAACTGTTACTTGTGACTAATTGTGTAACAGGTTATTTTAGTTTCTGTTCTGTGGAAAGTGTAAAGCATTCCAACAAAGGGTTTTTGTTTGTTTTCAACAAAGGGTTTTTAATGTAGATTTTTTTTTTTTTTTTTGCACCCATGCTGTTAATTGCTAAGTGCAATAGTCTGCTCATGCTGCTGAATAAGTGCCTTTTTTTTTTTTTAAGGTGCTGTGTAAAGTTAGTCTACTCTGAAGCCATTTTGGTAAACTACTCCAACAGTGTGAAGTTAGAATTCCTTCAGGGTGATGTCAGGTTCCATTTGAAATTTATTTACAACCTGCTTTGGTGGAGAGGCTATTGTCTTCAGAACTCTGGTGTAGTTGAACTGACTGTTACTTTGTTGTGACCTGGAGTTCACTGTTAAAAGGGTCACCCATGCAAAGTCCTGGAGTTCTTTTTTGGTTATTAATGATTGTTGGTATATCCTATGCAATATATTTAAATTGAATTATATTATACNTACTCTGAAGCCATTTTGGTAAACTACTCCAACAGTGTGAAGTTAGAATTCCTTCAGGGTGATGTCAGGTTCCATTTGAAATTTATTTACAACCTGCTTTGGTGGAGAGGCTATTGTCTTCAGAACTCTGGTGTAGTTGAACTGACTGTTACTTTGTTGTGACCTGGAGTTCACTGTTAAAAGGGTCACCCATGCAAAGTCCTGGAGTTCTTTTTTGGTTATTAATGATTGTTGGTATATCCTATGCAATATATTTAAATTGAATTATATTATATTGAATTATATATTAAATTGAATTATGGTACCGATAAAGTTATAGATGGGAATGAAGCTTGTGTATCATCTGTTATCACGTGTAATCAATAAAAAGTTTAATACCCTCTTGGAAAAAAAAAGTTAAGAGGTTCTATAAATTTCTAAACTGATGGCTTTCTACAGAAGAGAATTCAAATCTGTCAATACTAGAATGAAAACAAATCTGCCGCATAATGGTTAAGTTATCATAAAGCACAGTTGGAAATCTACATAAAAACTGCAGAAATTAGAGACAACAGAAGCATTCTACGGAGAAAACTTAAGTGAAGAAAATGGAAGTAATGTATGGTCTGGGAAGAGTATAATGAGGTCTAAATGAAAACATCTAGAATGTGAAAGGCAAGGTTGTATCAGAGGGTTCAAGATAGTCATAGAAATTTTAAAGTAGTCTTAATAGAGGTAGGCACACGTTCTGGAAATTTTACCACTGAAAAAAGGGAAGAAGAGCAAGAAATGGGTCTCACATACAGCCTACAACCTTGAGATGTTAAGCAGAGATACTGTATGAAGCTTAAAGTCCTAATCGTTTTTTGCTTTCACATAAAATCAAAACATGTAACAAATATATTTGTCAAAAAATTCACGATCATGTTATATTCAAAGCGCAATTTTTGATAAAATGACATCTACTTTAGTTTNATACAGCCTACAACCTTGAGATGTTAAGCAGAGATACTGTATGAAGCTTAAAGTCCTAATCGTTTTTTGCTTTCACATAAAGTCAAAACATGTAACAAATATATTTGTCAAAAAATTCACGATCATGTTATATTCAAAGCGCAATTTTTGATAAAATGACATCTACTTTAGTTTTCATTATGAAAAATTTCAAGTGTACAGAAAAATATAAAGAATAGTATAATGACCCCCACCATATATCCACTGCCTACATCTAATAAGCAACATGTTTCCTGATCTGTTTAACCTTTAAACACATGGCTCCTGACTTAAATATTTTACGACTTAAGGCTTAAGTATTTTAAAATGAATTACAGAAATCTTCAGTTTTTTCATGTCTCAATACTTCATTACTGATCTCAAAATTCAAGGACATCTATAAATCATAAGCTGTTATTCTATCTAATATAAATATGAGAGCGATTCCTTAATCATCTACTACTGAGTTGACAATTAAATTTTCCCAATTGTACCAAAATGTCTTTGTTAACTTAAATGAAAGAAAATAATTAATACATGTAATTTAAGTTCCATCTCTTCCTAAATCACTACTAATTTCCCGGGCTTAGATCCATGTTGTTGTCAAAAAGAAGAGCCCAGTGTACATGTTTACCTTTGTTTCTCCTCCTGCGGCAGGCATTCAATAGTTCTTGCTGAAGATTAACTTCTACAGGTGAGGGTAATGAAGTTGGGCAATCTTTTTCTTCCTCATACCACAACTTAAAAATAAAATTATTCAGTTAAAGAAAAAGTAATAAATACAGCAAACTTTTCAATGTAAAGCTGGTTTAATCTATAACCTAAATTTATACCGACAACAAAATCTGTTATAGTTAAAAACAAATTACCTCGGGTACATCAAATGGAACCTCTTGATTATTGTTCCTAAGGATTTCTGCTAATAACCTTAATGTCTTCTCACGAGGAATAATATTTTCTTCTTGCATTTTATTCCAGACAGCATCAGCTTTTTGCCAGTCACCATTTACTTCTGTAAAAATAAATAGAAACTAATGAACATACTAAACAGAATCCATGAAAATATTTAAAACTTTTTATTTGCTGCTAAAGCAAGTATTCCAAACACTGCCTCCAGGGAAAGGACCAGGGTAATTGTGGACCAAAAGTGAGAAGACTTCTTTCTGTATTGCTTTTTGTACCTTTTGAAGTTTAAACCATAGAAAGTCCTTACCTATTAAAACACAAGAAAAGAAAAACCACACTTCATTAAAAGCTTCTCAACTATGAGCAGTAGACTCTGGAGAGATGACAGGATGCCCCTATACAGTCCAGCACACAGCTACAGCGATTGAAAACGCACAAACGTGTGACAGGACGCCCCTATACAGCCCAGCACACAGCTACAGCGATTGAAAACGCACAAACGTGTGACAGGATGCCC
>SJYA01001606.1:133423-148604 GCA_006410615.1 Neotragus moschatus
GATTGAAAATGCACAAACGTGTGACAGGATGCCCGTATCCAGTCCGGCACACAGCTACAGCGATTGAAAATGCACAAACGTGTGACAGGATGCCCGTATCCAGTCTGGCACACAGCTAGTGATTGAAAATGCACAAACGTGTGACAGGATGCCCGTATCCAGTCCAGCACACAGCTACAGTGATTGAAAACGCACAAACGTTAAATAACTGTTTTAAAAAGTGGCTTTTTGAAAATATGAGTAAGAAATATCTCAATGGTGTACGGCCAGCTCCAGGAAGAGGGTTTGTTTCAGGACATGAATGTTCCAGAAAACATAAGAATGTTTGTTTCTCAAAAATATTCAAAATATCAAAATACCAAAACACATGAAATTTTCCTAGATTTCCTCCCACCCTAAAATTGAAAAGCTAATAACCTTTTTGATAATGGACTCTTCAAAGTAAAAAAACTCAGAGAACAAAAACGAAACACAATCACACTCCATCAGAAACGTGCAATAAAGAAAAACAAAACAAGTAGAAAATTTCCTAGGAGTCATACAGATGGCAGCCCAAGTTTTCATACGGAATATACTAAAAGGTGAACCAAAGAGTAGCAATTAACTGAAAGTTCAGAGCGATTTTATATATACTTTGATAATAAAATCAGCCTAACATAAAATCCTTACTAAATTTACAATCAATTTTCAAAGCAAGATTCTCATAAGCTAATTATGCTTTTCCTTCATTAAANATGGCAGCCCAAGTTTTCATACGGAATATACTAAAAGGTGAACCAAAGAGTAGCAATTAACTGAAAGTTCAGAGCGATTTTATATATACTTTGATAATAAAATCAGCCTAACATAAAATCCTTACTAAATTTACAATCAATTTTCAAAGCAAGATTCTCATAAGCTAATTATGCTTTTCCTTCATTAAAATGTTTTCATATAATGTAAAATTCAATAGTAATTTTTCAAGTATGTTAATATATAAAATTTTATATACATAAAGGTTATCAAATACACTTCATTTAATTAAATAAAAACAAAAACCCAAGCCCCCAAATCTTTAATTCTGTAGAAAAGGAAAGGTGGATCACTTCTGTCTCATGCCAAAGGGTACCATGGACTGTGGAGGACACAGGCAAAGTTTCCACACATTACGAACAGAACCGCTAAGGCACCTTTTTTAAGCTAATAAATATTATTTCAGATAGTGAAGAGATGGATGAGGTACCATGCTTTCAGACTGGAAGAAGTATGGGAAGATAATTCACTTCGGTAGAACAGGATACCACAGAGAGGCACCTGTTCAAATGGACTAACAGCTTAAAACAAGAAAATACTTCAAAACACAGGTGAGAACTATACAGCATGAAACTGAGATATACGCACTTTCTATCTTGGAAATGTATCTGGATCACAGAATATAGAACAAAAATTTGAGGCAATCAAACTGGTGAGTNAACAAGAAAATACTTCAAAACACAGGTGAGAACTATACAGCATGAAACTGAGATATACGCACTTTCTATCTTGGAAATGTATCTGGATCACAGAATATAGAACAAAAATTTGAGGCAATCAAACTGGTGAGTGCCAAAATCTGTAGCCACGCTCTCATCAAGACACAGAAGGGCTAAGCCTTTCATAATATACCCCAGGGGCTTTAAATTCCTTTAACCAAAACAACAACAATCATACTTGTTATCCGAAAAATCAAACAGCCCACAGACTTGGCTGTAACCAGGGAATGGACACTGCCTCAGTAATTCCTTCACTTTCCTGGAACTCATGGTTCCTTCTTTAAAGAACAAGAGCACTGATGTACTAAATGATCTGAGAACTCTTAAACTGTAAAATCCACGGAGTGTTTGACACTATCAGTGAATTTTACAGGAACGTAGCTGTGGGACTTCACTGTGGGGCCATCTGACTAGCATGTAACAACAGCTGGCACTTCACACACAGTTCCTATAGTGTTAAACTAAGAGACAAAGATTTCTGGAGTTCAGAGTTTTAATTATAAAGTTGTCAAGTTTTTATGTATTACTGACAGGATGGGGTAATTTCTAAATTTCCCATGTGTCAATCACCTGATCATGGTCTCTAAATATCATTCCTCTCTAAGATAAGGTATGGACAAGAATCACGCCACATAAGCCGGGACGGTCTTGTTTGGCCGAAATATAACAACCTATCGAAGACAAATGCAGTACGTCAGATGACACAGGGGCTGATGTAAAGAGGTTCCCAGTGGCCAAAGACGGGGCAATTTGGGCACCAAAAAGAATAATGACTGCAAGGAAATGAAACACACATATACCAAAAAGTTCATACACTCATTAAAAAAATGTTTAATGATCAACTTAGGAGGTTACAGGGATATCAGCACTTAAAACTGGTTAACTAAAGGGAGAAAAAGCAAGCGTCTATCTTTTCCTATGAATTTATTTCATATTAATAAAATAAGCCACAGAACACAGCACACAAAACATGTAGAGTATTAAACAATCAAAATAATAATAATAGGTGTATATGCAAAAAAATACATGGATACAAATGTAGAGAGAGTGATTTGGAAGGATGGCCATGGACACGTTAACCCAGGTGTTGTGTGGACACAACAACACTGACGTTTTGCTTTGTGTACTACTATACTGGCTTGACCCTCCAGTAATTTAGAATACATTCATGTTGTGTGTGTGTGATAATGGAGGAGGGAAGACGATACAGCATGAAAAAGAAATGTCAATGGTCATAAGTAAAGAAAACAGCACATAAATAATACCTTAGGATAAATAATCAGGGTGGTTTTCCTGTTTTCTTTTTCCCCCCAGTTGTGCCATGCAGCACGTGGGATCTTAGTTCCCTGAATAGGGATCGAACCCAGGTCCCCTGCAGTGGAAGCATGGAGTCACAGCTACTGGACCACTAAGGAAGTCCCAAAAATGGTCATGTTTTAAATGTCGGGGTTTTAAAAATAGATTCAAAGAACTTTTATTGCAAAATTATGAATGTAAGGCAGCTCAAGTTTTGGCGAGAGTACTTTACATATACAAAGAATAAATTCTCTTCTTTGTATATGTAAAGAAACTGAAGTGTTTTGAATATAATAAAACTGTAAGAAGGAGAAAAAACTGTCCTTTAGAAATAACAGAATATTCCTTATTGGTAATGTTAAAATAATAATATATATGCAGGTGAGGGAGTTGTTTCATTCATGTAATGTTTGTTGCAGGGCTTAGGAGCTAATTTCACAAGACTATCACAGTGGAAAGTCAAAATATATTAGAAAGGAGAGAACTAAAGTTTGAATTATGGCAGATTCCTGTAACAGATCACCTATGAACATCATATTATTAAGTAGAAAAGGAAAGCTGGTTTAGTAGAGCTAGTATTTAAAGGAATGAAAAAAGTTACATTTTTTATTCCTTAATCTCCTTTAGTTATATGGAGGCTGGGTGTTACAAAACCATGGAGCAATGTATCTCTGTCTTATGCATGTTTCTGTAATATGCTGTAATTCACAACAAAGTAAGTGTGCATGCGTGTGTGAAAGGTACTGTTTTAAAATAAACAAGCAAAACTGCCCTTTAACAAATACCCCGAAATAATTAAATGAACTCCTTTCAAGGGCTAAAATTCTATTGAAAAAGAATGAGTTCATAAAAAATTCCAATGCACTGAACAAACTGTTTTCTCAGAAATCTAGTCTGGACGTTTCATGTGTTACATGGCCACATTCCGTATNTAATTCACAACAAAGTAAGTGTGCATGCGTGTGTGAAAGGTACTGTTTTAAAATAAACAAGCAAAACTGCCCTTTAACAAATACCCCGAAATAATTAAATGAACTCCTTTCAAGGGCTAAAATTCTATTGAAAAAGAATGAGTTCATAAAAAATTCCAATGCACTGAACAAACTGTTTTCTCAGAAATCTAGTCTGGACTTTTCATGTGTTACATGGCCACATTCCGTATATCATTCCATACTACATGTTCCTTTTCAAATAAATTATGGTTTATAAATTATTCAACATATTTAAGTCATGGTCCAAGTTAGAGGGCAAAAAGGTGGCGGGGGGGTACACACAGGAGGAGAGAGCTTGCTTTTTCTTCAGCAAGGGAAGGTTTAGGGTTACCACAACCACATTACTGATTCATAACATGACAGAAGCTGGGTTAAAAAGTATATACTTCCCTACGATGATTCCTCTGGCTTCCAGTCCCATGAGAGGCTGCTGTCATGCTACCTCACCCTCAGAGGCTCCTCAGCTGAGCAGAGGAGAGCTTCTCGGACTATTGGCTCAAATGCAGAGCTGGGAGGGGGTGTCCATCAGAACAGACAGAGGGGATTAAAGAAAACGGTAATAAACCTCAGAGTTTATTTATCAGAGTTCTTGCTTGTCCCTCAAGGAAATTTTAAGATGAACTTAAAACTTGGTTTTCCTTTTCTTCCTTTTTAGAAAAACAATAGCAAAAGGTCAGCTCCAGAGGGAAAAAGTCTGTAAAGCTGGCTGCCTCTCATCCTTCCCTGGATGTACCTCATGTATCCTTGCAGCTGCTCTTTCACCCCAAGGTATTGTCAGTCCTGGTTCAGGTCTAACTCTTCTGAAGAACTCCAGTTTTCTATCTGCAGTGCCTACCTCAATGCTAGCACTGTGGACTTCAGAGATATTTCTGAATGAAAGTCTTCTACGGGGATGACTTTAAAGGCTGAAAACTCATTTAAATGTATCACTTCGGTATTTTTAGTTTGCAAAAAATTAGAACTGAAGAAAGAAAGAATTCTGTCAAAGTAAGAAAAAGCAGGGGGAGTGGGGAGAATTAGCACGTTAATACAGGTCATAATCCACTAATTAAAGATTAAATACCTAAAACCCAAGTTTTAAAATTCTATACATTCAACAACAACCTCAGCATTGGGTGCCAGAATTTGATCATCATTCAAGTGAAAAGTTTTAAGAATTACATGTGAACTGTATGTCAATGTAACCAACAAATGAAATGTAAACTTTACAGCATATTTAATGTACACCATCAAGATGTAAGACAAAGCCTCCAATGATAATAAATACAAGTTCAAAAAGACAAATGAATCAACTTATTCACTGCTGTCTATGTTTGGTAAAGGAAAAAGAAGAATAAATCAAGATCAAATATCTTATGTAGGAAGGGAAGGGAGAAAGATCACCAACTGTTCCATCGTCCCTCCCTACAAAACACCTTAAGGGACTGCACAGTTCCAGATGTGTAAGCTTGCATAAACACACTAGAGAACTGTTTAACCACAGAGACCACAAGTTTCAGAAATGACCATCACTTTTAACCCTTAGTGCAAACACAAATTCAGCTTAGGGAAACAAGGTTGTGAACAAAGATTAAAGTATAAAGACAACTAATGTAGTGCTTTATGGGATGGAAAACTAAAACCTATTCACGTGTTTAGCAGCAGGAGACTAGCTGAGTAAACTCTAATGTATCTGCTCAATATAGTCATTGGTGGGTGATAAAGTGCACAAAAAGGTTGGTAACATAGAACTGAGTCAAAACTATCTTACAGTACAATCACATTTTGAAAAGCAATTGTTTATAATTAGTCTGTATACAAATATGCATTTATCTGGAAAAATATCTAGACACATGAATATGTCAATGATTACTTATAGAAGTGACTGATAAATTTACTAAAGAATTTAAATTAAAAGAAAAAAAGAATAGCTTCTCCTCAAAAACCCCCATTAAATTCTGTGGCTCTGATGAAGAGTTTTCTCACTTTCTCATTACTGGAGTAAGAATGTCAGGGGAGACTATAGGATGTCTAGTGAAACATCACAGTATCTTGCGATATAAATTCAGTCTGGCCTCTCCTTGAGTGACAACCCCCAGGAGCTTTCTCGGGGCCTGATGTTCCTTTCCAGGCACTGCCTTCCACAGAATAAATGTCTCAAAATAAAAACATGAGGAAGAGTCATATTACTTACTATATAGTTTTAGCAGACTGTAGTATAGCTGGTCTCTATCACATTCAAATAGCTTCTGTGTCAGCTCCACTAATTTTTCTAGAGTTTCAACCTTAAAAATAAGATTAACAGAGGGACCTAGATTGTATAAAGGATATATTTTTATAGTTGACAAGTCACAGTTGAATAATCCTTCAAATCAGCTTTACCCAAAGGGCAGGCTAACTTTACTTCAAAGCTTAAAGAACTGAGCACAAGAAGGCAACTGTACTTAATGCCACGAACTGTACACGTTAAGAATGATTAAAATGATAAATGTGACACCGTACGTATTTTATCACAATTAAAAACAAACTTTAAACTAAAGGATTCTTTGAAGATAAGAATACATATGAACGACTCTCTAGTTGAGAAAACCTCCACGGAGGAGCATTTTGGAAAATTCAAAGATATTGAGGGTGGAGGGCTCAGTGAGTACACCTATATCTGTTAACAGGAAGATTCTTCCACCCCAACTTTATACTCCTCTTTCCCTGTGGCTTTTTGTTGGCACGACGTGAGAGGCGTCTGGGCTGGAGCAAAGTAGAAACTCCACCGGGCTCCCATCAAGCATTTCCTCTGGTCACTAACGACTGAAGCAGATTTCAACTGCCAAGGAAACGTCAGCCCTGCTCAAACCAACAAGCAGAATGGAGCCAGCTGAAATCTTCAGAGCCCATGCTATTATTTTTAGGGATTCTGTAGACCTCAGGAACCAGAATTAAGTGATTACTTATTTGGAAAACAACCAAGGTAACCAAAGCTGCATCTCATGAAATCCCCAAATGCTCACAGGACATGGAGGACACTTGCTTTCTACTCACAGTTTTGGGTGAGGGAGACCAGAAATTAAACACAAACCTGATTATTTGCAATACATCTATCACAAAACCACTGAAGTCTTGTAGGCCGAGCTCTAATGCCTGGAGTCTGTAAAATAAAATAATCATACAGTACACAAAGTAAGGCTTTAGCCAAAAGTTAATTTTCCCTCAATGATAGTTTTCCTTCTAATGACCCTGGCTGCCTCCTTCCCAAATGTCTATACTAAAAGAAATCTATAACTTAATCCCATAGTTATCAAGGACCTTTAGGATTAGAACAACCTATACTTAACCAATGTCTAGAAGACTCGGGTTATTTCAAAATGCTACTCTATAGGCCAATTTGAATTCCATAATCTAAAATTATTAAAAACAGCTAAGCATTCTGTAGCTCAAAGAGAAAGAAACCTTGAAATGATGGACTAAATCAACTCCAAAATATATCAAATTACACACACACACACACTTTATAGAGATCCCAATAGATTTAGAAAGCAAAAATTATTAATATGTTACATAGACTTAATAATTATCACAATGATAAACCATTGGCTTTTAAAGAAACATGCCTTGGAAAACTTAGTGATGAAAGTATTCTGATTACCACACATGCTTGCCTAGTTATCAAAAACTAAATGTTTCAAGAGCTAGGTACTAAAAACAATCCAAGTACTCAGTTAGTTCACAGTCTTAGCTTATTTCAATAACTGAGATGTATGTTATAGCCTCAAATTAGGAATAACTAATAATTAGTCAATAATTCTGGTTTCAAAACAATTACTTTACAATTTTGGATACTGAAATAAAAGGCAAACCACTTCACATTTAACCTCAAGGATCTGTCACTCTACCTATAGCATCTTCATCACCTATGAGGGCTTCCCTATGAGAACACTGCATTATTTAATACCTGATCACAGTATTACAACAAGAAAACAAGGTACCCTGGCAGCTCCAGTCCAGAGGACATACCTTTACTGCTTTCTTCACTCAATTTTGTGGACTACACCAAGCAACCCTCAATCTGATCTTTTATTTCCAAGTCCTCATTATGTTTTATTTCTTAAAATAATACCGTACAATGTTAAATTAAAAGCTGATGCAAGAACCAACATCCCAAGGCTTTGGTAGAACGACAAAAAAATTGGTATAGAAGTTTGTAAATTAAGTGTTCTCATTCTAACCGTGCAAGTACCCAGATTTTGGGTTATAAGAAATAAATGTGGAATAAATTAACTGTTGAGATATATATATTCTCAAACAGCACTAATATTTACTTTCGCATCCAATTTCTACTCAAGGATGTTCTCACACTATCTGTTCTGTTTCATGTGCATTATACTGAAAACAAAGCCAACATCAAATGTACACAAAAAGCCCTTGAAAAAAACACTAGATAATCCTCTTTAGAACACTGCAAAATGTAAGGGCTACATTCACTTACAACTTTCAATATTACTGCTCATCCAAATGGCAATGATCTAAATAGCACAACTTTCAAGGCAAACTCCTCCTTTTTGTGGCCGATTAATCTGCCTGTCACTGGCAGGACAACTGACTTATATGGCAGACATTCCCTATGCTTCATTATGAAATTAAGGACTGTTTTCCCAAATGAATCTCAATCATCTAAAGAACATCTAGGTCAGATTAACTAAATCTCGTAGGTCTCTGCAACAGTCTACATTTCTGGCTTATCTTTTAGCATCTTATTGAATTTTAAACACTGTTAAGTTGAAAGCAAAAAAAAAAAAAANATCTCAATCATCTAAAGAACATCTAGGTCAGATTAACTAAATCTCGTAGGTCTCTGCAACAGTCTACATTTCTGGCTTATCTTTTAGCATCTTATTGAATTTTAAACACTGTAAGTTGAAAACAAAAAAAAAAAAAAAGAAGAAGAAGAAAATGGAATAAAAACATGGAGAAAAGAATTCTAATTGGGATGCTAAATATAACTTACCCAAAACCAGTTAATGCTTAATTAAAACAATAAACTCATCTCTAATTTTTCCTGTTTTTCCTATGTACAATCTATTTAACAGACAGTGAGGATAAAGTAATTATTGTAATTAAAGCAAACAAACAAACAGCATGTTTGTTTCCACCTGGGTTACTGTGCTTCAAAACATACTTTGTGCAGCTGCAATTCAGAACTAGGTTCACTTGTATTAATAAAAAGTAATCCCAATTTAAAAAATAATTTTCATTAATTTTGTTATATCACTTATATAAATTTGCTGTTATCATAACAGGCTTCTATGTATATTAGTAGAAACAGATATCAAGTATAATATTGATAATTATCATTTTGAAGTGAAAATAGATGAAGATTCTTCTACTTCAAACTGCACCTCAAAGGAAATCATTTTAAATTTAACTAAAACAGTGATTTTTACCTGTTCTGAGTTTTGTTACCATTACTGCTAGAAATGGAAAATGGAAAACCACCAATCTGGCTTCACGTCCTCTAGCTGAAGTAGTCGGAGGAAAATCAAAAGCACGAGGAGGACGGGACAAACAAGAGCAGTAAGAACCCAACTATCTATCCCCAGAGCCAAAACAGCAAGGAGTAAAAGGGCATCAGGGTAATTATTAAACCTTCCAACAACTGTCCTTTCTCTACATTCTCCAGAGACAGACTTAAAGATCATGTCTAATAAGGAGGAAAATATGGCTGAGCAAGTCAAAGCAACAGTCTAACTATCATTAACTAAATATGATCCCGGTGTTACAGAAGATACTAAGTAACTCGAGAGAGGGAGTATGAACCGGCACGAGAACTGACATCTCCTGAAATTTGGGGGACAGAAGCAGGGGAACTGGAGAAGGAATGGCAAGCCACTCCAGTTTTCTTGCCTGGGAAATCCCATGGACAGAGGAGCCTGGCGGGCCGCAAGCCATGCGGTTGCAAAAGTCGAACACGACTGAGCACACACATACGCACACAGTGGGGGAGCTAGCTCTAAAATCCCTTCTTTATATATGAGATCCATTTTGGCTTATTAAGCAAGGCAAATTAGAATAAAACCCTGACTGCGATCTGTTAAAGAACAAAGGTTGGGAGACTGCTATAATCCAAAATTTTCGTCCTAAAGGCAAAGTCATAAAAAGAAGCAATATGGCCCCTGAGAAGATAGCAAATTTACTCTGGCTGAAATGTTGAGAGAGAGTAATAGCAGAGAAAGAAAGAGGGAAAATTCGAGAAAGAGAAACTCTGGAGAAATCTTAAGTTGTTTTGGTGGTTCAGATATTAAAGGTTGAGAGATCATGGAGGCTGAATTGAATACATGAAAAAGAAAGTGAAGTGTCAGTTGCTCACTCGTGTCTGATTCTTTGAGATCCCATGGACTGTAGCCCACTAGGCTTCTCTGCCCACAGAACTCCCCTGGAAAGAATACTGGACTGGGTTGCCATTCCCTAGTCCAAGGGATTTTCCTGACCCAGGGATCGTATCCAAGTCTCCTGCATAGAAGGCAGATTCTGTACCATCTGAGCCATCAGGAAAACCCCATATTGAATATACAAATATATCAAATCAACAGGTCCAACACCTTAAACTTAATGAAACATTATATCTTATCTCTATTTTTTAAAAAGAGAGATCATGGAAGCAGAGGCAGAAATGGTGTAAGGGAACCAACAGAAAATCTGAAATCAGGATGCAATTTCCAAATCCATGACAACTACTAACTAAATAACCTCCACACTCACACCCTGAACTGAAGTTTCACCACCCTAATTACTCCTCAGAGTTGTTCTGTGAGGCTCACACGAAGATGTACGTGAAAATCATTTCAGAAGTATTAAAATGTTACTAATATCGGTTATACTGCTTAGCTTTGTAATCTAGGTTTGAACCTCAAGAGATGAGATTAGAAAAAGAAATGCTAAGTAAGTTTAAAGTAGANAAATCAGGATGCAATTTCCAAATCCATGACAACTACTAACTAAATAACCTCCACACTCACACCCTGAACTGAAGTTTCACCACCCTAATTACTCCTCAGAGTTGTTCTGTGAGGCTCACATGAAGATGTACGTGAAAATCATTTCAGAAGTATTAAAATGTTACTAATATCGGTTATACTGCTTAGCTTGTAATCTAGGTTTGAACCTCAAGAGATGAGATTTGAAAAAGAAATGCTAAGTAAGTTTAAAGTACACTCTTACTATCTTTGTGTTTGTATCCTGATAACTTAGCTATAATTACTGAGCTGCTCAAAGGGTTAATAAAACTGATATAATTCTCTACAGAAACTTTTAATATGGTTATTTAACATTTCATGTCATTATTTAACTTTCTGTACTTGTTTGTACCATCTCTCCCTGGACTTAAGCTGCAATCTTAAAAACATAAAATGAATTATCTAAATAGTGTTAATTTATTTAAATGACCCACAACTCTTTCCTGGGAGGTGAATGAACTTGACTAAAATGAAGTCATTTTCTCTAAACAAAGAAATACCACCCTATTTTATCATAATATGTAGCAAAAGAAGTATGGGACTAAAATACCAGAACTCAGTAGGCCTGGGTTTTAGTCCAATCTTTGCTACTATGAACCATGAAAGAGGTATCATCTTTAAACACACAACAAAATTTTTGTCTTTATGCATCAGGGGCCTTAAAAAATGGTAATAATAACATATGATCCACTTCTGAGAAATGATCCTAAGTAAATAATCTGAAAAACAAATATGCTAGGAAGTAAAGATGTGAATTATGACTATTTACAATAGTGACAAATGTTCTCAAAAGAGGAATGGGCAAATAATCTTATACAAAAGAATGAAGTAGTCATTAAAAATGCTTTAGAATAGTTCTTACTGACGTTCAGAGAATGCAGAGACAGTGATGTAGGGTGAAGAAAGTATTATGTAAGCTGTATGATTCAATTTCAAGTATATACAAAAGAAATATGCACTGAATAAAGGACAGAAAACCTATAAAGATGACAAGATGAGTAGTGGCACTGACAGTGAGTCTTAATAAACTTGGTGTGTTTTAAACAGTAACACATGCTAAGCTTTACTTGAATCTACACAGGCGGAGGGTTTCCGTGGTAGCTCAGCTGGTAAAGAATCCACCTGCAATGCAGGAGACCCCAGTTTGATTCCCGGGTTAGTAAGATCCCCTAGAGAAAGGATAGGCTACCCACTCCAGTATTCATGGGCTTCCCTGGTGGTTCAAGACAGTAAAGAATCCACCTGCAATGTGGGAGACCTGCAATCCCTGGGTTGAGAGGATCCTCTGGAGAAGGGAATGGCAGCCCACTCCAGTATTCTTGCCTGGAGAATCCCCATGGACAGAGGAACCTCGTGGGCTACAGTCCATGGAGGCTGCAAAGAACTGGACACGACTGAAATGACTAAGCACAACACAGCATACACAGGGGGAAGAATCAGGTTGACCATCATCACTGGGAAGACAAAATATAACACACAGTGTATTTATCTGATATTATTACATAAGTTTGCAAAAATAATTTGTGAACACTTCCCCAGTTGCACATTTCATTCCAGAATGTGCCAGAACACTGGAAAGAACAGGGACAGTTAGCCTACAGAGGATGAGACTGAAGACGAGAGAAAACGGTTTGACTTCAACACAAGAAAGAACATCACAGAGAAAGCAGAGCATAAAGCTAACATTCAGTGTTTAACACTGTCCCAGACACTCTAGACATGGTCTTAGCAGTGTTGTCTAATAGAGCCTTAAGAGAAAGAACAAGGATAAAGAAGAGTCCTGTCCTGCTCTAGGGCCTTTGCACAGGTAGTGTCCTCTACATGAGATGTTTTTGCTTCCATTCATTACATGCCTTGCTCCTAGTTCATCCTTTAGGTTTCATCCCAAACATAACTTCCTCAAAAAGATCTATCCATGGATGGAGGAGCCTGGAAGGCTGCAGTCCATGGGGTCGCTGAGGATCGGATATGGCTGAGCGACTTCACTTTCACTTTTCATTTTCATGCACTGGAGAAGGAAATGGTAACCCACTCCTGTGTTCTTGCCTCAAGAATCCCAGGGGCGGGGGAGCCTGGTGGGCTGCCGTCTATGGGGTCGCACAGAGTCGGACACGACTGAAGTTGGACACGACTGAAGTGACTCAGCAGCAGCAGTCTTGAAATAGATACTTTTATAGCATGTTCTGTTACAATAAAACAATTATTCCACTTTCATCTTTCTAAAGTCTATCTTTAAGACAAACTGTAAGATGTGATCCATAACTGTTTACTGAAGGAAGGGAAGAGAGAAATGGAGGGAAATTGATCACACTGGGAAGCCACGCAAATTTTATCAACCACCTTAGCTAAAGGACTTGACCCAGTTTTAAGTTATGAAATCTGCCAATGTCAACTTTATAAGGGTTCATAATGGGAGGTGCTGTTGTCAGATCTAAGTTAGAGCTCAATGTATCTCAAGTCAGAGCTTAGATGATCTTATGCCTCTGTTAATTCATCATTGTTGTTTGGTTGCTCAGTCATGTCCAACTCTTTGCGATCCTATGGACCACAGCCCGCCAGGCTCCCCTGTCCACAGGTAAGAATACAGGGGTGGATTGTCATTTCATTCTCCAGTGAATCTTCCCATGTCTCCTGCTTGGGAAATAGATTCTTTACTACTGAGCCACCTGAGAAGCCCTTAACTCACCATCAGTCAGTTCAGTAGCTCAGATGTGTCCAACTCTTTGCAACCCCATGGACTGTAGCATGCTGGACTTCCCTGTCCATCACCAACTCCCAGAGCTTGCTCAAACTCATGTCCATCAAGTCAGTGATGCCATCCAACCATCTCATCCTCTGTTGTCCCCTTCTCCTCCTGCCCTGAATCTTTCCCAGTCTCCACCATACTTTCTGCTAATTAAGGGCACTAGCATTGAGATATCTACTATT
Source organism: Neotragus moschatus (assembly GCA_006410615.1). Classification (NCBI taxonomy): domain Eukaryota; kingdom Metazoa; phylum Chordata; class Mammalia; order Artiodactyla; family Bovidae; genus Neotragus; species Neotragus moschatus. Next base: position 147,134 of record SJYA01001606.1, read on the forward strand.
ACATATCATTTAAAATGAGTAAAGTGTCCTGAAAATCCCCACAACCACTATCCTAATTAAGATCCTATTAATCTTATTGTCCCAAACCTCCTTTCATCTATCACACATCCTTCTGCTAGTATAAACTTCTTTCCAACATTGCTGAGAGTTCTTCTGAATGAACTCCAGCCTGATTATTCAGATACTGAAGGGTCTCTGGGAACAACCTACCCTTACAAGATATTTCTTTTAAATCCTATACCCCAGGATGAAAGACTTATTTAGGAAATCAGGGAAAAAATAAAACTGGCTTTGTTTGCAGACGACAAGATCTTATATGTAGAAAATACTAAAGATTCCACCAAAAAAACTATTAGAACTGATCAATGGATTCAGTAAAGTTGCAAGATACAAAATCAACATAAAGAAGTCAGTTTGACTGCTATCCACTAGGAACAAAATATCTGGGGAAAAAAAAATGAAACAATTCTAATTCATAAGATTATCAAAATGATTTTAAAAAACCAAACAAACCCTAGGAATAAATTTAAACAAGGCTATGAAAGATCTGTACACTGAAAACTATTATAAGACTTAAGTCAGACACACAACACACACATACGCACATAAGAGTCCTGCCATTTGTGACAACACAGATGGACCATGAAGGCATCATGCGAAGGAAAATAAGTCAGAAAAAGGGAGGACTTTATGATTATCACTTATATGTGAAACCTAAAAAACCCAAACTCCTAAAACCATGGCATAAAATGGTGGTTGCCAGGGTCTTGGGAGTGGGGGAAACAGGGAGATGCTGGTCAAACAGTACAAACTCCCAGTTCTAAAATGAATAGGTTCTGGGGATCTAATGTACAACATTGCAATTAAACCTAATAATACAGTTTATGTACACACACACTCTCATGTATTTGAATGTTGCTAAGAACAGATCTTCTGCTTCTGTCAGGTCCATACCATTTCTGTCCTTTATCGAGCCCATCTTTGCATGAAATGTTCCCTTGGTGTCTCTAATTGTCTTGAAGAGATCTCTAGTCTTTCCCATTCTGTTGTTTTCCTCTATTTCTTTGCACTGATCGCTGAAGAAGGCTTTCTTATCCCTTCTTGCTATTCTTTAGAACTCTGCATTCAGTTGCTTATATCTTTCCTTTTCTCCTTTGCTTTTTGCTTCTCTTCTTTTCACAGCTATTTGTAAGGCCTCCCCAGACAGTCATTTTGCTTTTTTGCATTTCTTTTCCATGGGGATGGTCTTGATCCCTGTCTCCTGTACAATGTCACGAACCTCATTCCATAGTTCATCAGGCACTCTATCTATCAGATCTAGGCCCTTAAATCTATTTCTCACTTCCACTGTATAATCATAAGGGATTTGATTTAGGTCATACCTGAATGGTCTAGCAGTTTTCCCTACTTTCTTCAATTTAAGTCTGAATTTGGTAATAAGGAGTTCATGATCTGAGCCACAGTCAGCTCC
>SJYA01001606.1:152998-197337 GCA_006410615.1 Neotragus moschatus
TGACCAACCTAGATAGCATTTTCAAAAGCAGAGACATTACTTTGCCAACTAAGCTCCATCTAGTCAAGGCTATGGTTTTTCCAGTAGTCATGTATGGATGTGAGAGTTGGACTGTGAAGGCGGCTGAGCGCCGAAGAACTGATGCTTTTGAACTGTGGTGTTGGAGAAGACTCTTGAGAGTCCCTTGGACTGCACGGAGATCCAACCAGTCCATTCTGAAGGAGATCGGCCCTGGGATTTCTTTGGAAGGAATGATGCTAAAGCTGAAACTCCAGTACTTTGGCCACCTCATGCGAAGAGCTGACTCATTGGAAAAGACTCTGATGCTGGGAGGGATTGGAGGCAGGAAGAGAAGGGGATGACGGAGGATGAGATGGCTATATGGCATCACCAACTCAGTGGATGAGTTTGGATAAACTTTGGGAGTTGGTGATGGACAGGGAGGCCTGGCGTGCTGCGATTCATGGGGTCACAAAGAATCAGACACGACTGAGCGACTGAACTGAACTGAAGAACAGATCTTAAATGTTCTCACCACAGAAAGGGTAATTATTACATGAGGTAATGGAGCTGTTAAATAACACTACTATGGTAATCATTTTGTAATATATAAGCATATCAAAATCAACAGGGTGTACACCTTAAAGTTATACAATGCTATTAAGGGTTACTAATATCTCAATGAAGTTGGAGGAAAAAAGGAACTATTTAGAGATTTCCCTTTTCTACTTCTTTGCTCTACCTCTAATACCTTTAACACACTTTCAACCCCATCAAACTCCCAAATGTGAAGAGTACTACCACATCCATCAAACCGCACCCTAAACCCCATTACCAGTAGTCACCTAATTTCCTACATTAAGAATAATTTCTCTCTTGAACTCTCAAAACCATTTATATTTTTCTTATAGCAGTTAACAATTGTCAGTCTAATACAGATGTTATCTTCATGTATTAATCTTGTGTTCAAGAAGCTTCACATTAATTCCTTGAGAATCAATCTAGGTCTGATTTACTTTTCTCTCCCTTAGGCTTTCTTTTAGAGAAAAACAATACTCTTTCTGAATATATATAGAATAAGAATATATATATATATATATATCCTCATTACTGAAAACTCAAGAAAATACAGAAAAGTATATAGCAAAATACCAGCTATACTTCCACTCTCCTGCGATAAACGATGGTTAGAAATATAAAACTATGTTAAAACATAATACATTTATGACATACCTAAACAAAGTCATTTTAAAATACAGGTCATATAACACACCAAATCTTGTCTTGGTCTTCATTCAATGAGAGCATTTTTATGACTGGTTGACTGGCTTATCTTATCTCCCACAGTGCTTAGGATACAAAGAAGCTTTATTGCATATTTTGCTTTGGAAATTCAACCCTAGTGAATCTACCCTTGGATAACACACTGTTGCATTTTGGGGAATGATAAAAATGTTGTTCAGTATTTATTATGTTCTTTCATATGCTGGTACTGTCCTCATTTATTAATATTCATTACTTTTAAGATTTTCAATAATCCTTAGAAAATCATAAAGGAGAACTCCAGGCCTTGAATTTTAACAATCAAAATATCGAGTTCCCCCTCCTATACTGCTGGTGAGAATGTAAATTGGTACAGTAACTATGAAGAACAGTATGGAGGTTCCTTAGAAAGATAAAAACCGAGTTACCAAATGACCCTGCCATCCCACCGCTGGGTATGTATCTGAAGAAAAACATGATTCGAATGGACACATGCACCCCGGTGTCCATTGCAGCACTGCTTACGATAGCTAAGACATGGAAGCCAGCTAAACGCCCACTGACAGAGGAATGGATAGAGGAGGTGTGGAACATGTATACATGGAATATAACTCAGTGATTAAAGAGAATGGAAAATGCCATTTGCAGCAACATAGATGGACCCAGACAGAGAGGGAGGAACATCGTACAACATCCCTTACATGTGGAATCTAAAAAGAAACGATATAAAGGAACTCACAAAACAGACAGACTCAGACTTCAAGAACAAGCTTATGGTTGCTGTTGGGGGTGGGCGGCAGGGAAGAATGGGGAAACAGGACAGTTAGGGAATTTGGGATGGGCATGTATCCATATTTAAAATGGATAACCAGCAAGGACCTACTGAATACCACATGGAACTCTGCCACTCTGTTAAGTGGCAGCATGGATGGGAGGGGGAATTTGAGGAAGAATGGATATATATATGTGTGTGTGTATGTGTATACAATATATATATGGCTGAGTCCCTTTGCTGTTCATCTGAAACTCTGATAACACTGTTTGTTAAATGGCTATACTCTGATACAAAATAAAAAGTTTAAAAAAAAAATTCAAGTTCCTACTTTTAATTCAACTCCAACTAACCAGTAACAAAAAAAAAACCTAAACATGTGCCTCAAATATATGCATATATTGCATACCTTGCTGTCCTACCCTAGGGTACTGCAAAAGGATTCTGTAAAGCTATTCTTTATCCTTTAAGCAGTTCTATATACTTTCACTATAAAAATTCTGCCATCGGTATACAGCCATTCCTAAATGATTACATTCAATTAACTATTGTACACTGGGAAAACCTTAAGTAATTAAGAGGCAGCCTCCTTCTCTTGCCTATTCACTTGACAAGAATGTACCTTACGCTAAGCATAATTTTGTGAATTACGTGGAGTGAAGAAGACAACAGAGTCTCTACCTTTTAGGGGCAAAGAGAATTAATATTATTGATTACTACCATAATCCAAGAAACATGCAAGCTGCTTTACATACTAAATTATGTGATTGAATCTTAAAGAAAGATACTATATTCCATTTTATAGATGAGGAAGCTTAACAAGGTTTAGTAACTTTTTTTTTTTATCACAACAGGAAGTAGACGACAAAGGAGAACCCTCTCTTAAGCCTTCTGCTCTTCCTATTATGTCTTGCTTATCACACAAAGAGAGGCACCCGCTTTCCTGCTGTAGAACCTCTAATCGCTATTGTCTGAATACCTGAGCTTTATTTCTGCTCTGATCGGTGCCTTACTATATTGATAGCATGCATAGAGGAGCAGAACTCACCAGGCAGACAGCTCCCCTCATTTTCAGATACCTACACTGTGCGCTTTCAAGTGAGAGAATTTATACCATTTCCCAGAAAATACAAATGAACTACTTGAGCTACAAAGGCACCTGTCCAAGACAGTACACCCTACTTCCCTCTGCTAGAAGGACAGACTGGATTAAAGAGGAAAAAAGGAGAAAGTTCTGAATTAATTTCACAGTCCTTTTTTATGCTAGACGTTTCTCTTCTTTGAAAAATGTCAAGAGAAACTAATAATTTTCTGGGTTGTGTGCCTGTATTTTCAAATCCATTATACGCAGTCATCAACATAAAAGCAAGGAGGCCAAATACTACCTCTATGTCTCATCCATCATGGGCCATCCATTATGGGCATTTTGGGGAAAAGACATGGGTAGCAAGCAGTAAGGTATAGCTGAGAGAAATATGATGACTGATATATTTACAAGTTTATTTTACACACATTAAGCAATATCTAAGATGATGTGTCCATCTTCTATGAAATGATTTTTTAGGGGACACAGGACTGTTTTAATAGTGAAATTAATCACAATTTGGACAGACTTCATAGTTGCCCTTTGACTTATCAATTTCAGTAAGCAAAATTTCAATCAAGCCTAGATAAAATATACTAATCCTAAATAGCCCAGGTTTGTCACCTACCATTTCCCATAAGCTGCTTACCATAGTGAAAAAAAAAAAAAAGAAGAAGAAATTTTAAATTAAATGCCAAACAGTTGCAGACAGCACTTGTTTGGCTGATTAACTTGTAGACAAGCATTACAAATAAATCTGAGCATGGTCTGCAGCAAATTAAATTCCACTGCTTTTAAGAACAAAGAATTCCTTGGCAAAGAGGATTAGCAACTTTACACCCAGGAATGCCAGTTTAATTTAATTGTTCCACAATCCAAGATTTAATATGCAAATATCATTTTGATATATAACAGTGAATTTAACAAAGTGAAGAAACAAATTCAATATACAACCAGGCTGCCTTTTCTGAACTGTAATTACATACAATAAAGAAGCTGGCCAAGTCTCCCCCCCCAACCCCACATTATTGGGACTGAATTATATTAACATGAATCAAAAACAGTGTAATTAAAGGTTAAAATTTTAAAACATATTCTAATTAAGAGTCTAAATAGCTGTACAATTAGAATAGTGTAGTTAACATCATACCTCAATGATCTTCTTGGCCTCTTTGTAATTTCCTGTTTGTAGGAAGGCAAAGAAGAGATCATAGAGCATCGTCATTTCACCCTGCTCTTGGCTCACAAAGTCCATTGCTAGAGGGGAAAGAAGAAAATATATTAGAAGAAAAACCAGAGAGCAGCACAGTATCACTTGAAGAATTCTGAATATCAGAAACCTTTAAAATAAATATTCAGAATAACTTAAAGCTTATAGCTATATGAAACAATTTTGTCACATTCTTTACCTAATGGCATATATTTATGACATTAAGCACTTATGACTAGTTTCAAAGAGAACTGGTGAGATTAAGGATGAAAATCCCCACAAAGGCAGATCATCAAGAAGTGGAGCAAAAAAAAAAAAAAATAACAAAGGGCAACTTTTCAAAATGAACAGTTACTAAAAACAAGGACATCTGTAATATTTAAAAAATTTACCTGATATTTTTCTCTTCAACTCAGAAGCACAACAGAAGTTTATCTGGATGTGCTTGTCTTCCTGTTAGATTTCCTCCTCACAGCAACACATTAAGATTACACAAGCAAGAAAGAGGAGGGAAAAAAAGGACTAACAACCCTAAGATATTAGAAGGTGACTAACCTTTCTGAATTAGCTCAGTCTCGCCTTTCTCTATCAGCTTACACAAGACATCATGAATCCTTGGCAAGATTTTATACTTTTCAAAGCAGTCAATGGTGCTTTCAAGAGCAGCACGTAAGTCATCCCTTGGAAACAAAATATTAACAATGAGAAAATATATCTAATTCATCTGAGAGATACACAATGACCAGTGAGAAAGCACACAGGCAGCTTTTACTTAAGTAGACTACCACAAAGCCAAAATTGAAAAAAAAAAAAAAACAACCAAATAAGAAATAATCCTTATATAGAAATCAATGTTCAGAGTACAGACATCATTAGTGGCTCCTTGCTGCCTCTGCTTCACCTTTTATTATTTCACCTGCTAAATGGCACTTTTTAAAAAGTCCAAAAGACGAAGGCATTTCCTCATATTATATAGAAGTTGCTATAAGAATGCACTATTTCTAAAAACAAGGACTGCTGCCAAATATTTTTCCAACCACTTAAGTTTATGGTTCTCCATAATTTCAGATTTGGGAAACTTTACTAAATGGGCATCAACGGCCATTGAGAACTTTTCAAGCACGTTCACCTTTCTCATCATAATTTTCAAACTGCTGCCTCTCCAGATAAGGAAGAAATAACTTCAGGACTCATAATAGGTGTGTAATTAATTAAAGTAAAAAGATATTTTCATTAAGTTATTTATTAAATAAGAGTATGGAAATATATTCTGTGGGTGCTCAAAACCTATTTTATCCTTTGGGAAAGTTACTAAGACCTTGGGAAAGCTCTTTAGATAATGCGATCCACGTCTACCTGCCACTTTCCTTTGTTTTTAAGTAGATGAGGAAATCAAGGCACCTAGAGACTGACTGATTGGCCTAAGGCCACTAGGAAGGCACTGCCATCAGGTCATTGGGCTCTCCCTTTCAGAGTACGTCTAATTATACATTATGCTCTATTAAAAAGCAATGTTGCTCCTTTAACCTGATACGGTGATATAATTTGGAATAATAAATTTAAAAGATTTTTTAAAAGGAAGTATGAAATGTACTTAGAAAGCAAACAAACAAACATGGTTGCAGGTATGGACCAAAAAGTGTAAGCTAGTGATAATCTCTGTGGAAAAAACATATTTCTCTCACACGTGCAACAGTTTTTGAAAGGAAGAAAAGCCTTTTAAAATTTTCCGCTGAAGCCCTAACATTTTGGTTCATTATACAAATGTTATGTTGCCCTAGATTGAATTACTATTTTATCCAGATTAAGATTTTAAACTGTGCTAAAAAGTACAATACCATGAAGAAGCGTTAATTTTACTGCAATAATACTGACACAGTGAAAATGAGCCGATCGGAGTGGAACTCCACCCCATCCCCTTACTGAGCCCTGTTTACAGTGCATCTTCTGGTACCCCACAGAGCCATTTGAATTTTTGTCATTTGGGGTGAAGACTAAATTACAGGTTAATTTCAAAACTGCAAGTAGATGTTGCAGGCTAGATTACTGTCATACAAGGGAAATGCTACAGAAGCTACCACATATGATATAAAGCTTTATATAATCAGTATTTTCCTTTGCTTCAGATACAAGTTCAGTTATTACCTTTCCACAATTCCATTTAAGGGAAAAACTACCAAAATATTTTCAAAAGAAAAACTAACACATAACAGATTTTTTAAAGGCAGGATGATTTGCTTTTTCAGGTCAATTCCCAAACTAGAATGACATTGTATCTCAATTGTATTTTCCCTACATTAGGTCAAAGCTATCAATAAATGAATGAATAACTGTTTGGTCAATCAAACCGAAACACTAATAGTCCCTGGTCTCCAAATATATGCTTCTGAAGATTACACATGCTCAGAACAACAACAGAAAAGACAAGGATAGCAAAATGGAAATAATTCATATATATTTGTTAGTAATTTTAAATAACAATGTCACTGATCCCAGGTTGCCAACAAAATTAATTAAAAATCTGTAATGAAACATTTCATAGATAGAAATAACTAATGACTAGTCATTTCTTTTCAATTCCTATTTATATTCTGACTTGCGTTTGGCTGGATCATGTAACTTTAAGAAAGAGACAAAAATGTCCATTTCTCATATAATTTGATGTCATCATTAATCTCTCCTATTTAAGCCTGAAAATTCTGGTTATGGAAATTAAAAATATGAGAAAGTATCTAAAAGTGACATTACTAAAACAGCTGTATACTCATAGGACTTTTGAATTTCAATCCTAATTGATAAGTACTACACACAGCTTGGCTATAACAATGGGACACATTTCCAGAAGTGGTGATAAAAAGTAGATTATCACAACAGTTGAACTCAAGGATCTTTGGGTCTCCTCTCAGGTCGAATACTCTAATGTAAGGTTCTATGAACTTGAGCTTAGTAGGTTCATCATCTCAAATGTTTCACACCAGCAGAGAAAACCATCACATGACTACTACTTGTGTTAGGCAGGATTACATCAGTAGGTGCAGCAAAATATCAAATGGAAAAAGGTGGAAACTGCTTTACACCCAAAACATGGGAAAAGACTTAAGTAATTAGTGTAGTTCAATACCCTAAAACAACTCTGCTTTCCTCTGTATGTTTTAAAACGCTAGAACTGATTTAAAACTCTAAATAGAAATAAAAATTTAGCCACTGCTTTTAGAAACCTCAAATAATACTAAGTGAAAACCAACTCTAACATACTATTATCTCTAAGAAAAATCCACTATGATATTTATTTTCAATGACTAGACACCCCTGAAAGTATTTCAATGATATATATAAAGTAATCTTCATAAATAATATATATGCTAATAAAAAGTAAGCAATCATTTAAAAGTATTTGTGACTGATGCAAATTAACTCAATATGACTTTAATCAAAATTCTCCAAGCTGATGAAATAAAAGCAGAATGGAAGAAAGATTTTGTAATGATACCAGAAAAGAAAGCCCTAACTCAAATTTCTTTATAAATAAACTAAAAATCACAAATGTGTCTCATACAAACTTGAACTGTTAGAACAAGAACAACCAGTGATAACTATCTGTTTACCTATCGATAGCTATAAACTTAGTCTGCTTACCCATAACTTCCAATTCAGAGAGTATACTTAATTTAATCAAAATTTTAAATGACAAATATTGATTTTTTTAATTGGAATAAAGTGCTTCAACATTATGCATAAAGTGCTGGTGAAGTGGCAATTTACCTAAAGAGCTTACTGACTGAAAAGCTCTCAAAATCTGAAATCACTAGAGAAAAGAAGGTCACTGGGCGGGGGGGAAAAAAAGTTCAAAACAAGGGAGAAGGGGAAAAGAACACCTTAACACTCTTAAACACCAACTATTCTATAAATCTTAAGCAGATGTTCAGTGTGGAAAGAAATCACTCCAGGAGAAACCACAGACTTTGCAAAAATTATTCTGTTAAGAGAACCAGTCCCTGAAAGAGCTAAATGTTTTTTTTTTCTGTTCATCATCTATAAATGAGGAATCTTCAAGGAGACTGGTGTTGCAATTACAACTAATCCTCCCCAAAAAATTAACTGTGTTGAAGGCTTTGTAATTTCCCTAGGTACAATTTAGCTGTCACTTACTTTAAAATTTACTCAAACACGCGTTCGGAACAGCACTAACTTCACATGTCAAGTGCTTTCCAGCCAATTGAGTCTAAACTGGAAGTCGGTGTTAAACAACTGAATGATTAGACAAGATAGCTCATTTCCCTGCTCTTTTGTTCAGAATAAAATGCCACATTTACATTATCAGGCTCAACAGGATTTTCTGACAGAGGGAGAAAAAACCCTACTGAACACTGTCCGTACTAAGCACATGAAGCCTGTCATTTACCAATCATCCTTCAAAAAGCAATAGCCATGAATGTAACTTAATTACGACCCAATGATCCTTGACGAAAAATCATCTTATCACTGTCCTGTTCCCCTAGGGCAAATGAACCACTTTTGTCCTTTGGCACGGATGATGCTAAATTCTTAATTGCAATAATGGAGTAAAAGAGCCAAACCTCCTTAATTTCCTTTCAGCACATAAAGAGTTTTACTCTAGAAGGCAAGCATTCCCATAAATAATAAAAGTATCCAGTACAAATGAAGATGCCAAAATTAAAGGGGAGTGTATATGACAGAATAACCACCATCCTAAAAAAGTATATTTCCACTTCTGCAGCACACTGAAGTGTTACAGTGTGTGAGTTTTAAAATGTACTGGCATAGGTTCATTTTACAGAAATTGTGACCTTTATGAAGAACTCAAGATTAACATAGCAAGAATTCTGGGAGGATTACAAGCACAAAGTCCATGATTCACTTAAATGAAATGCATGTGGGTATATACAGCTTATAGCACAAATCAGCATAGAAAAATCCTTAATGGAAAGCAGAAATTAAAGTTTCTTTGATCATTTGCACTAAATAATCCAGTTAAACAGCTTCAAATATTTTTCATATGCAATGAAACCAAAATGGATCAGCTATACAAGAAGTGAATCTGAAACTGCATCATACAAATTCTTAGGCTTTAAAACTAATGGCCAGATTTCATTAATTTTATTTCCTTTACCATAGCATAAAGACTAATCAAAAGCTCTTTTAACCTACTTTAAAACATTTTTCTTTCTTAATATGGAGTATCCAGGTCATCTTTCTGAATCCAGCATGATTTCAATTAAAAAAATATTTTTAAGTAGTTACAAAGGAAAATGTTTAATGTCCATGTGGACTACATGTAGACATGTGGCTTATAAAACTCCAATGTAAACGAAACACATGAAAATTCTGTTCTTTAGCATGCTTCTTTTCTGTTCAGTACAAGCATTATTTTGAGAATACAAATTAAACAACTTCTTCAAAATTTTGCAAACCTGTCATTATTTTGGATTTCCCTGAGCAAGCGAATAAAACAAAATCTATTATTTTTCGTAACAATAAGGATTTTATAAACTATCCAGTAACAAACAAATACAATTAAATTTCTCCTGTGTTTTATCCGATGCTGGAAAAATCAGTTCAAAATTAAAATCTACTGATCACCTAAAATCACCTTTGTTCCAGAATTACAGTATATAAGTGACAGCCTTCTTCACAGTCTGGCAATGATTTTCCAGAAAGGAAATGATGAAGATTTTGTACCATGCTTTGAAATGTTTCTCTTAATTTTACCTCAAGTTTGAATAAAAGGCTCATTATCCAGATGAGCTTATACCTGCTGAGGCCAGTTACATGATATTATTGAAGACCAAACATATTTAATCAAGTCAAATATATGTAGACTTTTGGGGAGGCCAGTGTAGTTAATCCTAGTACTGTACTTGTCATGATTCTGAATAATTAGCTATCTTCCATCATTTGGGAAAACACAATTGAAAAAAGTTTCAAAATCTGTTCTCTGTAAAACATGAAATTTCCTTTATCTCCTTAATTTCTTCTTTCTGACTCTAAAAGAGTAGACAGAAAGTTTTATCATGACGGATGAAACTGAAAGATCTTGTCAGGGAAAAAGCCTCTGCAAAGCACAGACAGCAAAAAAACAAAAACAAAGTTAGGCAAATAAAAATAGAAGGTAACAACTTCTCTTTATATCTGAAAGCAGTAAAAAAAAAAAAAATTCATAAAAGGTACTAATTTACATTTCTCTAGCCCAATTAACAGGGACAGTCCAATTTAACTGAGACAAACAAATCTCTGTACTATTAAATCAGAAGCACAGAGTATGCTCCACGTTAACATCTGAATCCCATGCTTTTTCCATTTTCCTTTGGGGGAAGTTCTCCTTGGTTCATGAGCCCCATCTGCAGACCTTTCTGGGAAAACTTTTCATCTTCTGTCTCACAGTATTTCTGTTTGTAAGATACTTCTCTACCATGGCCTCATTTTCATTGTTAATTATTTTATTTTTGCCCACTGATGGAGGAGGGCCTAATTCTTCTGGGCACTGGGCCCATTTCTTTCAAACCTCTATCCAGAGCTCCACATGCAATCTGCAGAGATGGGTCTTTTGAGATCATCAAAAAAATTCTTGGAGGAAGCATATTAATTACAGGATTTCTATATAAAGTTGGCTGTGAACACGAGAACTCAATAACACAGTAATTGTTTGAATCACTATTCTTTAAAAAGATGTAATGCTGAGATTGTGGAGGTTAAAGACTTAGCCAAACCAGCTAAGTTGATAAACTGTTTTTTGATTGGATGTCAAAGAAATTATTTCACAAAACATTTGTGTGTATGAATGTGTGTGCACATATATACATATGTATAAACATAACATAGCTAGATGTTTTTTATTCCACACCTTCAATTCAATATTAAATCATTCATTATATTCAATTAATTGTGCTCTTAGCAAATAAAGAAAAACTACTAGAAATTTGGGAAGAATATGAGTACACTAAGATTTATCATTTACTTTTCTCCTGGCATTGATACAGCAACATCCAAACTAAATGAGAAAACCTCAATCACAAAATAAGCAGATTAGAAAACTGCGCTAAGTCATGGAAGGGAATGACAAAGGGGTAAGATCTGAGAAATTTTTAAAAACAGAAAAGAAAAACAAATGCTAGAGGAAAAGAAGGTAATAAGGGATGCTTTATTATCTTACTAAAATGTTTCACTCTGTACTAGAACGTAGGTTGACTTTATGATTTACACTTGAAAAAAAATACCTTAAATTAGGCACTAACATGAACATTCCAAATACAGACATTTTCAAACTCAGTAAACCTTACCCTATTAACAAAATTCATCTTCTTGCCATAAGACACAGAGACATCTTCTACAATAACTTAGCAAGGCTACAATGACTCCTGTGTTGGTACACTACACGGGAAAAAAAGGATCCCTCAAGAGACACTGCCACATCACAGCACGAACAACAGAGATGAAGCATAACCAAAAGCCCCAGAGAATCCTTTCTTATATTTATTATAATTAACACTGATAAGGCTCAAAACTGGGGAAAACTAGATTTGGTTTCACGTAGTATCATCACACACCCCACCAAAAAAAAAAACCCCAAAAAAACCAACATAGATCATTCCACTGAGAAGTAATCCATAAGACCACAGGGTGGTTGGCAATTTTAAAGGTCACCTACACCATAGACATTCTCTTATTCAGTGGCAAGTAAGGCTTCCGCAGCATCACAGAAAATTTACAAAATATAATCCCTGTATGATTCGATTCATTATTTCAATGCCAACATTCAAAACTGAAAATTCAATTAACTTACTTTTCCAGATACAGGGTGACCAATGGGGAACTTAAGGTGGTAGATGGTTTCGCTAACCCTAGGGTCACGATGGCTTCATGCAACTGTTTTACTGTTTCAGTTTCACCTCGTAAAGCTGCGCCATTTAGGATGTGGAAAAAGGACAAGACTGTTGCATCTTTGATAAGAACATCCTTCTCTTTCATCTCCTTTAGAATGTTAATAGCATCTACAATGAAGTAGCACAAAAGACCCTTAGGTAATTTCATGTAGGGAAAACAAACTGCTATTAAAACAGCATTTCAAGCCCAGCAGGAATGTAAATTCTAGTGTATAATGCCGATTTCAAGTTAATTACTACTTGCATTTCTAAACGAGACTACAATTATAAATCCACAATAGCATGGTTTTATCATTTCCCTGCAACTTTGACTACAAATTATAGATAGGGACTGTGTGCCCACTCTGCACCACATAACCCTGTACGGTCTGCCCTATAGCTGTAAGATCCTCCTAAATGGATGCTTTTATCGTTCAGAGCTAACATCTGCTAAATCACACCATTGTTTCTTCAGCAGATGGCTTGTCAGGAGGCCAGATAATAAAGATGTGTTTACACTGTATATACAGCCAGACTAATGGTCTGATACCGATAGGGCCTGTTTGCTATGTCGATACTAATTAGCCAAGCAGAGCCAATGAAAGCTTTCCAAAAGACTGCATGTTAATACATTAGATTCATTAAGCTTCATTAGGAAGGCAGAAACAAACATTTTAGGATATGGAATAAGTGCATTTTTATAATGTTGTTATTAATTATTGCACAGACAAAATGTTTTGACCGCTTTATAGAAAGTGATTTTAAAAAGCAGGCTAATCTTCATAAAGGATTGTCTGTGTTAGAAAAATTTCCTAGGGAAAAATTCAACGATCAAGTCAAATACTTTCTCCATACATTTTTCACTATAATGATTTAAAGACAAAAAATCTTCTCTAGGAATAAAAGGAAGAGAGGGAGGTTTCTTTTAAAGTTTCAAAATAAAGCCTAATGAAAAAGTTAAGAAATAGTTAAGAATAAATTATTAAGTATAATTATATTAGGCTTAGCATTATCCCAACTATAAGAAAGTTAGAGGATACACATCAACTAGATAATCAGTTAGGCTCACCCTGCAAACTTCTATGTGAAACCTTATTGAAGTATACATTTTGTTAATGTTATTAGAAGTGAAGACAAAGACACCTGCAAAATTCATATTCTTAAATAAAGGTTATATTTACAGGATTTAAGTTCAGCCTTCCAATGCTCTTAAGCAAAAACAAAGCCATTAGTGCAGGCACATAGGCAAATTGTGCCATAAGTCATGATCTTCAAACTCAACCCAAACAGCAATGCTAATAAAAACTAGCTGCAGAAATGCAAAAAGCACTGAGCTGTGCAAATGTAAATGACAAGCTTGCCAATCCATTAAAACTAATGGCCTACACTGTCCATGCAGCTCTGGTTGGATTCACATGCAAATTTGTATGCAAAGTGTTCAAGCACTTTGCAGGATGGACATGATATACCATTAATATCAATTCACATGTTATTCCAGTGGCAAGATACTTGCATCACACATTTCCTTTATGTGCTGATGCTTACCTTGGAGCTTGCCATGTTTTCCCAATACTTTAACGAGTCTCACATACTTGCCGGTGTCAAGGACAGCAGAAGAATCTAAACGGTCACTAAAAATTAAAGCCATATTTATATAATGTTAGAAGTTGTTTAACTGTTAATAGCAGTGCAGTATCTACTTGATCACTTTTCCAAAAATCTCAGAATCTGAATTTTTATTAACACTGGCTCTACCTTTTAGTTCAGGTTTATTTTGAGGGCCATATACAAATCTACATGCAATTATATTCAAAGAAATAAAAATGTAATACTACATGCATACTACATCTTTCCATCTGCAAATGATATGAATAAGGAACACTTCTGTTTCACGGCACTTAAGGTGATTCTCACTTTGTTGCAAATACTGAAATACTCCCAAGAGACACTTTTATTTGGTAAATCTATCAGTGGGAAGCCAAGGATACCTGAGAAACGGACAGAATTCTATTTACACTACAGTACAGAAAGGGGAATATTTAACAAGCCTTATGTAATAGTTACAACATCACTGTTGTGATATACAGTTGTATAATCAAGAGGAAGAAATCTTGGCTTCAAGGAATAGAATGTCTTATCACACTTAAACAAAGACTCCTTGCTGAAAACAAGCCATAATTAATCAGAGTATTACAGTATGAAATTTCAAAAGCACTCACAAAAGAGAATTTCTAAAATTTACGTTATATGCGAGTGGCATTCACTCCACATGAGCCATCAAGGACTGTATAGCAGCATAAATGCTGATGACTTGCTTCAGTGCCAGGGTACTCACAATTCTCGTTTCAGGCTCAATGCATCTTCTGCATTATCATGTCGACAGCACAAATTTATTAAAGCTGCATAGCCACCGACAACCATATCTGATTCATATTTTGCCTTCAATTCAAGAGCTTTTTGCATGTTCTAAGATAAAGGAAGGAAATGAAAAAGAAGAAATTAATATAAAAGTGTAAAATTTCTAGTTTCCATGTTCAGAGTGTAAAAAAAGTTAACACTACTTTTAAAACAAATGGATACACATTATTAACTTCATCTTACTCCCTGATACTTTTAATCCACCTTCTAAAAAGCAGGAAAGATATATATGAAGGATTCAAAAGATTTGTTATCTGCACTGCAAAACTGATCACTATGCTAAATTTGATGTTTTAGGTTTGGGTACTGTATTATGAAAAAATAAGTCTTATGAGAAAAGACTTCCAGATTAAATATGTCCCAAGTGAGTCCAATTTCCATGCACAGAAATATATACCACTGCCAAGTTCCTCACCGTATAATGTGTAGGAAATATTTTAGAATTTAATAGTGCCATACAATAACCTTAAAGTCAGCTGTATTTTTTCCCCCTAAAAACACAGGCATACGACCAAATGACACTGAACTAGAAACTGAAAAAGTCTAGTGATACACCCCAATTGCAGACACACACTAAAATGAACACAAAGTACAGCTGGACGCCTGCTGAAAAAAAAGCAAGAGACCCTTTATCTCAGAAAGAGCTTTTTTCCAGCAGGAAAATGGAATTTCAATCCCTGCATTAACAACCTAGTAATATTTGACTTGCAAATGACTACTGCATGTATCAGTTGCTTGACAATCTAGATATGAGAGACCGGAGCCATGGCTTGAAAGGACATTTGGCATGTATGATAAACCTATCACGGCTGTTACTATCATTCACTTTGCAGATTATCGTAAACAAACTACAGCAACCCGAAAACATGCCATTCAAGGTGTAGCTGAAGTTAGTTAACCTCTCATTTAATTGCATTCTTCACAGACATGATGTATAATAATCAATTGTAAAAATAATAAATTTCATATTGGGCTTTGCTTTTATCTGTAAAGAATTTTTTACCTTAATAGCACAATTAAAATATTTAAACAAACGTTACCTCTTCTGAACATAGCATTAATATGAGCTGCTTTAGGATATCACCTATAGGTTGATTTTCAGCTTTTAGCTTTTCAAGTTTAAACTCCAAATCAGATGATGAAGGCTGTGAAGCAGAAATGGGAAGAAAAAAGAAAGAAATTTACTACAAAGAAAATGCACCCTTTGTCACTCTTCTCTTTAAACTGCCCTTTCCTAAATGTCATAAATGCTATCAAGGATATTAATGTGGGGATCTGGGATGGACAACGGGTTTATAAAGCTCCTGATATCATATGCAGATTTCTTAGATATAATTTCTGGTAAATGGCTTTTACCAACTTCTCAGAACTATGCTAGAGGCAAAGATGTTAGAAACAACCAGTTTTAAAAGGACATAATCTAGAACTCTCATTAAATGAGGTTATTACAGCATGTAGAATCTACTCAAAAAACATACTTACTTTTCTAGAGTCTGTCTTCTCTCTTTCAACCAATATATTAACATCCTAAAATCAGGATTTAAATTAGGATTAGAAAACATATGGAAAATATACTAGCAAATGTCAAAAGCAAATTTTGGAAGTCTCATTTCATTTTATTTTTCCATTTTCCAAAATATTCCTGAAATTCCCTTCAGACTTTATAGCCACTGTAAAAAACACTTTTAAATACATTCTTCAATATATAAACAGCATTCACCAATAATCAATAAAAAGCCTTGTTTTAAAGGCTATCATTTAAATAAACTTTGGCCAAAAGCAATATATTTAAATAAAACTTTGACATGCCTCGATATATAAATTAAGCATTTTAAGAAGTTGATTATTATTTCACACACACCTTAATCAATTCAGGAACATGGTAGCTATCCAGCAGATTACGAATGCCTCTGTAGATATTTTCAGGAATTTTTACATTCTGTGCAAAGGGGAGGGAGGAGGGAAAAAAAAAGTTTTAGACAACCAAACTGAAATTTGTCTAACAGAAATTATCTCGGACATAATTTAAGTCTCCAACTCATGTATGTCATTGAGAAGTGGTCTGGTTGTACTTAAAAGCAGCAATTTCAAATCTAATAGATACATGTCAGACAGAACAGGCATTATATAGCAAAAAATGAAATGGTACCATCTCCTTCAGCTGATGGAAGTATTGTCTCAAACGCTCCTCCTTGGCCTGTACCTCTGAGTCACTCATGCTGTCAATCAAGTTATAAAGAAAATAGCCAACAGCTTCTGTGGAAAAAAACAAGAGAAAGCATTCCACTAAAATTACTGAGACTGTCATGTTATCAAGATTAATTTATAAGAAATCATTTTGGTGTGAGATGTCACCCTGATGAGAGGCTCTGAAATGGCAACAATGATCACTGAGGCATAGAGATTATGTGGTTTGGGAGCACACATCTAACTGGTGAGTGAAAGGAATATTAATTATTTTCAGACCGAGTGACAGCTTTTCGGTACTGAATCTTACTTCAATCTATTTTTTTCTACCACTCTGTGACAGAAGTGGCCCTGCCCAAGGCCTTACCCCTTTCCTGTCTAAATCACAAATAGTGAGAATAAATAAATACCTCGTATATATTTCTATATTAATTTTTGGTGGGCAATATTTAGAGAAACAAAATTAGAGAATTGGTAAATATTGAGTATAGAAAGTTAAATAATTTTAATAAGATGTAATATTCCTGTGGAGAGCTGCCTATTAGCCAATGAAAAACCGAGATTAACAAAGATGTTTCGTAACAACAGTAATTTTCCTATGCATCCAAGCATAAAATGTATAGGGCCATGTGTTAATACACAGGATAGAAAAATACAAACTTTCAAGAAAGATACCATATGGTTTTGTGTGTGTGTGTGTGTGTGTGTTTTAACAGAAAACCAAATATGCTAGGCTTTATTACATGAAAACAAAAATCATTAAATGTCAAAATAATGTATTTTGGGTAATAAATAGTGGAAAAATCTACAAGACCTCTTTAATATTTTATATGTCTAAATTATACCTGCAAAACATTAAAATTACATAAACACTACGGATTACTGATTTTTAAGGCTATTTTGATGGATGCTATCAGCATTTCCTCAATATCTGAAAAGAAAAATCCTCCCAACCCTGTCTTTAGAAAAACAATTATGGTAATACCAAACACCTCACAGATCTCAAAATGATGCGGTTATCAGTGTAAAGATTTATAAACAAATGTTTTCAAATTTCACTTTCAAAAATAAACTGTTTACTGCCGTAATCCTTCTAGCCCATCATTACACAGAAGAATGGATTTGTGGATAAGTTACAATCATCGAAATTGAAACGCTACCCGTTGGTCCTGGAGGCTCCTGGCAATAACGTCCATCCTTGTACAACAGTTCTGTTATCTGGTAAGACAGAAAATGCGTGCATTGCAGCAACAGAAGCAAACTAGAACAAACACAATCTGAAATTGAATTCTTGAAATAATAAAGCCTCTCCCCAGTAAGGTATCACTCTATGCCACAGTAATTCAACACCACCCCCACTTGCCAAGGAGACTGTTTCGTTTTTAAATAACAGGTTAGTCTTTTAAAAACAACAACAAAACAAACCCATGTTGAAGGAAAACTGCAGTATTTCATGATACATCACTAAGAAAACCTCTAAACTGTTCTGGTTATATATTGTTTTAAATAAGTTGCTACTGTAGAAAACAGCTTACAGGAAGCATCAACCAATGTTATTTGTCATTGTATTGTTTTTGGTCTTGCTGAAATTCAACCAGTTTCCTCCTTTTAAATGAAGTTTTACAGCAGTAATAATCTTTTTTTTTTTTAAGTTTTTCAACNGTTCTGGTTATATATTGTTTTAAATAAGTTGCTACGGTAGAAAACAGCTTACAGGAAGCATCAACCAATGTTATTTGTCATTGTATTGTTTTTGGTCTTGCTGAAATTCAACCAGTTTCCTCCTTTTAAATGAAGTTTTACAGCAGTAATAATCTTTTTTTTTTTTAAGTTTTTCAACATTTTGCCAGTTATTTTAATGGCATTAAAACAAAATGGGGGCTTTACTCGTGGCTCAGATGATAAAGAATCCACCTGCTATGCAAAAGACCTGGGTTCAATCCCTAGGTCAGGAAGATTCCCTAGAGAAAAGGAAATGGCAACTCACTCCAGGAATTCTTTGCTAGGGAATTCCATGGACAGAGGAGCCTGCAGGCTGCAGTCCATAGGCTCACAAAGAGTCGGACAGGGCTGAGCAACTAACGCTTACCTACTTACTTAAAACAAAAGGGGGTCAAAAGTTATAATATGTTTGTTCTCATTGATTCTTATCAACTGAATACACAGAAATTAAAAGACTTACTCAATATTAACTCTACCCACAAAATTTCAATTCAAAAAATCCAAGCATAATATGATGACAAAAACCTATGATACTGACATGTAACTTTTGAACACAGTATTTAGACTAATATCAACAGGCTGGAGATAGTAAGAAAGGAAGCGTAGGTTTCCGAAGTGATATGAGCTACAAATTCTCAATTACTTCATGTGTACACTACGATTGAACTTATTTGCTCTTTAGATAGTGTCTGCTCGGTTGTGACCCCATGGACTGTAGCCACCAAGCTCCTCTGTCCAGGGGATTCTCTAGGCAAGAATACTGGAGTGGGTTGCCATTTCTTTCTTCAAGATAGTGTCTGGCCATAGCATAAGTATTAAAAACTCAAACTATAGCTACCTCTTTAATTATGTATTTTCTAATATGGAAAATTAGGTAAACCTGATCATATCCCACTTCATTCAACAATGAAAGCATGATGTGGTAACAGCAATCCAAAGGATAGTTAAGGTAGACACTATTAAAAAGCAAAGCAAAACAATCCTATCTACAATTTTTTTTTTAACCAACCCAGACGTGTAGAAGATAGACAATAATTCTACCAGAAGTTGTAGCCATATATTAGACATATGACAGCCACATTAAAACCTAACTTTGAACAAAGACACATTTAATAAATGTGCCAATGAAAAAGTCTTTATAGCCATAAAAAATTACTTATAAATATCTTACCACCTATTATAACTGATTTACATAGCATGAATGGCAGTTTAATACTAAAAACAGAACTGAATGAAAATAAGATTTTAAGAAATATTTAAAATGGGAATTCCTATCAATAATGTGCATTCTGATAGTGTTGTTTATTCGCCAAGTCATGTCTGACTCTTTTGCGACCCCATGGACCTTAGCCCAACCAGAATCCTCTGTCCATGGGATTTTCCAGGGAAGAAAACTGCAGTGGGTTGCCATTTCCTTCTCCAGGGGATCTTCCCAACCCAAGGATCAAACTTACACCTCCTACGTTATAGGCAGATATCTTATAATTCAACATAAGGATTGTTGTACATCCTGCATAAAAGCAGGTAATTTCTTAAAAAGACAGCAGTTTAAAAACTGATCTGTTTATCATTCATATATAGATATAGATACACTTGATGCTTCCTATGTGGCGCTAGTGGTAAAGAACACACCTGCCAATGTAGGAGACATGAGACATGGGTTTAATCCCTGGGCTAGGAAGATCCCTTGGAGGAGGGCATGGCAACCCACTCCAGTATTCTTACCTGGAGAATCTCTTGGACAGGGGAGCCTAGCAGGCTACCGTCCATAGGGTCGCAAAGAGTCGGATATGATTGAAGCAACTTAACACGTGTAGATAGATACACTTACACAAATATGTATAACATAGATAACATGCATATATTTTTTAAAATTATTAAATGCGTATGATCACTGCCATAATGTTAACAGTTGTTTTTTAGGAAAGTTGAAAACTTAAGAATTTAGGACTAACTCAAGGTCACTTCAACAATAAATTTCATGATCCAGGAAGGTAGTTTTAAAACTAAAAGTACCAATTCAAGATTCTAAATTCATTAACTTATAGTGATGCATGATAAATGTATGAAGCTATTATAACTTGCTTCTTATCTATCACACTATGATTTGCAATATTAGGAACACTCACCTTGCTCCAAAGATTTATATTCATAGACCTGCAGGGGGCAGCAAAGGATTAAAAATAAACCCAGAGGTGTAAAGAATATTAAAATAAACTAGCAATCATTATATGCAATACACACAGATCAAAGCCTTAAAAAAAAAAAAGTTTCCAAAATCAAAGTTAATTTCAGGGCAAGCTAATTTAGAAAGATTGATTCACTTATCTTGAGCCCTCAAAATAAAGAGTGCTTTGGACACGAATCACTAAGAACCATCTCCAAACCTTGGGGTCCCAGTTTGATGGAGCAGGGTGTATCTGCATTGTTTCAAAGGATCTGCCTGAGACTGCTTATTACTTGTAATGGTAAAGACAGTAACTACACAGTGGAGAAACTGAACCAATATCTTCACTGAGTGATCAAACTTATCATCACTAGTGAGGTGCTGAGAGACACATTTTAGATTTAATTCCCTGAGAAAAACAGAACAGCATTCCTGTGGCATTCCAGTCAGAAACGTAACATGAAGTTAAACGTGAGGAACCATCATGAGGAACATTCTAGAAAATAACTGGCCTGTATTCTCCAAATCTGTTAATGTCATAAAAGACAAAGGCTGAAGAACTGTTCCAGATTAGAGAAAATTAAAGAGAAAAGATGACTAACACCTATTCCTTGACTGATTCTGTATAGTGAGTGAAGTCTCAGTCGTATCCGACTCTTTGCAACCCCATGGACTGTAGCCTACCACACTCCTCCGTCCATGGAATTTTTGCAGGCAAGAGTACTGGAGTGGGTTGCCATTTCCTCCTCCAGGGGAATCTTCCCAACCCAGGGATTGAACCTGGGCCTTCCACATTGCAGGCAAATGCTTTACCATCTGAGCCACCAGGGGTTCTGGATAGGAGGGAGGAAAATATGGGCTCCTCCAAAAAAAGAGTGAAAATAGTGGACAGAAATGGTATAGGAGCTCTATTAGATAACAATATTCCATCAATGTTAAATATCCTCAGTTTGTCAACTGTGATGTGGCTGTATAAGGGAAAATCCTTGTTCTGTGGAATTGTGTGTATCTGCATGTGCTTGTACACGTGCCTGACTCTCTGTGACCCCATGAACTGTAGCCTGCCACGCTCTTCTGTCCATGGGATTCTCCAGGCAATACTGGAGTGGGTTGCCATTTCCTTCTCCAGGGCATCTTCCCAACCCGGTCGAACCAATGTCTCTTCCATCTCCTGCACTGGCAGGTGGATTCTTTACCATTGAACCACCTGGTTGTGTAAGGGAATATCCTTGTTCTACGGAATTATATACTGACATATTTAAAGATAAAGCATCATGACATATGCAACCTAAGCCCAAATAGCTCCAAAAAATTAACATTTGTGTGTGTGTGTGTGTATAAATAAATGGAAAGTATAATGATAATTTCACAAAATGCTAAAAGTTAATAAATGGGGTATGTAAAAGATCTCTGTACTACTCTTATAATTTTCTATAAATCTGAAATTATTTCAGGAAAGCAAATAGAACAGCTCACGCAAATTGTGACTGTTTAAAGGAAAAACTATTTACAAAACTGGGTAACCAATGAACACTAGGTCTTAGGCTATTTGTAAGCTTTGTAAACTTAAATGTCTATAAGCTTTGTATACTTAATTCAAACATGGAATCTACTTTCAGAAGATTAGTTATGTGTTTTAATGATAATATTACAATGCAAATATAATGTATATATTTACTATAATAATGTATATTATACTTACATGGTAAAAATATCCACAGAACTTACAGACCTCTTAAAATCGGCACCCACAAAAATTCACGGGCCTCTTTAAACTTGAGATTGAGCAGTTTAGAGTGAACTGTTTTGGTACAGTGAGTTAATAAGGCACTTGGTTTTTACTTTAAAAACATTCCAAATGAACAACTGACACACGACACCTAGGATGGATCTGGGGGCACTACACGGACTGGAAAAAGGCCAATCTCAACATATGATTTATGTAACTGTTTTTCCATTTAAGTAACTTTTGCAAACTAAAGTTATAAAAACTGAGAACTAATCAGTGATTGTCACAGATTAAGGATGGTGAACGGAAGCTAAAGAGGTAATGGCAGGGAGGTGGGGAATTTGTAGTGATGGCATAGTTCTGTATCTCCACTGCAGTAATGGTTACTCAAGTCTAGGTATGTGATAAACTGTCAGAACTACCCACTATTGTACGAATGAAAAATTTCCAGTTTTGATAAAGCACTGTAGTTATATAAGATGCAAACACTGGGGGGAAATGGGTACAGTGTATATAGGCCATTTGTGTCTTATCCTTGCAACTTTCTGTGACCAAAATTATTTCAAAACATAAAATGTGTTCCATGCCCTGCTAGAATCCTCTGCCTTATGATAAAATCATTCCTCCTACTAAAATACATTGAGAAAAAGTTTTAAAAAAGATGAACCTGTATTTTTAAGTGGAGAAAATGTTTACAAAGCCCCGCATTTTAGACATATTCTTTTTCATTATAGTTTACCACAGGATACTAATATAGTTCCCTGTGCTATACAGTAGGACCTTACTGTTTCTACAGTAGTTACAATCTGCTACTCCCAAACTCCTAATTTATTCCAGCCCCTCCTTTTCCCCTTTGGCAAATCTTAAAATCCTTATGATAGAAAGTGAAGAACTATAGAGCCTCTTGATGAAAGTGAAAGAGGAGAGTGAAAAAGTTGGCTTAAAGCTNAGCGAATCTCTTATGTGCTAATCCTTAAGGAGCTGCAGGGCTCTACTGGTGATATCCATCAGTTCTGTTTTCAGAACAGCTTTCAGTCAGTCAATTCTAAAGTTGCTAGATTCTTAGAACTCACACGTGGACTGGAATAGTTCACATTTCCAATAATCTCAAAATACATGGGCTAGCAGGTAAAGTATCAGGATCAGGGAGATACTACCTTAATAGCAAGGCTCAACTAATTTAGTGGGAATAATACTAGTCTAAAAGCTGCTCAAGTCCTACCTACAAAGCATAGAATGCAAGAGATGTGGGTTGGATCCCTGGGTTAGGAAGATCCTCAGGAGGAAGAAACAGCAACCCACACCAGTATTTCTGCCTGGAAAATGCCATGAACAGAGCAGCCTAATGGGCTACAGTCTGTGGGGTGGAAAAGAATATGACGCAACAGAACACACACTCACACACACACACACACACACACACACACACACACACACAGCATAGAAGCATGCACTAAGAAAACTGTTTCAAGTAACTTAATTCAAGATCATCTCAGAACAAAGCTCAAAAATATTTAGAGGAATTAAAAAAAAAAACAAAAACAGAACACATTCCCCACCATAAAATTCACAACTAGCATCCAGTCAGAAACTGTAAACAAGCACAAATGTATGATGCATAGTAAAAACAAAAATTTAACAAAATTAGTAGGCAAGGACATCAAAATATGTCATTAATATGTCCATAAAGAGAAAAAGGAAGAAAAAAGCCTGAACATATTAAGGAGACATGGCATATATTAAAAAATAAAAAACCCAAAATGAAAAATGTCTGAGATTCAAATACATTCTAGATGTATCTCTGCCTTAGCCAAAGCTCTGCACAGTACAAGTTAGTCTACTTTCTTCAGAATAAAAGATAAGCTCCTTCATGTTTTTTTTAAAATATTTTACAATCTGATCCTAATCAATGTCTCCAATCTCAACAATAAATACTTGCTGAATAAAAGGGATTGCTCAAAAACAGAGGCAGAAACACAGAATACATCAGGCCTCAGTAATTAATTCAACAGTGTTGATTATGTGCCAGGTATTAATATTTATGTGCTGAACATAGGGCAATAAACAACATGGAGCTTATTTTCTAATAATCAAAACAGCTATCACAAAATCTTTGTCACAAAATAAGAGCAAAAATAAGAAACAAAAAGATATGGCATGCCCTTATTTAGAGGCTTTCATTTTTCCAAACTACAATGACTTTGGTTATCTAACTTCCCAGCCCACCACAAACCAGAAGCAACCTACGTGTCCATTGATAGATAAATGGATAAAGATGTGGTATGCGTCTATACACACATATACATACAATGAAATATTACTTAGCCACTAAACAGAATGAAATATTGCCATCTGCGGCAACATGGATGGACCTGGAGATTATACTAAGTAAGTGAAGTAAGTGAAGTAAGTCAGAGAGAGAAAAACAAGTATCATATGATCTTGCTTATATGTGAAATGTTAAAAAAATAAATAAAGATACAAATGAACTTATTTACAAAACAGAAACAGACTCAGAGAGAATGAATTTATGGTTGGTTACCAGTAGGGGAGAGGGGAGGGAGAAACACATTGGGAGTTTGAGAATGATATGTACAAACCGCTATATTTAAAATAGATAACCAACAAAGACCTACAGTTTAAAAAAAAAAGTCATCTTGTAATTAAATGCTCAAAGCATAAATCAAATATACATGCAAATTTGTCTATACCTTCTACTCGCCATTTTCAGAATGCTTTCTTTTTTGAAACAAGACCATTACCAGATCAGTATGCATTTCTTGGAAATGTTTGATATAAAAGGCAGCCTAAACTCAATTCAACTACTTAGTAAGAATAAAACAGATCCAAACAAACAAAAAACAGATAAGGTTATTTCAGGTAACCAACATATTGCAAGATAAGAGTATCTGCTTCTTTCCTCAAACAGTAGGTCAAAAAGATAGAAGAAATCAGTCCATATTTAGACAAAGATCATGTAAGGTGATCATCTTACCTCCTAAAGCCTAGAATGAGGCTGCCTCTCAATGAAGAAAATGAGAAAGGCAATGTATTTGATTCCACTGCAAAAGAAAATTATCATCATAAAATTCCAGACCAAAACCAAAACTTGCATTATCAATGTATTTGGAAACACATTTATACCAATATCTTTCAGTTTTCATTTGGGAACTATTATTTTAAAAATGGAAAAATTTTGATACAAAGTTAATTAGAAATTGCAATAATACATATTGGCAATATAAGCTATCCTTTTAAAACATTTTACATCATTTACATAAATCTACACAACTAGTGAATTTATAAATATTCTTCTGTATAACCACATTAACTAATCTAACAGCGTACTCAAAGTCAGCCTGGTACATATACCAAGGCTGTATGTTACTGGACAACATGGCGCTATGAAGGGAGAGAGTGTAACTACCTTTTAAAAACAGAAGATGCGGGGGGGAGAGGAAGCTTCTTCCTGAGAGTTGTGTAGGATTAGACTGAACCATTCACATTTCCTCATTCTACTTTTCACTATGATCTATAATCTGCATTCATGCAAGAGTGACAACCTAAAGTCATAATAACCTCTTGATCTCTGTTAAATAACTGATTTATATTGATCTTTCACTTTTCTGATGATTTTATTTCCTCTACTATTCATTTTGGCATTTATCAGTCATGTTTCAGTGAAACCTTGCATGTTTCAATGCTGACCGTCTAAGCCTAATTTGCCTTAGTGTAAGAATCAAGCTTTAATGCCTAAGACCTGACGCCCCACATAACCCTTGTCATAACAAGCATGGGACAGAATCATGGTGAGCATCTCCTGAAGTTTTTTATATAAAATAAATATATAAAATGGTGCCATGTTGTTAAGTAATTGTTTTCATCTTTTCAGTACATATGTAAAGTGGCTACTAAAAGATTCAACAGGGACAGAATTATAATAGTTAGGAACCCACTGTGGAGGCAAATTCTGAGGACAGAATTAATATATACAGTTTAGATACCTGGTTAAGTTTTTTTAAAAACTCATGGGAAAAGTCATCATAAGTTTTAATATTATTTGTTCACCTCCCTAAATACGAAAAAAATTTAACCTACACATATAAGGAAAATTACTTGAGACCAACTGTCAGATCCCTTGGACACGAAGCCTAAGCTTCTCAGTGGTTTCATGTGACATTAAACTCTAAAATCTGTTTCTGAAATGACCTGGATTTAGTCGCTCCAGGAATTTTAAAGTGGATGCAACACATGCTTTTTGGTAACCTTGAATTTCGCTTGATCACACTGATTTCCATGCCTACAAACTCAGATGGAGAAATGATTCTTACTATTCCACAAACTTGATCAAGATTAGCTATTGCATAAGTCAGGGGGTGGGAATATACAGCACGGTGACTAAAGTTGGTAATAATGTATTTCGTATGTGAAAGTTGCTAAGAGAAGATCTTAAGTCCTCATCACAAGAAAAAAAAAATTTCATAACCATGTATGGGGATGGATGTCAACTAGAATCATTCTGGTGATCACTTTCCAATACATACAAATACTGAATTACTATAGTATATGCCTGAAACTAATATTTTATGTCAATTACACCTCAATTAAAAAAAAGACAATCCATTTACTTTTTGCTACTACTTGCCATTCCTTGTAGTAACCAAAAGTGCCTCTCTATAAGCAGCCTACAAGCAAATACCAGCAATTACAGAACTAACTGCTCTTCAAAGACCTGTAATTCAAGGGAAAGGGAGAACACTGATGCGAGTGAGCTGAAATCTTCTGTAGTCTTTAAGTTCATGGCAATTTTCTTTTTCACATTTAATAAACAACCTCTTGAAAACTTATTTCTAAACTATTCAAATTAGTATTTTTCAGAATATTATCAAGCTTTTATTAATTAAAAAGGTCACCAGAAACATTTCAGCCAGCTGGAAGGCTGCTGACAGAAAGCATCTAGTTTCCGTAGCAACAAACAAGTCTGAAAAAAATCAAGAGGTTGACAATGAAGTGGAATGGATGGTATGATAAAGGGCAAGGCATCTCTCTTGTATTCACCTTATGTGCCCAGATTCCTATTAATGCTTCTCTGTTTTCAACTTGTCAGTATGAAAAATCTATATATTATACAGAGTGGGAGGCAAAATCAATACACTCGGATAGCAGCCTGCATTAATACCCAACCTTACACTCAAATAACTACACTTCTAACAATCACCATTTTTCATACTGACATTTCACCTTTCCCTTTACAATAATACAATAAAATAAAATAAATCCAATTCGTGCATATTTTGAATTAGAGGCTCTATTTTAAATAATGTAGACACAGGTAATATGTACCAACAATCTGGTTTTCACAAAGCTTCCTTTTATACAATTTGAATACATGTTAATCAAAGCTTAGCTTTTAACATGCTAGTGGGCTAGATATTGACGTTTGTATATTTGTTTTTAAATGCTGTCTTTTCACAAGACCTGAAACACTGTCAAGTTAATGCTATAGATAATGTTAACATTTTTTAATTTAAAAATGTCTAATTTATTAAAATTAAAATGTCTGATAGTAAAAAAAAAATAAGGTTAAAGTTAGATGATCTTGGTCTGACTCAGTCACCAACTTTGACCAAATCATATAACCTTGCTAAGCCTCTCCTCATCTATNTTTCACAAGACCTGAAACACTGTCAAGTTAATGCTATAGATAATGTTAACATTTAATTTAAAAATGTCTAATTTATTAAAATTAAAATGTCTGATAGTAAAAAAAAAAAATAAGGTTAAAGTTAGATGATCTTCGTCTGACTCAGTCACCAACTTTGACCAAATCATATAACCTTTCTAAGCCTCTCCTCATCTATCAGTGGATGAATTTATTAATATGTGATGAACACTGTAAAGCACTCTATCATTTATAAATGTTTAGAAAACATTTGCTGTGTTTCATTAATGAGGACTGGGAGCTGGCTTCACATAATCTAGGGCCATAATAGGCATTAGTTTAGAAAACACTTTCAGAAACCACATCTCATAGGATTTTCATAACTCCCACAAGGTAGAGAGACAGGCAATACAATCCCATTTCATGAAACTGAAACAAAAGAATGGTAGAGAGATTTGTTTCTGATCCCAAAATCAGCAGTTTATCATAAATAAGATCCAAGCCTTTCAGGTCCCCATTCCAACCTTACACCATGTTATTTCCAAGGTCCTTTAAATTTTAAAACTACTTCCAAATTATTTATAAATTTCAATTCATAAACCATCTTATTAGGATAATTTTTTTAAAAACTTATAAAAACTTCCTTCCTTTCACGGAAATTACTTTGAACTACCCGAGGCAGGGAGTGAGGGCATGGACTACCCTGTATGCTCTCAAAAGTCACAGAAATTAACACCTGCCCAGTCTACTACTTATGTTGCATACTTACGAAATGATAAAATATAATCTAAGTTTCCATTTACTGCTTTACTTCTCAATTCAGCTTGAGAAAATACATTATCATCATGTGGACATCCATTTTCCTAGGGATAAAGCATATTTCAATGATACTAAACCTTAGCTAAAAATATTCAAATTTCTTTATATCAGAAACTCTAATAATCTTTCATTTTAAAAGATCATTTTCTAAAATACAAATAAACTGAATAAACAAACTTTAGCAAAAGTTATGAGACGGAGTTTCAACATCCTAAATTAAATGTTTATCTTCAAATTCATATAATCTGTTACTATTAGAGTGCCTTCCTTCTAGGGAGAGTTTACTACTTGAAGACATTAGAACTCCTCTCTCATTTACAACAATGTACTAATCCAAAACAAAGAATGTATTGATCCAAAATGATATTTTAAGGCATATAATGAGGTACAGGTCAAATTTATTTTTATTTAACTCCAAATGGGTAATTACTTGTCTCAACATCATATTTAATAATTTAAGTAAATGAGCTGAAATTCAGCTGAACATATTTACTGAACTACCTTATAATAACAGCACAATATGAAAAATCAACTAATCAATAATAAGAAATAAATAAAGATCTATTATGGTACAATATACAATAAGACATTCAATCATAAAAAATAATTTGTGGAATTACATACTATAATGTAAAGGTGCCAAGTGAGAAGAGTAAGTTTTGGGGAAATAGGAATATGTGAGGAAATTACCTTTTTAAATGCATTTTTTAACAGATAAATATGGATAGCATAGTCTNAAGAAATAAATAAAGATATATTATGGTACAATATACAATAAGACATTCAATCATAAAAAATAATTTGTGGAATTACATACTATAATGTAAAGGTGCCAAGTGAGAAGAGTAAGTTTTGGGGAAATAGAAATATGTGAGGAAATTATCTTTTTAAATGCATTTTTTAACAGATAAATATGGATAGCATAGTCTCAAAATACACTGTTAAGGACTCAGGGAAGAAAGCTAAAGACACTCAAGACATAAACTGTATCTTTAAGAGGAATGTAATTATGAAATTATTTAAAAGACACTTTAACAATATAGAAAAATAAAGGCATTATGTGAATAACCACCTAAGAAACAGGTCTTCTGAGCAAAATATTACTTCTTAAAGTATGTGGTACTCTACAGAGTTGTTCCTAATTGCCTAGCGCTTTATTCTGAAAATCAAAGTGCAACCATTTGCTGAGCCAGTGCACTATCCAAGTCAATTTTTCATAGGCCCTTTTATAAATGTCTTGCTTATTCTGGTGAGGACAGGAAGTATCTGGTAGGAAAATAAAGCTTCGGGGTCAAACAAAAAATTATTCAAAAAAAAAATGGAATAGTAAATTTATTAAGAGTTTATTATGAAAATTCATAGGGAAGTGAAAAATACTACTCAAAACATAGGTACAGCTACATTCTACAGTGGGGTTAGAGTGAAATTGTTTTATTTAAATTTTGTGTCATATTGGCATATTCTCCAACAAAAGACAAATGTTACTTTCCCTTTTAAAGTTTTTTTAAACTGTAACAACTTTACAGGTGTTACACTCACCAATATTTTTACAAAGCTATAGAAAGTTATATACCGACATAACCATTTTAGTCCTCAGCTCAGTGATTTTTTTCCTTGGTTACCACAAAACACTAGGGAGGGAAGATGCTCTCTTCAATTATGAAATTAAAGCCACACTGTGCTCACCTGCAAAACAGCACGAACTGACTTTATACTATCAAAGCATGGAAACACGTAATTAACATACGTCTCCTGATCAGGAGTTACTCCTATTTCATGCATTCCTTTGAGGACTTCCACTATACCTGTAAGATCAAATTTAAGAACACAGAGATGAAGAACTTAGAATACATTAACAAAAGATAAAAACTTCAGTTCATCTATCTGAATTGTAATGTAGGAAAAATACTTGGCATTTTGTTTGTCTGAAAGAGAAAGAACAAAACTGAGTGATAAGATGCTAAATGAAAAAAATTAAACTACTCCTTCCTTCATCTCTCCCTATTAACAACTCAGGAGTCAACAGTAAGGAAATACTCCAGAATTTATAAGAAAAATGAAAACGATTAAGCCAGATGCTTAATAATTTCCAGTATCCCAACTGAACAGAGATCATAAAACATCACTGCTATCACACAGCATTGATGGATCTACAAAATAAAACTTGACATGAATAGATATCACAGAAACAAGGGATCAGAGGAGTGGGGCGAGAGGAGATCTATTCAAGACAAAGTTTTGAAGTTAAGCACGTATATAAAGAACTCCTTATTGTATTAATAACTACCTTATAAATTCTTATTTAATAACACAAGAAAGAATAATTGATTCTAACGAGCCAGTCTCATTGTATTTTACACTGTAAGAGTCTAGTAAATTGTTCATTCTTTCATTTCCCCCATTCATAAAAACATCTTTTATTAACTTCTCAAAAGGACAGTTCATGTTTTCCAAAGCTATGGATAGCTTCAAACAGTACAAACTGATTTCTTTAAATTAGACCAGTTAGTTCTAGAATATTGTCAAACTACTCAGGTGCTGCCTACTTTGACAGAAGCAATCGTTTAAGAAAGACCTCATTTGTTTTTCTCTTTAGAATTTACTACTTTAGCTTCATTACTTTCACATTATATTAAAACTTCCCCTAAAAAAAAAATCCTTGTTTTTGATCTATGGTATTATCTACATAAAAGCTATATTACTTTAAGTTTCTTATGTAACAGATTCTAGTACAAAAACTTGACTATAAATTCTCACTGAATACAGAATTGCATATACAGATAAGTCTGACTACATTATGAATATTGCACATTTTTTAGATAAAATTCAGATTATGGATCAAAATATTTTAAATTTAAACAGTTCATTATATTTAAAATTACCCAGTATTTTCAAAACCTTAATTAGATGTATTTTTCAAGATGTAAAAATAACACAGAAAAAAAAAATCCCCAAAAGACAAAGCACGTGCTTACATACAGATTCAAGAGAACATGCATGTCGAGTTGGTCCATACAGCACACACAAGTCTAAACAATAACTGCAAGAAAAATCTGAAGCTATTCCTCCAACAACTCCCTGGGAATTGTACTAATAACCTTTATATCTATCATAAAAATAGCAAGTCACACTGGGCTCTTCTTCATACGCAAAAATTACTAAGCACTTGACACAGTACATAGCTGCTTTTCAATTACTAGTAATAGACCTATGCTAATCTAATGTCCTCAATGTATCTTCTGGCTAGTAATGACTGCTTTCATGACCACGGTTTAAAGTAAATTTCTAAATTTCAGGTACGACATTACAGTGAAGTGACAAAACAAAAGCAAGGTTTACAGTTTAAAGAGACTTAGCTTTCAACTCTGGTTCTGGCACTTAATGGCAGAATAAATGTGAGTAACTCCACTTTCAGTTCAGTTCAGTTCTCAGTCGTGTCCGACTCTTTGCGACTCCATGAATCGCAGCACACCAGGCCTCCCTGTCCATCACCAGCTCCCAAAGTTTACCCAAACTCATGTCCATCAAGTCGGTGATGCCAT
This sequence comes from Neotragus moschatus, assembly GCA_006410615.1. Taxonomy (NCBI): domain Eukaryota; kingdom Metazoa; phylum Chordata; class Mammalia; order Artiodactyla; family Bovidae; genus Neotragus; species Neotragus moschatus. The sequence continues at coordinate 185,454 of SJYA01001606.1, forward strand.
CCAGCCATCTCATCCTCTGTCATCCCCTTCTCCTCCTGCCCCCAATCCCTCCCAGCATCAGGGTCTTTTCCAAAGAGTCAACTCTTTGCATGAGGTGGCCAAAGTACTGGAGCTTCAGCTTCNGGCAGGAGGAGAAGGGGACAAGGGAGGTTGAGACAGTTGGATGGCATCACCAACTCGATGGACATGAGTCTGAGCAAGATCTGGGAGTTGGTGATGGACTGGGAAGCCTGGCATGCTGCAGTTGGACCCGACTGAGCGACTGAATTGAATGAAACTATACAAAATGTATAAAGTCATTGACCTATTACATGAAGAAAAGTCTGTAGAATATATACTTTATTTTCAGGACTACCTGCAAGGGAGAAATGAGTTTTTAAAAACTATAAACCAACTGACAATCTCTTGTACTCTCAGGCTAACTTCCTCAGTTTTCCTATTTTTCCAGTTAAAAACCTTCATTGATTAAAATAACTTGGTACCACTTTTAAAAAATGTCCTTAATTCAAAAATCAATACCTAATTTTTAACCAACAGCTAAGAATTTTTAGAAAACAAATACAGTATATTTACCAATGTCTAAATATGGAGTTGTTAAGGTATTAACAATGAATATTTAAAACATGAGGACAGAAAGTGTGTTCTAATCCAAGCACTACTGACAACTACATGTAGAACCTAAGATCATTCACTGGCCCTCTCTGGGCTCTCAGTCCCTTCATTAATATAATGTGAGCTTTCAAAAAGGTAACTTTGATCCTAAGAGTCTAAGAAAAGAGGGCCGGGAGATAAGAGTCCACTTTTCTACTAGTCTGAGATACAACTATGGAAAGAAATTATCTGAATTCTTTCATGTTTACTAAGTAGTAAAATGTAGTAAACAATTCAAGTCTATATACAGAGATAGGTTGAGGCAAAAAAATTGACCTGATGAACAAACAAACGTTTCAACAGGAATACTCAAAGTATTTTCATATCTGTGTACAGTGGACAATACTAATTTGCCCAAGGATTTTCATGGAATGATGTAGATTTTCTGTGGTTCAAAAATACTAGGTTAAAGGTTACCTCTTGGAGCTTTCAGAACTGGAGGACACGCAAAGAGTTAATCAACTAACATATTGTTTTCCCAAAGATTTTTCTAAAAAGGGTTTAGATACTTTTAGAGCCAGAAACAATTAGGGAATACTTGTTTCACTATTTCCTTTAAACCAGAAGACAGCTATATATTTAAAACAAAATTGCAATATGAAAGTCTGCTAAAAGCACTTTTTTGTTGTTTGTGCATTTTGTTTGTCACCCAGTGTCATACTAACAACCCTGCATCTCATTCTAAAGCACATTATACAGCAAGATAAAATGAAAAAGACCATTTTTTGTTTCCCCAAGGGGGAAGTACTTCTGTTAAAAGCATCTTTTTATGAGACTACTCTTTCTGAATTACCAATAATGCAAACCAAGGAATTAGATACTGTACTCTAAAATTTAATATTTGTTCAATTCTTATTCATATCCTATAGACATCCCATGTGTACAGGGAAAAGTATGCTAAATGCTTAAACGTACTTAAGAACCTGAAAGAATGAACATTTCTGTCCTTCAATCAGTAGGCTGTCAGGCCACGAGCACTTATTTTGCAATAAAAGTTCTCTTGCCTTTCCTATCACTGTAACAGCTCAGTAAAGGAAAAATAAACTGGTCCAGAAAGAAAACGGTCTGGTTGTACGGTATATAACTTTGACTTTAATAAGGCTCGATAAACTAAATTCAAACACTATATGTATGTAAAATCAAGAACTGAAGAGTTTTTTGAAGAATTTAAAAATGAACTATTTAAAGCCACAATCACAAGTTTGAATACCAAGATTAGAGATGAAATAAGAAATGAAATTAAGATCAAAGAAATCCATTATGTTTGTCTTTTAAGCTTTTACCTAATACTTTACCGTGACTTAAACCAATTCTATTTCCTCATAAGGTTTAATACGTATGTTTCCTCAAATAATTCAATTAAATGGGTACAGAAACTGTTATATCTGAATCACTATATCTGTAACAGGTAAAACCAAACCTTGAACATTTTTCTCCTTCTGATGTCCAACTAGCAATGGCCAAAAATAATGAGTTCTAATAGGAAAACCTTCTTCCTTCAAAGCCTTCATCAGAACTTTTGCCAAATCTGAAAGAGATAACATAAAATATATCAAAGCTACCTCAGCAAAACAAACTTATGTGAGTTCTAATTATGAGAATATAGTACCGAATTTTTGAGCCACTAAAGCACACTGGAGTGTGAACTGCAAAGGTGATGTATGCAGCTGGGCTTCCTTTAACTTCTTACAGTAGTCTTTAAGCTTCTCTGCAGGCTAGAAAAGAAAGGCACTACACATCAGTTCAATCTGCAAATATCCTACCATTTGACCTTCTGCAAATATACTACTGCTTTTGAGACAAAAGAAAAATGTCAACCCCTCATGCTCTTTCTGCCCAAAACTCTTCCAACACAAAAACAAAGCTTTCTTAATATTTATATTAATAGTTGATCTAGTCTCATAATATGTTCTTCTATTTTAAACAAACATATTTCACTGCCAATTACACTGTCTACAAAGTAAAAATGGACTATTTGAATACCGTATTCATAGTCACGCAGTGTCGTAAAAAGAAACTGCCAAAGTCATTCAGACTGCTTTCCCTTGATATAGGACATGCTAATAAAATCTGCAATGCCGTATCTTCCAATTTTTCAGTGACTAAAAGCAAAATGAGGTTCATTGTATCTGGAAAGAAAACAAAGACATCTTTTGTTACTGATTTAAACAAAATCTGTTACTGATTTCCCATTGATATCAACATCAAAGACAAACTTATGAACTGTAAATACCAAAAAGAATTTATCTGCCTAAATAATAAATACTTCCAAATCAAAATGTTCCCATGTATTCATTAACTCAATTTTTTCAGTTTATTAAAGCTTTAAAAGAATCCTAGAAAAATTATGAAAATAAAAGCTTTAAAACTACCTGGAATATATCTTCTTTCATATGTAATTTTTTCCAAAATTTCTGGGACATATTGAGGATACCCGGCTTTACTGAAGCTCAAGATAATTTGCAATAAATCACGATCCATAAGGTAAAGATCAGACTTCTCCACTTTCTCCAGGGTCTAAAGGAAGGTCCAGAAATTAAAAGAACAAGTGAGAGGCAAAATTTTTTAAATTAAATCTAAATAAATTACCAAGATTTCTTAAATTTATATATATGGTACAGTGGTAAAGAACCTGCCTGCCAATGCAGGAGACTCAGAGGCATGGGTTCAATCCCTGGGTCAGGAAGATCCCCTACAACTTGCTCTAGTGTTCTTGCCTGGAAAATCCCACAGACAGAGGAGCCTATCAGGCTACAGTCCATGGGGTTACAAAGAATCAGAAACAACTGAGAGACTGAGAACACACACCATCTAAAGGTTTAAGACTTCTTTCATAAAACAGAAAATATTCTGTTTCAGCAATAATTGTTACATCAGCAGCAAAGTACTGAACTACAGTAAGAATTCTTCAAGACTGTCTACAAGAGATATCATTAAAAACAGATATATAGGGGTTCAAGGTTGGGAACTCAGGTACACCTGAGATGGAAAAAAATAAAAAATAAAAAATTTTTTTTAAAAAAAGACTGTCTATAAGAGATATCATTAAAAACAGATATATAGGGGTTCAAGATTGGGAACTCATGTACACCTGAGACGGAAAAAAAAAAAAACAGATATATACTACACTTTTCCATATCACGAAAAATTGAAGAGTTTATACAAATGATTTAAAAGTATGTTTATTTATGTAAGTCACACCTGTTTAACATGGTCAATATCTCCCTTCTCGGCATATGCATTCAACAGTGCTAGGTATGTGTCTGGACCAGGCTCAATTCCAGCCTCTTTCATCACTGAGAGAATGTTTTCTGCATTCTCCATATCTCTGTACATTAATTCAAAGAAAATAGAATAGATTACTATAATACTGCCAAATGTCATATCATTTAATCTAGAATATATTTCCTCTACTTATTAAAAATTCTTAAGTGCAAACATTTAGAATCACATCAGAAAAGGAAAAATACATATTAGATATATATTATAAAAATGTATATGTATTAACATGCATTAAAAATACATATTAAACTAGTACTAGGTTTCCAAAATAATAAAGATCCTTCACATCTCAAATTTTTATAGGTAACTTTTCCAAAAGAGAAACCAAATTATACAATAATTACAGACATTAAATCATGTGCCCTCTTCCACTGGGTATGTTATGACTCAAATTTATCTTTTTAGGAAAGAATAACATTTAGTAAAATATTCTTCAAAAATAAAAATATTTTCTAGGGCACTAGCAAAACAGTTAATAAACTTTACAAAGTCAGTTACTTTGGATCAAGTTCAGTTTTTAAAACTGAAAACCTTCAAATAAAAATTTAATGAAACAGATAATTTAAGAATAATTTATATTAAGATGTGCATATTCTACCACATAGACGCCAAAGAGCTTTTTGAGAGTTAAACATAGTTTTAAGAATTTTCTACAATAGCTTCCTATAAATTAAACCTCACTTGAGAGTAAATCCCTAGGCTGAGCATTACCCAGATCTTGCATGTCCTGTGACAAGAGCACTGAATACCGCCTCTGTGACTGGAAGATCCTTAGTTTTCATAAATCCAAGAATCGTGCTACAACAAAAGAGAAGTGAAAATACTTCTTGGAAATACATGAAAAACACTTTTTACAGTATGTGCACACAAAAATCCCACTCCCTGAAGTTGTATCAATAGTTTTCAAGTATACTTGTTAAAGATAGAGGGTAAATTTTAAAAATCTGATTTCTGTACTAGTAAATAACCTTCAAAAAGCATATAGTTTAACAAGATTCATTTCATTAAAAATGAGATTGTACATTTCAATTTATTCCTTATTTCCTAAACCCTCCATCTAAAAGTAGGAATAAACTATACATGGACAATGTCACAACTGATTTTATATAAAACATTTGTGAAATAAAGAGAATATTATCAGTTTTATAAATGAATACAATGTAAATGGTTACCAACATTTGTTTTTGGAAATAGCAATTTAATGAACAAAAAAAGTAAAACCAGTTTGTAACCCAACAATTTTAAACTTCTGCTCCAGTAATTATACTTTTAATTAAAATAGTAATTTTCAATTATCTTTCCCCTTTTACACAATTTAGTATTTTATCTAAGTTACATGACCAAATTCGCTAGGATAAAATCCTTCTGAAATAATTTAGTATTTTATCTAAGTTACATGACCAAATTCGCTAGGATAAAATCCTTCTGAAATAATTTTCTTACTAAGTAAAAATTTTTTTTTAAAAAGTGACTATATTCTAGGTCTACAAGACTTACATATTTGTTTGCTTAAACATACATTTATAAAACTACATACCTGGCACCTTCAATATCTCCCATATTACAATAAGCAGCAATCAACCTTTGGTATGTCACCTGTCAAAGAAATGGGCCAGTAAATACTTTTTAATAATCTTTTTTCCTGGTTAAAAACAAAAGTTGATATGACCAATAAACACACCTGTAATAGCAACTACTTACTCTATTTGGTTGAATGTTTCCTTTTTCCATTTTTGCCAAGAAGTCAGTTGGTGAAAATTTATGCTCATTTTGAAGGTAGACTTTAAGCAAAGCATTATAGTGACTTACATCATACACAGTTCCTACAAGTGAAATTTATATAAAATTTTTAGAAGAGTAAAGTCATACCCTTTATCACAACTAAAATATGTGCACTTATGTAACAAGGGTAAAATGATCAAGTCAGAATTTTACCCCATATTTACACCCATCCATGTAGAAATTCTGTCAGAACAGAGCAANCTCATTTTGAAGGTAGACTTTAAGCAAAGCATTATAGTGACTTACATCATACACAGTTCCTACAAGTGAAATTTATATAAAATTTTTAGAAGAGTAAAGTCATACCCTTTATCACAACTAAAATATGTGCACTTATGTAACAAGGGTAAAATGATCAAGTCAGAATTTTACCCCATATTTACACCCATCCATGTAGAAATTCTGTCAGAACAGAGCAAACTAAGTATACAAGAGTAACTATTGAATTAATGGACAGTTACATGCAACCATCTACTCAAGTATTAAAAGGTCTCTTACTTATGAAGCATAATATTCCCTTTCGGTCAGAAATTGCTTCCTCTAGTGTGCATTTTCCTCTAACATTCCTCTAGAAAAAATATTTCCTGTAGTATGTTGGAAAAGCTGAGAATACTGCTCAAAATCCAGGTAAGTGACATCTAGTGCGGTTTTTCAGGAAGATTTTATGGTCAAGATAAAAGTTAACATAACTCTACTAGGTTTCATTTCTTTATTTCTATCGCAATAACATAGTTCTAGCAGATGACAAAAATATCTCTGTGAATTTCATTAAAAATGATATCCCCATATTCACTATTATGTCTATTTAATTCATGAGTCATTTCTCAAAGAGAAATTTTTTAAAAAATACTGTTATCTTTCATAGAGTGAATTGAGAAAGTCTTTAACTGNTATGTGACCATCTTAGGGAAAGCAGACACTATGCAAGAGAAGATAAAAACTAGAATCTTCGAGGAAAATTTACCACTGAAAGTGATTCTTTTATAAACTGCAGGAAAAGACAATTTTTATTTGCTGATTTTGAAATAAGCATGCAAAACAAAATGCTTCACTCAAAACTTTGCTCTGTTGAGTTGGGGAAAAAAAAACACACACACACAACCACAACATAAAATCACAAATAAAAATGACAAAATTTAAAGTACCAAATAATGTGCTCTGTAATGAGTTTACCATCAAACCAGAATTTAAGTTCAACTTTTTGAATAGAAAATCTTGAAATACCTGAATGACAGGTGTTATCAAAGACTTTTTGTAGAAGAGTCTTAGGGATGCGGCCAGTTCTTCGGACAGAATTATCTAGCCTCATTAAAGACCAATCAAACTGGCTGGCATTCCTTCTATAAGAAGAGGTGGGCTCCTCCTGAAGATAATTCTTTTTTTCAGCAGCAATGGAATGTAACCTAGCTTGGCTCAGTAGACCTCTACAAAATGAAACACAATTAATAATAAACAATGTCAACTACTGTCCACATAAGTCATCTTTGTGAGTAAAATTTATACAAAGCTTTTTTATTAGTTACTAAATACCTAAATTCATAGCATAATAGCAAAAGTGTCCAGAAGTATAAATTGGTAGGGAAGAAAGTTTTGACCTTTGCTTTAAATAAAATCACAAGCACATAAATTGTATGCAAAGTAACCTCTTGAATAACTGTCTGACAATGTCTCTTGATAACCTCCCACATGGAATCATCTCAAACTAAGACAATAATATGCTATCTTTTTAAATCTCCCTTATCCAAAACCAAGTTAATGAAGAAAAATGAAGATTATGCTACAAAGCTTTTCTAACCTCTACAAATGAACAAGAGATCTAAAATATACCTAAAATTCTGAAGAATTCTAAAGCACTCTTTGAATATTTTCTAAGTGTAGATATTGAATTATTAATAAGACCCATTTCCAAGTATGTAGTTTTTTAAAGGATCATTAATGACAAAAGTATTCCCCATCTTTCTAAATAAATGTGAAACATTTAAGTAAAAAAAAAAAAGTTAATAAAGGTCAGACTAGCATATGTGTTTACAAAAATCAAACAACCCTTAAACCATTTATCTTTTTTTTGCATTATCCTTTTTTTTAATTTTTATTTTTTAGTTTGTTTTGCTTTACAATACTGTATCCGTTTTGCCATACACTGACATGAATCAGCCACGAGTGTACATGAGCTCCCAATCCCGACACCCTCTTCCCCCTCCCACCCCACCCCATCTCCTTGGATCATCCCCGCGCATCAGTCCCAAGCATCCAGCATCCTGCATCCTGCATCAAACCTAGACCAGTGATTCGTGTCACTTATGATATCATACATGTTACAATGCCACTCTCCCAAAAATCATTTATTTTAATAAAGCAGGTCTAACATGCAGACCAAAACATGAAATCAGAGTTATTTCACACTGTAGAAATACAGGCTGTACCTGATTTACAAACATGAAACAGAAATAATCCTTATGTGTGAAGGAACCCCTATCATATATCTTTGAATCTGAAATTCCTATACATTCCAATCTCACATAAAACCATCTAATTTTCAGAGATTCACACATTTACCCCCAAATATCTTAGACTTTTCAGAAGTAGCCAGTAAGTATAACTAAAGAATACACACTAAGTATATATTAACTAAGTAATAATGTAAAAACACTCTACTTATTAATTCAAGAAAGCTCTTACGATGACAATCACATTTTTTTTAACATGTCACTTTTTTTTTTTATTTTTTTTTTACAACAATTAGAGGATGAGACAGTTGGATGGCATCACCAACTCGATGGACATGGGTGTGAGCAAGCTCTGGGAGTGGGTGACGGACAGGGAAGCCTAGCATGCTCCAGTCCATGGGGTTGCAAAGAGTCAGACACGACTGAGCAACTGAACTGAACAGTCAATTACCAAAGTAAATACATACTCATGAGTTTAAAAATAAAAATTGTTGACTCCTTATGCTATTAACCTGAAAAACCAATCACAAAACTTAATGTTACATTAAAGAAAGTAACACCAGTAGTTTCACAAGTTTACGCAAAACAGAGGCAATAATCGATACCCGACTAGAAATTCTACCACCAGGGCCCGGGACAAAACACAACCACTCTGGCCGTCAATGATTCCACCAATGTAAAACAGCAGACTGGAAAACAACGGAAAAATCAGAATACTAACTCAAAACAATGTCATCTTGCTTAATTAGGAAATCTAATGATCAGCACTTGCAGATGGCTACTTGATTAAAGTTAGTTAAATGAACTGAATTAATACTAGATTTTTACTTATGAACCACAGAAGATACACTGCTACATACTGCTACATATATTTACCCCTTCTACGAGATCAGTTATTAATAACCTATCCCCATGTTAGTCAGGCAAACAGAAAATATTTTAAATCACCCAGAACAATGTGTCAGGTTCAGATGAGTATAAAATACTGCTCACCAATGAAAGCTAAATAAGAGAGATTTCAAAATCACAGTTAAGGGACTTCCTTGCTGGCTCAGTGGCTAAGACTCTGTGTTCCCAAAGCAGGGAACCTGGGTTCGTTCTCTCGTCAGGGGAACTAGATCCCGCATGCTGCAGCTAAGATCAAAGACCCTGTCTGTGCACCTCAAGTAGCCAAATAAATAAAAATAAATCTTTTAAAAATCGGGGCTTTCCCTGGTGGTCCAGTGGCTAACACTCCACGCTCCCAAGGCAGGGGGCCTGGGTTCAATCCCTGGTCAGGGAACTAGACCCCACATGCCACAACTAAAGACCCAGAGTGCTGCAACTAACCTGAAACAGCCAAATAAATAAAAATAAACAGTTTTTTAAAATTGTAGTGAAGTGGAGTATTTGGCAATGTTTTTTTAATACAAGCCAAATCTGACAAACTGTGGAGGAGCATAAAAATAAAACCTCTACTCAAAATGCAGTTTTAACATGTAACATCGAATAAACAAAATTCAGGCAGAAAACAGAGATGTTAATAAACCAGCACAGCAGACCAAACATTCTAAAGCTATTTTTTTTCCTCACCAATCTTTAACGCTGTCAAATCTCTTTCACGTGTAAGTGTGTCTAGCTTTATTTAGTTAAGTCAAAATATGACTCTGCTACAAAATAAACTAGGGAGAAGGGTTACATATTTAAACCGAAGGATTCTTCATTCTTCAAAAGGATTCTCCAGTGTTTCCTCGTAGGACTGTGTTTTCTACCTTTTTGAGTCACAATTTATTTTTAAATTCACTTGAACACACCCGGAAAGAAAAAGAATTTTGTAGCTAGGGCTTCCAGGTGGTGCAGTGGTAAAGAACCTGTATGCAATGCAGAAGATGCAAGAGACACGGGTTTGATCCCTGGGCTGGGAAGATCCCCTGGAGGAGGAATGGCAACCCACTCCAGTATTCTTGCCTGGAAAATTCCATGGAGAGAGAAGCCTGGCAGTCCATCGTGGGGTCGCAAAGAGTCAGACATGACTGTGCAACGGGGCACGCATGCAGTCTAGAACAACAGGCATGTTCTAACAGAAAGGAAAGAACACGTGCGGGGATTAAGGTGGGTCGACGGCAAGGCAGGAACCTAGACAACTGGCCTGCACAAGCTGAAATGCACTGCTCCCAAATCCTGATGACCCAGTGACATAAATACATAAGGGAAAAGTATTTCATCATGCCACTCATGTCATATATGACTCTTTTATGTTTTTTTAAGTTAAAGTTCTCAGGTTCCCTCCTGAGATTCCAGCACTCACTACTAACATCCAGGTTACCCCTGAATTTTCTGACAAAATCTGGCACTTAAAAAGTAATTTTTCTCAGGTGTTTTTTTTTTTTTGGCCTTTTTTAATAATTGCTGCTAGTGATTTTTGATCCTTTAGTGCAAAAACATAATGATTTTATAGTTGAGCAACCATATTTCAAAAATGTACAAGGGCTAGATCATTATTAGACTGATTACTATTAGCCTATTATACATAGGCTTCCATTGGACTCCCCTATTAAGCCTGTCACTTGTTAAAATCTTACTTTTTCACAGCATTTTTAAGTTTACAGAAAAACTGTTCAGAAAGCACAGAGTCACCATATGTTATATCCTCTTTCCCCTCGACCCGATTTCCTCTATTAGCATTCTGTAGTCCAGTAGTCCAGGTGAGAGACAGACAGAAACTTGGGGTGGGCAGTGGAGATAGGAAAGAAGTACATACCACTGACACTCCCACCGAATTTCACTACATATTCCAGTGTAATACATTTGTCACAAATGATGACCAATAGTTTACAACAGCGTTCACTCTGTGTGTATACATATTCGTACTATGGGTTTTGACAAATACATGACATGCATCACAGAATCACAAAATAGTTTCACTGTATTAAAAATGCCCTGTGTCTAACCTGTTCATTCTCTCCTCCCCCTCCTCAACAAGCAAGCAACCACTTTTCGCTTGTCCTGTTTCGCCTTTTCTGAAATGTCATACTGTGGACGTACTGTCTTTTCCAGATTGGCTTCTTTCACCTAGCAACACACATTTAAGGTTCCTCTGTGTGTTTTCACGGCTTGACAGTTCACTTCTTTTTAGTGCTGAGTAACATTTCCTTGTACGGCTACACCACCATTTGTTTATCAGCTCACCTACAGAAGGACACATTAAGTTGCTTTCAATTTGGGGTCACTATATTGGGCTTCCCTGGTGGTTCAGACAGTAAAGAATCTGCCTGCAATGCAGGAGACCAGGGTTTGATCCCTGGGTCAGGAAGATCCCCTTGAGAAGGGAATGGCTAGCCAACTCCAGGATTCTTGCCTGGAAAATTCTAAGGACAGAGAACCCTGGCCGGCTACAGTCCATGGGGTCCCAGAGTTGGGCACAACTTCCACTTTCACGAACAAAGCTACTGTAAACATTTGTGTGCGGGTTTTGTGTGGACAGGGATCGAATCCTGGTCTCCTGATTGCAGACGGATTCTTTACCGTCTGGGCCACTGGGGAAGCCAAGTAAGTATTAATAAACCTGATAACCAATTAAACTTAAAAAAAAAAAAAAAAAAACTCACCAGTCGTGTTAAGTTCTACTAAGGAAATAAACAAGGGACTTTCATGAAAGAATAACAGCACAGTTCTACTCTGTATTAAATGTACCAAGATGACACTCAAATTTCTAAACTAAATGAAAAAAAAAAAAAAAAAAA
>SJYA01001606.1:197484-235462 GCA_006410615.1 Neotragus moschatus
AAAAAAAAAAAAAAAAAAACAGCCATACAGACAGCAGAGTAGGAATATTCTCAGCAAATGAGAATAGTCGGCAGACCAAGCAAGTGAACAACAGATGGAATGATACTGGAGAGGCAGGCTGGGCTAGACATGGAGGACTGTGGAAGTAAGGGGTCTGGATTTTATTCTAGGTACAGATGTCATCTCAAGTATAAAACTGTATCAGAACCCTACTGAAGGTTTGTAAGCAGGGGTTGTGGTATGATCTATGTCTGTTTTGAAAAGATCAGTCTAACTATGGGGTGGAGAATAAATTAGAGGGCACCAAGAATAAAGAGATACCATTTTGGGATGCTGTTACAGTAGTCCAGGTGAGAGACAGACAGAAACTTAGGGTGGGCAGTGGAGATGGGAAAGAAGTACATACCACTGACACTCCCACCTAATTTCACTACATATTCCAGGCAACAAGTCTTGCCAGTACAATTTGTTAATTCTCACTCCCATGTAAGAAAGAAAAATTCAGGTATGAATAAAAGTACCCTAGAGAGACTTAATTTATCCTCTACCTATTATGTATCAATTTTAGATACAAAAACAGAAGTCTTCATGGCATAGTGGAAACACCAGCTTTAAGAGCATGGGCTGGAGTCCTACAGACTAACCTGAATTCAGGCTCTGCCATTTCTAAGACGTGTAACTTTGGCCAAGTTATCACAACTCTAAGCCAGTAGAATCTCAGAGATATTAGCATTTACTAAACAGGAACTGATGTAAAAAGACAGAGATAACGCAATGTTTCCCAAGATATTGCACTTCTGTTAGGAAAATGTTTTTGGATACCAAGTAGACAAAGACCTATTTCTACAGCTTTATTTACTTAAGTAAATATTCTGAAATAACTATTGCATCAAGCTGTTTATTTTTCTAACATTCTTGCTGAAAACAAAATTAAGTTATAGCAAGGAGATCAAACCAGTCAATCCTAAAGGAAATCAACCCTGAATGTTCACTGGAAGGACTGATGCTGAAGTGAAGCTCCAATACTTTGGCCACCTGATGTGAAGAGCAGACTTACTGGAAAAGACCTTGATGCTGGGAAAGACTGAAGGCAGGAGGAGAAGAGGACAACAGAGCATGAGATGGTTGGATGGCATCACCGACTCGATGGACATGAGTTTGAGCAAGCTCCGGACGATAATGAAGGACAGGGAAGCCTGGCGTGCTGCAGTTCATGGGGTCAAAAAGAGTCGGACACAATTTAGTGACTGAACAACAACTCAATTTATCTGATTGATCTTTTAAAAAATCTTTTGTAAAGCTGTCACAATGAACTTTCTCCCTGCACTATTTTCTTCCTGAATTTTCCAAGACCTCATTTTTCTGGAAAGTCTTGCCCAGTTAAGCTGTACCCCCAACACTGCTTTACGTTTTATGGTAAGTCACAGAATTTTAGAATAAAAAAATCACTTGCAACCCTTCTACACTTGACAGCAGTCTCCTGGCTTGAAACACCAACGCCATTCCTATCCACCTGCCCAGATGTCCCTCCATCTCTGGCTCCTCCAGTCCAGAGGGAGGTCTCGTTTGTCTCAGCTTTGATAGGAAGTGATAAACTAGTTAACCAGGCTGGGACCTACAATGTGATGTGGAGCAAGATACCCTGCAGAATCTATAAAAGAGTGGGATAGATTAGATTATTCTCCATATTTCCTCCAGAATTTACATTCTGAGATCTTATCATGTGCTTACTTACTTGTGATAGCCTTTAATTCCTCAATTTATAACGTATTATGTATTGTCTTTTAAAAAGTCTTTTTATGTCCTTAAGTAATCCCTTCAGTACCTAAAACATAACATATTCAGAACATTTGGAAACTGAGAATCACAGCATCTGGAGATGAATCCCAGCTGTGGAGATTCTAGATAAATTACTTCACCCTTCTAAGCCTCAGTTTCCTAATTTGTAATAAAACAATGCACAGAAGATGAAATGCATGTGATATAGTCACACGCATACAATTTGACAGTGGTAAAGATCTACACCAAAAGCATTACCCTTTACCCTCATCTCCAACTCGATTCTTCCTAACTCTAACATCCTTGCCAACTTCCTGTTCTCTCAGAAAAGAAATCTATCTTCTCCTCAGTTCTGCACCACCTAGTTGAGGCCCCATTGACCCTAATCTGCAGTATAAACGTTGTTCCTCACTGGTCTATCCATTCCCAGTCCCTATCTCTCCCAGAGTCTATGGAAACTGTCAAGACCTGTACCTTTCAAAGCCCTCCAATGGCTTCCAACCAACTTTCTAATCAACAGACTGGCCTTTGCAGTGTCAACTTCCACTACACCCCACCCCACAGAGACACACAGGATAAAAGTACAACCTCTCAATTTCTTCCTCTGTTAACACTGACTACTCATTACCAGTGTCCTCTTAAACACGAACAATACCCTACCACGAAACAAACGACTCTCGCCAAACATATTTCAAACATTTCAAACATGACTCTCTTGTCTCTGAAATGCCACATTATTCCTTTCCTCTTACAGACAGCACATATATCAATATAATAAGCCACACACATGTCTATCCTTGTCCTCTGTAAGTGACAAAAGGAGTAGAGGCTGAATCGCAACTCCAAGGGACTGAGACAAACTTTTGACATTTGCTGAAAAAGTTTTTTTTTAATGAGAGGTAAACAAGGAAAACTTTTCTTTTGATTTTAGAAGTCACAACAGTCTGTCATAAGGCAATATGTGCTCTTCACCTTTAAGGTAATGCTCAATCCAGATCTGCCACCCAAACTGATTTAGCTTAACACTTACCCTTCCTCTGATAAGCACATAAGGACTGATGAATAAATTCTGTAATTTCACTCAATAATGCTCATCTGTCCTCAGACATTCCTGGAAATCAAGATCAAGGTGAATTTGTGGCGATCCAATGGATTACATGAATGGGAGTACCCCTTCAAANAGGCAATATGTGCTCTTCACCTTTAAGGTAATGCTCAATCCAGATCTGCCACCCAAACTGATTTAGCTTAACACTTACCCTTCCTCTGATAAGCACATAAGGACTGATGAATAAATTCTGTAATTTCACTCAATAATGCTCATCTGTCCTCAGACATTCCTGGAAATCAAGATCAAGGTGAATTTGTGGCGATCCAATGGATTACATGAATGGGAGTACCCCTTCAAACTCCTCTGCCTCTCACAAATATTCCTTTCTCAATGTGTAAGATTTCCATTGATTTACTCAACAAACATTTGACATCTACTATATGCCACAAAAAACAAGAGGGGAAACAAAAAGAGTAAGCCAAAAAAAAAAGCCCCTGCTTTCAAAGAGCTTACAATGAAGTCTGCAATGCTGGTGGGTACAAACTCAATAGTGTTAACTGATGCTTCAGTAATTCCGCACAAGGGAGTGGNCTAAGTTCTGTGAGGCAGCAAGTTAAGTGCTAGAAAATATAGGATGGGCGAAAGCAGGCATGGTCCCTACAGTTATGGAGATTACATTCTAAGAGGCAAGGCAGGTGTTAAATAATCATAGTCAAGGAGTTACGCACTGAAACGGGTTCTGAAGAAAGAGACATGTTTCCTTGAGGGAATGTGCCTCATTTGGGAATTTTAAACGTTTCCTTTAAAAAGGATCTTTAAGCGGAGATCTGAAGCATGAATAGTTGTTAATGCACTCAAGATACGTGCACGCATGTTGTGTGTGTAAGTGAGAATGAGTGATTTTTCCTTGTTTACAAGTTCAGACTTCCCAAGTTGTTCTCAGGTTTCTTTAGTCTCTAGAAGCTTTGGAAGAGAAGTCCAGATGGATCATCCTTGTTTTCCCCTTAGCTTATTCTGAACTGTAAAATGCATTTGACTGTTAGTTAGAGGATGAGATGATTTGAGAGAGTAGCACTGAAATATGTACATTACCATATAGAAAATAGATGGCCAGTGGAAATTTGCTGTATGACGCAGCGAACCCAAAGCCCCTGGTGCTTTGTGATAACCTAGAGAGGTGGGATGGCGTGGGAGATGGGAGGGAGATCCCAAAGGGAGGGGACATATGTATACCTATGACCAGCTGATTCATGTTGATGTATGGCAGAAATCATCACAGTATTGTAATTATCCTCTAATTAAAAATAAAATTTAAGGAAAAAAGAAAATTAGGAGTCCCCATCCCCAGTTAATANGGGACATATGTATACCTATGACCAGCTGATTCATGTTGATGTATGGCAGAAATCATCACAGTATTGTAATTATCCTCTAATTAAAAATAAAATTTAAGGAAAAAAGAAAATTAGGAGTCCCCATCCCCAGTTAATAGAATTCTCTTGGAACAGAATCTTAACAGTTTGAAAAATTACTTAACTGTTTTTTGTGTGTATAAAAAAAAAAAGTGTAAAACTGGTGATATCTATTCTTTCCTCCCAGGATTTTTGGGGAATATGTTAGAACTTGCAAGGAAACTGAAAAATTATTGTTGTTTTTCATAGTCAAGTCTAAACCTCAGGAATTTGGGTTCTTCTCCAGTATCTCCTTGGGGTCCAGTTTTTGACACCAGCATCTTTACTGCCTAATAATCTAGAGCCGTTGTCCCAAATTCCTATCTCAGTTTATTCAGTTGTTAAATGCTTAGTGTAAGCAGATCGCGGGGCAGTTTACATCTCAGGGCAAAGAAATTATCTGTCCTACACGTGATGAGCTTAATTTAAAGGAGATGATAAAACACATACTGTACATAGATAACCACCACATTAGGCAGTATGGTGAGGAGAATGAAGAAGAGGCAAGCCAAATGACAGCCAGGCAGGAGAACAGAAGGATTTGTAGTGGGAACAACATTTCAGCCCTTGGAGCCTGGGTAGGATGTGAAGTAGTAGACAGGGTGGCAAGAGGACTTATAGGCAGGGGAAGCAGCAAAAATAAAGAGCTCTCCTTTCTGTACATACATCCCTCTTTAAACTGCAGATAATGTTTTTGGACACAGAGGTCTGCCCAGAGCCTTCTGAATAAAGGAGAGGATCACTAAACCAACAGTGTTTATGCTTCTGTGGCTATGACCAATGATAAGAAAATTCATTTTATAAATGACCCTAATACATACATAACCAAAACATTTCATAAAATAATAACTAACCTTGCTACACGTGATGCTGGTAGATATCTACTAATCCATCTTCTTCTGTTTCATTTTTAAAATTTTGTTATTTTTTGACGTGGGACGTTTAAAAAGTCTTATTGAATCTGTTTCTGTATTGCTTCTGTTTTATGGTTTGGTTTTTTGGCCATGAGCCATGTGGGATCTTAGCTCCTCGAGGAGGGATCAGCCTCCTCCTGCATTGGAAGCCAAAGTCTTAATCACTGGCCACTAGGGAATCCCTCTATTTTATTTTTGTAAATCCTGATTGATCCTAATTCAAACTAGCTGTAAGAAGACATTTTTCAGACACTTGAGGTATAGTGAGTAATTCAAGAATTGTTGCTTTTTTAGTGTAGTAATGGACTCTCTTTTNCAAAGTCTTAATCACTGGCCACTGGGGAATCCCTCTATTTTATTTTTGTAAATCCTGATTGATCCTAATTCAAACTAGCTGTAAGAAGACATTTTTCAGACACTTGAGGTATAGTGAGTAATTCAAGAATTGTTGCTTTTTTAGTGTAGTAATGGACTCTCTTTTTATGTAAGAAAATATTTATATATTTTTTAAAGATAACATGCTGGCATATGTGCATGTTAAGTCACTTCACTTGTGTCTGACTCTTTGCCACCCCATGGACCGTAGCCCACCAGGCTCCTCTGTCCACAGGATTCTCCAGGCAAGAATACTGGAGTGGGTTGCCATGCCCTCCTCCAGGGGATCTTCCCAACCCAAGGATTGAACCCATGTCTCATTCGTCTCCTACATTGGCAGGCAGCTTCTCTACCACTAGCGCCACCTGGGAAGCCACATGCTGGCGTATGTAGAAGTAAATTAACATTCTGTTTGGAATTTTCTCGAAAATACCTCCCAAGGAGTAAAAGTTGGAACAACAGGACATAAGAAGCAGGTGTAAACATCTTGCTATTGTCAAAACTGGGTGATGGATGTATGGGAGTTCATTTTACTGTTCTCTCTACTTTGTAGATGATATTGTGTTCATAAAGAAAACGATCTTAAATTCTGGTTATATTCTTATTTCGTTATTCACCTGTATCATGAGTTGGAGCTTGAAAAGCACTGTACTCAATCATGTCAATATAAATGCAAGGTAAACAACAGGAGACAGACAAATGTATCAGGCTGTACCTCTTGAGCTGGAGATTTGTTCATGCAGTTGATTGACTTCTCCAACAAATAGTTGCTCCAACACCAAAACTACCTGTTGTTGCTAAGTCATTTTACACAAAATATGAAATATCTGAGATTGTTGCCAATATAATCTAAGACAGAGATTTTCATTTAAGACCAAAGTTTTTTAAAAAAAAGTGTCTTCAAAATTGTGAGCTAAAAGTATGGTACTCAATGCTTTGAATGGAAAATTTACAAGGCAGTGGACATTAATCTCCTTTCACTTAGGTCAAATTAACCTTTTCTTGGCCTCATATAATTTATGAGGAATCACAAAGAATCAAAAAATGGAACTGATCATTCATAATTGTTTGTTGGCCTTTTTGGAGACATCTTCAATTTTCACACAAATACACCCAAACTAGCATGAGCAAAGAAACCAGTGATTGCCTTGAGTTTAAAAGCCTGTTTTGGTTAAAAGCCTTAACATATTTTAAGCAGCAGATTTTAATGTTTAGTTATTGTATTTTCTCTTAAGGCAACTTGTCTGATGAATCAAGGGCTAAATCAATCTGTGACTACATTCTTCATACACAAATGTATTCATTTATGTAATTCCCAATTATTCAAAAAATATTCTGCTCAGACCTTTATTTGCACGTAGCCCAAGATGCTCATTATATGTGGAGGTCCAATTTGTCACTGTTAACACCCTTCAGCAACAGTTCTGTCAAACAATAGTTCTTTTATAAGCATATAAACCAGGAAGACAGATGCAGGGTCACTTACTATAAGAAAGTAACCACCACTGGCAACAAGGGGTTATTGCTGATATTTTCCCAGTGTTACCATGTGTGACGGGTGAAAGTTTATGTGTTTCCCATAGGGCAGATAGTGTCTGGATAAATCAATATAGCATAGTGGTCAAACATAATTGTCATTTCAATGTACTCTACAACTGAGTCCCTTCAAGACAGAAAACAGTTATCATTCCTCATATTAGCTGAACATGAACTTTAGAAAGTCTTTATTAAACAGTCATTGCTAATTCCTAAAATGTAACATGGGTCTCTTAAATTTCTTGTATAACTGTTTTTGTTTGTTTTTAAGGAACTAGAAAATATAATTTCTAGGAGCAAGAGGTACTGAGAAATTTTGTTTTAGCATGTGTCTAAAGGTTGGAAAATAATTTCTTTTGCAAGTTGGACACTTTTATGCAACCAACCTTCTAATAACTTCAGCTTAATTTGAAGAGGGAAACTACTAGAGTTAACTTGTGCTTAGTAGAGAATTTATGGATTTTTCATTGCATTACGGTGCAAAGATATTGATATGTTTGTTGTTCTTGGCTACTCCTTTTGCTTTCCAGGCCTGACCAGGAAGAATGAAGATCGCCTGGAAATGTGGTACAGCAAGCAAGATGTAGAAATAATGTGTGTCCTGGGGTTGTCTCCCACTGGAGAGTGAGTGGCGTGTTTTCAGTTAAGTGTGGAACAGTTGAATGATGTTAGATTAAAGTACTTTTTAAAATTATATGTGGGAAGAAAGATACTTGTGTATCACTGCATGTTTAGAAGGAAGAGACTGGCAACATTTTTTGTTGTTGCTTTTTCACAGTGTTTCCCCTACATTCAAACTTCTGATTTCCAATATCACCCCCACTAGTGGTAAACGGATCTGCACATGAGCCAAGCCTAGAAAATGCAGAATCCCATCCTTTGGGCTATAGCGACAGGGGCCCAAACTAAGGCAGTTGGCATAATTTATTGAATTTACTAACTGCAAATGGTAGGAAAGACATCTTATCCTGGAGTTATCAGCCATGAAAATGGGAAGCAGTAATGGCTGGTGGTCATTCTCCCCGCCCCACAAAGCCACCTGTTATGTAGAAGGAGAGAATGAGAACAACACAGAGAAGCAGAGCCAAGGTCTGGAGAGAAATCTGATGACTTCATTGGTGTTTCTGTATCCAGTTGTGCTTGAAGCCACATTTACCCCTGGACTTCCCAGGTACATGAGCCAATAAATCACCTTTGCCCTTAAGCTGGTTTGAAAGAGGTTTTTGCTGTTGCACTGGAAAAAGGCCCACTTAATACATACTGAGTTTGGATGGGATCATTATCCACTATAGTTTTAGGTTTAATTCTTTAATAGCATGCTTCCTGTAAGCATCAATACCTTGACTTTTTAAATTATATTTAATGTTTTAATTTATTCTCTGTGTTCTTCTTTTTCATTTTGTTGGTTATAATTTCGTTACATTAAAAAAAGATAATGCCCTGAAATTAAAGATAATGCCCTGAGATTAAAACATAACCAAGCTATACTCCAAAGTTTCAACAAAAGGGAGTAAGTCAAAAAATGAATTAAAAAAAATCAGATATAATCCAAATTGAAACTAACACACCAAAAATATTCCACAGCAAAGTAGTGCAAGAAGTTGAAGAGAAACACCCTAGAACAAAGGTAAAATGGTCTGCTGATCAAGTGGCTTGTACATAAGACACTCAAAGAAGAGAAATCTCCATACACTTCTCCCACCATCTCCCCAAATATAATTAACTGCACCAGGGAGCTTAATTTCTTTAACTTCTACAGACTCCATGTTTTACATAAACTCCCCGGGTAATTCTGATGCGCACAAATTTTAAATTCATTGTATGAAATACATACTTTAACTCATTGAACATTCTTAATGGTTCTGTAAGATGGGATCTATTAGTAACACATTTCGTAAATGAGAAACTGAGGCATAGAAAAGCTAATTTGCCCAAGATCACACAGCTGTTTGGAGAAGGAAATGAACACCCACTCCAGTATTCTTACCTGGAGAATCCCATGGACAGAGGAGCCTGGGAGGCTTCAGTCCATGGCGTTGCAAAGAGTCGGACATAAATGAGCGACTCTCTCACGACTGAGCCTATCTCACTATCTGTCACCCACTCACAGAGCTATTAATAGTAAGTGGTTGAGTCAGGTTTGAAACTCAGCAAGTGGGTTCCAAAGCCAGTGTGTATCTAACCACTACCCTACACTGTTTTAAAACAATAATCACAATGCAGAGACCCAACAGCAGTGGTGACAATGGCAGGCAGGCCAGTAGAAGAATATATCTGGGTTCATTTGGAGTCTTGTGCTACTCTGCCCCCCAGGAACTCTTCTGCCCCAGCCAACACTGATTTCTCTTATTTCTGAACTTATATTCAACTTAAAATCAGTATCGCACAATTTGGCATTTAATCATGCCCCTTTCATTCTGTTAGTCTGGCCTTCTCAACCGGATGAGAAATTTAGATCTCAGGTCTAGTTTTTCATCTCCCCTTGCTTGTGGCACCTAGTACAGGGCATCAGAAAGGTATTTGTTGCCAGATTTGGAAATGCTAAATTGACTTTAGAAACCTGTGAATTTTAGACTCATTTAGGACTGAATTCATGAGACTGACATTTCATTTTATCGGTCCCTACCCATTTGCAGTTTTAGATGTATAACCAGAGATTTCCTTCCTTGAGTCACACCAGATATTCTTTTGTTGATCCACACTGTTCAAAGCCCCCATTTATTTTGCTAATCACATTGGTGTGGGAACGTTCCCTTCCTGCAGCTAAGAGCAGTTCTTGAAAGATTTTCTTTTTAAGAAAGCTTCCAGCAAGCTCTTTCGTTTTTGACTTTTGTTTGCTTCCTAGAAATGCCCATGCTGGGACAAAATTACTTTATCCAGATGCCAGTGATTGAAAAGACATTCTAATTATCTGCTGATGGTAAATCATAAAACTTGTTTGGAAACCCTTTTGTCAAGCCTGTGAACCTTCAGAGGAAATCATGTTTTACCTGGGACCGCTAAAATAAGCATGGTATTTGGAAATGCCGTAGGCTTGATTGCATTGAATTATAAATTGAATCATTACTAAACTTCACCTCTGAGAGGTTTTCAGTGATTGTTTTATTCAGCTTTGCTGACTACCCTGCCCATAGCAACTCTGGCAATGATTCCCCTAGCGGCACGATGGGGCTGCCCAGCTGCAGAAATTCATGACAACTGCATTTGCCTGCAGAGTTTGGAAAGATCTAAGGTCTTTGGAGACCAGAAATGTGTTTTTCCCTTGTCTTAACTGGCAGTATGAGCCTCTGGCATTTCAAAGTGCAAGTCATTAGTGTCCACTGGGGTGATGTTAATCTATCTGTGTTTCAGTCCCAGGACATTTTCCAGTTGCTCCTGCCACAACGATCTCTGCCATCTCAGTGCCTCTGATGCCCCTCGTGAATTCAGGAAGCTCTGCAGTGCCAGCAGGACTTCTCAAAACCCAGTTGCTACCCGATCCTCTTTCTCTTCCACCTCTCCATCATCTTTGAAGAAATCTCAAAGCTTATTTAAAAGGTGGGGCTTCTGCTGGGCATTTTCAAACGTGAATTGAGAGAAACTTGTTATTGTTAGGGGTTTTTTTTACAAGTCTCAATAGGAAGAAGACTTTCTTTTATTTTGAATTGAGGGCTTGAGTCACATAGTCTGGGGAACTTAAGCCGACATTGATCACATTCAGGAGAAATAGAAGACTAGTGTATGGAGAGGAGGCAGACATGAGAATTGCCAGAAAGCAAGCAAAAACAGGGCCCTTGAGTGGTTGGAAGGGACTCAGGAAAGCCAGAGTACGCAGGTGATGCTGGAAGTGGGTGTGTGAGGTTGAAATTGTCAGGACAGCCTATCCTCCTCCATCTTTCCGGAAAGACTCAGCTGAACCCCTGCTGTCTGAGCTACGGTTTGGGGGAGGGCTGGAAAGGGGCAGGGGTGCTCCTTTCATAAGATTGTTCCAAACTTCCTAGTGGGTTAATGTGACATGGAGCCAAACCATACTGAAGAGCCTGTTTACTGTTGTTAAGAGCCCTGGCCTTTTATTTAATCATTAGAAAAACCAAGGCTATAGGTGCTGGTAAAGTGCCAGATTAATTATTCAGAAAGAAAGGCCTGGGATTGGACCAAATGTTGTCTCATTTGCATGCAGTGTCCATGCTGGAGTCTGGTTAGACTTCCAGGAAAGGTCGATGGGAGGGAAACAGGAGAAAAACAAAATTACCTTTCCCTGTGTTGTGCTGTGGAATATCACACTGTAGAATGCCCAGTATAGGGTACTCTCCAGCAATGTGCTTTGGCCCAGGCCTTGTTCAGGAATATGCAAGACAATTATTCTGCCAGCCCCCTGAATCTCTGCCCATAAACTTGGCTTGCTTTCTTCTTACAATCCACAGTGTCTAAGGACAACCCTCCCACTTTTCTTCAGATCTCACCTCCTCTGGCCTACTCAAGGACTTCAATCCTGAAATTTTCTCTTCTTTTTCCTGTGCTGTTAATTTCCCCTCTCTACTAAATGATTCCCATCAGCATGCACTCTAGTATATTTTTCATCTTGGAAAAAAAAACCTCAAGACTCTACTTCTCCCTCCAACTTCTCTTTTTTTTTTCCCCCTTTACAGTAAAATTCCTGAAGAGTTGCCTATACTATTTTTTTCCCTGTACTCCATTCATTCTGGAACTTATTCATATCAGGTTTTGTTTCCACCATTTCACTTACCAGTATGGTTGAGTAGCCAAATCCAGGGGTGACTGTCCCTGCAAAGTGTTATCTTATTGGATTTCCTCCTGTTTCCAGCCTCTAAACAATGCAGTGTCCTGGGCCTCAGATTCCTTCTGTCTCTACCTTGTCAGTCTCCTCCAGTCTTATGGCTCTGTATACCAATCTTTAGGATGGTGACACCCAAATTCATATCTCCCCTCTCCTCTGAGGTCCAGTCTCCAATTCCCCCTTGGATGTTTAACAGATGTCACAAACCTCACACATCTAAAGCAGAGTTCTTCATGCCCTGTTCTCTCTGACCCAAATTGCTTCTCCCAAAGTCTTCCCTGTCTCACAGCTGTTCCGTTCTTCTAATTCCTCAGTGCAAAGTCCTAAATATCATATTTTTCCTCCCCTCTCTCTCATACAATGCCTCCAGCCTATCAGCAAGGCCTGTCAACTCCACCATCATGTCATATGACACTTCCAAACACTTGCTGCCATCTGCCTCGTCACCTCTCACAATTATCAGCTCTCACCTAGACTACTAGTCTGCTAACCACTCAGCCAGTCTGTTTTCTACATAGCAACCAAAGAAATACTTTAAAAACATAATTGAATAATTTTATTCCCCTAATCAAAACTTTTTATGGCTTCTCCATCACACTGAGAACAAACATCCAAAGTCCTTACTCTGGTCACATGAGCTCCTCTCTGATGT
Source organism: Neotragus moschatus (assembly GCA_006410615.1). Lineage (NCBI taxonomy): Eukaryota > Metazoa > Chordata > Mammalia > Artiodactyla > Bovidae > Neotragus > Neotragus moschatus. The sequence continues at coordinate 210,020 of SJYA01001606.1, forward strand.
GGCCCCTGCTTGTTTTCACAGCTTCACCAACTTGCTCTCTGTTGGTGCCTCTTTCCACTCAAACTAGCCTGTCTGTGATGCCTCCAACATGTGTCTCTCAGATGTTTGTAGTCCAGGTTTCATGTATAGTAACAGCATACTCCTTATGGAGCGCCTACTACAGGCAAGCCAATACCTAAGGCATTTTACATACATAATTTTTAAATTCTAACCATAGGTGTTATTATTATCTCCTCTTTACAAACAAAGAAACTGAGGCTCAGAGAGGTTAGGTAATTTGCCTAGGGTAGCAGAGCCAGACAGTAGTAGAACTGGGATTCACAGCCAGGTGTGTCTGGTTTTAAAGTCTCAGCTCTTCCCCCTGCATTCTGCTGCTTCTTTGTGATCATGATAAACTAGTGTGGGTTTAATGCCCTCAGTAAAATGTTAAAGAGGTGTGTTGTGTGTGTGTATGCTCATCTCCTGATATTCATTATAAAGTTAACTTAAAGCTTTTCAAAGAAGTTGCTAAGGAAATTGATCCTGTTTTAAACTCCTTGGATTTCCAGAAAAGGAGTGTGTGTGTGTGTGTGTGTGTGTGTGTGTGTGTGTGTGTGATGGGGATACAGCATCTTCCCACCTGAGGGATGGAGCCTGTAGGGCTGGGGAGCAAGCCCCAGGGTATCAGCTGCAATGAAGGCTCTCTTTTGTCTCCAAATGCTAATAGTTCTGGATTAAAAATCTTTTCTCTCTTTGACTGGACCCAGAGATAATAAAAAACTTACAGCATATAATTTGGCATTTTACTGGTATGGTAGGCTCACAAAAATTTTGTTCTCCTGACAAGGCTCAGATAATTCTATCAAAATAAATCTCTGAAGGAAAAAAGCTTTCTTTTAAAGTCTATGAGAAGTCTTTTCAAGAACAAAAATAACACTTAAAATGGATATTCTATGTATCTTCTTTTTCTTCTCTTTTTCAGAAGAAATTCTACCCTTTCTGATAAGAGAAAATAAAAATGTCATGGTGGGGGGGAGATGTCAAAATTTGGCAATTGTAGAGAGTGGAAATTTCCTCCAACACTGTACTTTGAATTTTAAAGAGTTTTGGGCACAGGTTGTGCAGGAGTCAGATTTTCACAACTACACGTATCCTTCTTCAGTGCCCACGTCCATGAGTTTTGCACTCAGTCATCCGACGTTGACTGAGAACATGACTATGTTAGGGCTCTCCAAAGAAAGAACCAATAGGGTGTATATATATATACATATATATGTAGTCGTTTAGTTACTAAGTTGTGTCTGACTCTTTGTGACCCCACGGACTGAAGACTGCCAGGCTTTTGTTTCCACAGGAATATACGTGTATAATTCTTGCCTGGGAAGTATATGAGTCAGCAACAACAGAGGAGATGATATTATAGGATTTGGCTCACAGGATTATGGAAGGCAAGAATTCCCCAAATCTGCCATCCACAAGCTAGAGGACCAGGGAAACTAGTGGGATAATTCAGTCTGTCTGAAGGCTTGAGAACCAGGAGTGTTGATGTACAAGGGCAGGAAAACATGAATGTCCCAGCTCAGACAGAGAGCTACTTTGCCCTTCTTCCACATTTTTTGTTCTATTCAGGCCCTTAATGGAATGGATCATTCCCATCTACACTGATGAAATCAATTTCTTTACTCAGTCTACCCATTCAAATGCTAATCTCATCTGGAAATACTCACAAACAGACCTAGAAATATCTAACCAACTATCTGGGCATCCTTCAGCCCAGTCAAATTGACACATAAAATTAACCATCACAGTAGCTATTTCAAGAGCCACATAATTTAACATCTCCTCTAATGGTCTCTCTGATGGCTGCTCTCTCAAGTTTTGTGGACACTTCTCTGTCCAAAATGTGCTGATGAGAGATGGCCAGTATCTTGCAGCTCGACCTCACAGGAAGGTTGAGTAGACAAACTGAATTTTGTATGATTTCAGTAAAGTCACATTTACCATATGTTCAACATTGTGCTGGGTAATGTGATGGCTACAGTGGGGAGGAAGAAGAGAGTAAAATCTCACTTATTAAGAGCCTATTGTGTGCCAAATAATTTATAATGCATATATAATTTCATGATATATAGGTTAAACATTTTTCTTCATGGGTTGAAGAAGAAATGAGGCTTTAAAAGGTTAAGTACCTCAACTCAACCTAGGGAATGAGAGAGTTAGAACTGAGATTGAGAATTGTCTGATACTAAAACACATGCCCATTTCATTGTACTACATTGGGGGCACAACTAAAGTTGAGGTTCCCTTCTAAATGTGCTATGATCCAAGATGAAATACCAAATTTTTCAAATAACAAATTCTGAAGGAATTTGGAGAAGAGGAAAGTGAAAGTCGCCCAGTCATGTCTGATTCTTTGCAACCCCGTGGACTGTAGACTGCCAGGCTCTTCTGTCCATGGAATTCTCCACGCCAGAATACTGGAGTGGGTAGCCATTCCCTTCTCCAGGGGAGCTTCACAACCCAGGTCTCCTGCATTGCAGGTGTATTCTTTACTATCTCCACTACCGCCTGGAGAAGAAGAAGAGGTAGGTAATCAGATTATCAAAGAAGATCACATGGAGGAGGCAGTGTAGGAGCTGAGCCTTGAAATCTGGGTAGAGTTTTTATGAGAAAGTAGGAAATTCAGAGGGGAATTACAACCAGGGAATCAGAATGAACTGAGAACTAGACGAGACTGATAGTCACATGTGAGGAGTGAAAAGGCAATTGCTCTCTGCTGCTGAGAGTGTATGCTGAAAGGAGATCGGGCTAGGCAAGTATTGTGACCAGGTTGTAGAGTACTTTCAAAGCCGGGTAGAGTTTTAACTAGTGAGGTATGAGAGAGAGAGTGGATAGCAAATTTGCCTTCCAGAGGGGGATCTTTTATAATCAACTGAAACGTAGTAGAACTTTCAGTGTATGTAAATACTACATTGAAATATAAGCCATAATTTCGTTCTGCAATATTGTAAAAATTAAAATTGCTCTTAAAATAGAAGATAAATACAACTATGACCATTTTGACATAGTGTACAGAAGGACCTTCAATTCGTCATCATCAGTGTCTCAGAAATAAGAGAAACAGTTATGTATGGCTCAGACAGTAAAGAATCTGCCTGCAATGCAGGAGACCTGGGTTCAGTCTTTGGGTTGGGAAGATCCCCTGGAGAAGGGAATGGCAACCTACTCCAGTATTCTTGCCTGGAAAATCCCATGGACAGAGAAGCCTGGCACGCTACAGTCCATGGGATTGCAAAGAGCCAGTGACAACTGAGCGACTAAGCAAAGCGAAACACTGGTTGTCAGCACCATGGACAGCGATGCTGTGGCTGCATGCTGCGTCTCCAGGCAGGGGAATTTAGCCTTGGTGAAGTTTATCTGTCGTACTAAACCAGTGGGTGGAATGCAGTCTTTCAGGAATTTCAAAAATGAATCTTTCTACCAAGGTTCTCTTTCTGTGGACTCCCACCTGGGAGAGGAGAGCCTCACATGTGCTCTCTATAGAAACTTGATGTATAGATGTGTACAGATGTACAGAAAACTCAAAGCTTTCAGAAAATGGATATTAATTCTTTTCACAAAGATTAAGGACCCTGGAATAAGAAAATGGGTAGTGGCACTTTTTATACTTCTGAACTCAGTTTTCCCTTATTACCAAGACATGGAACTCAGTTATCCTTCATATTCAGCTCCCTAAGACCAGTCAATCCTTTCTAGTCTGAGGCCCCCAGCTTGCCTCCTACTGAGGCCCAGAATAGAAAAGGACAAGAAAACTAAGAGTGTATTTTGAGGTTATTTCTAGTTTCTTAATTCTTACCTACAAACTTCTCAATCAGACTTGAGGTTAGACATCTGAAGCTGGACTCAGGATAGTATTCTTTGCTTAAGAGAGGAAGGAAAGGTAAGTGTAAATGGATTTAGAATCTATAAAAAGCATCTGAATCATAACTGCTATTTTTTAAAGGGGCAATTCTGTCACTGAGGGACATTAGCAGGTTTGCTCTTACTGGAGATGCTAGACTCTGATGGGACTTCTTCCTGATCTAACAGATCTTCAATGCATAAAGCAGTCTTACTGTTCCAAGTCTTTGCCATGACACCCATGGGGTCTTCTTCCATTCTTTTGCTCTGGGCTGACCTTATGCTAATGCCTATCACCCACTGGACTTCTCTTGTCTAGTGCTTTGCCCACATCAGAACTTTAGAGCCTCCACACCATAGTTCTTACTGTCCCCTCTGCCTGCCATGCCCTAAACACTCTTCACCTTTGTCTCTTCTTGAAGATTTTGCCTATTGTTTAAGCTCCTTACTATTCAGAGGCTTTTCCTAACCTCCCAACTAAATAAGGAGACTTAAGGCCCCATGGTATCTAAAACGCATAGCTTTGCATGTTGGTGCTTCATGCATCTGGATTCTCTCTCTTCCACTAGATAGTAGATTTATATTGTATGTACCACAAGCCTTCCTGGTAGCTTCGTTGGTAAAGAATCCGCCTGCAAATCAGGAGACCCTGTGTCGATTCCTAGGTCGGGAAGATCCACCAGAAAAAGGAGAAGCTACCCACTCCAGTATTCTTGGAGTTCCCTGGTGGCTCAGCTGGTAAAGAATCTGTGTGCAATATGGGAAATCTGGGTTTGATCCCTGGGTTGGGAAGAGCCCCTGGAGAATGGAAAGGCTACCCACTCCAGTATTCTGACCTGGAGAATTCCATGGACTGTATAGTCCATGGAGTTCCAAAGAGCTGACATAACTGAGCAACTTTCACTTTCACCACAAGCCATCCATAGGTATATGTCAAGTTTAATTATTTGGAAAAATTCTGTCAGGCTACACTTGTATACCAGTCCTTAAATTAGACCTTCACAATAGACTCTGAAGGCTGAGAACCTCTTAGAAGAGAAGGAAAAACAGACAGGACTTAAACAGATTGCCACCAGTCACCTCCCCTTGCCTCTCCTGAATCCCTTTGTAGAAAAGAGAAAACAGTGTTGGCTTCCTCATTTAATCATTACTGTGATTTTTGAGACTCTTAAAAATTAACTTTACTTAATGCTTTTCTAAAGTGCCACTTGACAACAATGTACAGGTATTTTACATAACTGCTGTATACCAGAGATAGTGATCAAAATCGAGATCATCATAATTATATCCCGTCAGGATTTCCATTATAAGCTCCCCTCCAGAAGGGTTTGTTACCCACTTGTTTAATTTGTATCAGGCTTCAGCCTGACATGCAAGTTCTCAGTCTGACTATAATGTAGGGAATTTTTTTTTTGCCTCAAAATATACATTTTAATCAGTAGAGCGATTCTCTATGCAGAATACTGAGTTTCTCTGCTGGGGAAGCAGACTCAGTTATTTACACTTGACATTCCTATCAACACTGGGTATTCATATCATACCTGGAGCAACTCTGATGGTCAAAGCTGCAGCACTGCTCAAGGTCCCCTGTTAGCCATCCTGTGGATTGGGTGTCAGTCCTGAACACAGTGATCCAAGGGCTCTCGGGAACATGAGTCACTTGGGAGTGCTTATTACCCTGAGTTTAACTGTTAAAGAGAGGGGGAACCCAAGGCTTTCCGCAGCCAGGATGCCCGGCCCCCTGTTATCTGCTAACCTCGGCTAGCAATGGATCCTCAGGAAAACTAAAGGCTCCCTGATCCCCTCCCCAGGAGTCAGCCTTATTCTCTTTCCTCTGGGTTTTGCCTCAGCTGTTGGAGACCCAAGTTTACCGCTGCTTCACCCCTCCTAATTCTGAGCAGGTTATACCTGCCAGGGTCAGGGGTTAAAGGAGAGAAGTACTGGCTCCTCACAGATCTATTCTGAATGGAGGACATTCCTGGTCTTCTTTCCCTCGAGTCCTACTCCTCTTGATATTCTCTCTGTTTTCAGACATATCTAGTGGATTTTTGCCTTTCTTATCTTTACATTGAATTTTCCTGGGGAACTTCTGTGAAATTAAAGCAGAGATAAAGGCAGGGACTGGAAGAATAGAGGAAAGGTAAAACCAAAGGTGGTTCGTTTTGAGTCTGGTTGGTTGTGGGAATTCCTCCTAGAAAACTTTCTATTCGGAAACTTCCTGCTTTGGGAATTCTACCAAAAGACCTGCTGAGTAGCTCAGGCCAATTACTTATTTGCTCTGCTTCCTTAGGTGTCAGGGGATGGCGATTCATTATTTAACGCACTCAGCAAACATTTATTGAGCAAACAGGAAAAATACAAGCCCTATCCTTACGCTGCTCACAAGCTAACTGAAGTCAAAAACAGTGAAACAGGCACTGACAATATGAAAAAGAAAATATAGATCCAGAGGGGAAAACACAAAAACGCCGAACTCGGGGAAGATTTAAAGTTGTTTTTCCAGAACATTTTTGCTGAGGCCTGAGAATGAGTAAAGGTGACCCGGGAAGAGAAAGAGAAAGTGCCATCCAGGCTGAGATTCCAAAACAGAGGGCCTGGTCTGCAATGGCACCCCTCATATGTTGGATACTCAGAGCAGATTCTTATTAAATACTCCCTTCTGTATTCAACACAATTATTCAGTAATAACTGGAGATGAAACAAAGGAATAATAAAATTCATCACATGAACAAGATTTTTGTGACCCTGTATGGGGATCAGATGTTAACTAGACTTTCTGTGGTGACTATTTAGAAATATATACATGTATGAAGTCATGTTGTACATCTAAAATGAATGTTATACATTAATTATACCTCAATAGACACACACACACACACACACAGAAAAAATGGCCAGTGAAAAGTGTACAAAGTGAAAATCTTATATTGAATTATCATGTGTATAATCATGCCTGTAAAACTTTAAATGAAACAAAAATATATTACTATACAAAAAAGAAAAAGGTAATAAAATAGCACTTAAAATTTCATAAGTATTTTTCTTGAAAAAGAGGAAAAACTTATACCTACTTATTGGTCTATGGCTGAATTAATGCTAATATTATAGTTTCTAGTTTTGAAATGTAACTTCTGTGTCTTTGTCGATGAGTATATCAAAATGGCTCTTCTTTGCACATTACCACTCAGTAGTCAGTATAGCCAGATTTGTCAGCGTTTCTTCACTCGTAGATGATCAGAAAAAATTTTTCAATAATCTTATCTGTTTCTCTTTGGCTGTGCTGGGTGTTCGTTGCTGCGCAGGCTGTTCTCTAGCTGTGCAGAGCAGGGGCTCCCCTCTAGTTATGGCCTGCCGGCTTCTCACTGCGGGGGCTTCTCCTGTTGCAGGGCAGAGGCTCTAGGCACCTGGGCTTCAGTAGTAGTGGCGCATGGGCTAAGTTGCTCCGGCCTTTGGAATCTTCCTGGACCNTAATGGAATTAGTTTTTAAAGCACAGTGGTTCTAAGACCTTTGGAGTTGATTCTTAGCTCTTATTAGCTCTATTCTTAGCTCTTAGCTCTATGAGACCTTGGGGGAATTAGCAGTGCCTGGCCTCCCAGGCTTCAGTTTCCTCATCTCTAAAATAGGTATAATAATATTCACCTGATAGTGAGTATTAAAATAAGGTATTACAAGTAAGACCCAGTACACAGCCTGGACCATAGCATCCAATATACTATTTCTGAAAGAGCTATAAGCCTGAGTAACATACAGGGACTACTGTATAGCAGCTGGAACTCTGCTCAATGTTATATGGCAGCCTGGATGGGAGAGCAGTTGTGAGGAGCATGGGTATATGTGTATATATGGCTGAGTCCCTTTGCCTTTGACCTGAAACTATCAGAACATTGCTTGTTAATCAGCTTGTAAATAAGAAGTTTAAAAGAGTCCNTAATGGAATTAGTTTTTAAAGCACAGTGGTTCTAAGACCTTTGGAGTTGATTCTTAGCTCTTATTAGCTATGAGACCTTGGGGGAATTAGCAATGCCTGGCCTCCCAGGCTTCAGTTTCCTCATCTCTAAAATAGGTATAATAATATTCACCTGATGGTGAGTATTAAAATAAGGTATTACAAGTAAGACCCAGTACACAGCCTGGACCATAGCATCCAATAAACTATTTCTGAAAGAGCTATAAGCCTGAGTAACATACAAGGACTACTGTATAGCAGCTGGAACTCTGCTCAATGTTATATGGCAGCCTGGATGGGAAAGCAGTTGTGAGGAGAATGGATATATGTGTATATATGGCTGAGTCCCTTCGCCTTTGACCTGAAACTATCAGAACATTGCTTGTTAATCAGCTTGTAAATAAGAAGTTTAAAAGAGTCTGGGGCGTGGGGGGGGAAGCTATAAGCCTTTTTACATTAAGAAAATCTATGGACATGAGAACAGGGATCTAATCTCACAGTAATCCAGAGACAGGTAGGAAAAGTATGCTACTGCTGTTTTTCACGGAAGAACCATGCCATTGCACAGGGATTTGTGGTGATATCAGTAAACACATCATACATCCATCAACAAACTTCTTAGTCAAGCACAAAAGGTGCTCTAAAGCCCACAGGTGCTGATTCCCATTGCAGAACTTTTACTCCAACCTGGGAGGCACTGAGGTCTCTTAATGAGTGAAGGGGTTGAGAACAGAATAACTAAGTCATTATTTGTTGGCAGACATTAGCGCCTCTGTTGGGATATATGCATCAGCCAGACATCACCTCGTTTAATTCATGTAGCAAGCCTAGGAGGTAAATACCTCTATTGCCCCCACTTCACAGCTGAGGACACTGAGGCTCAGAGATAGTAAATAACTTGTTGATAGATTTAAACCCAGGTCTGTTCAACTGTAGTGTCTGTGTTTTAACCGTGCACAGTTCTGCCTCGTGCCAATCCCACTTGATAACGTGCCGTTTTGAGGTTTCCCTGGTGGTTCAGTGGTAAAGAATCCACCTACCAATGCAGGAGACATGGGTTCAATCTCTGGTCTGAGAAGATCCTACATGCCAAGGAGCAACTAAGCCTGTGCGCCACGACTATTAAACCTGTGTTCCAGAGCCCTGGAACCGCAACTATTGAGCCCACTCATGGAAACTCCTGAAACCTGTGTGCCTAGAGCCTGTGCTCTGCAACAAGAGAAGCCACTGCAATGAGCCCCTGCTTGAGGCAACTGTGTGGATCACAACAAACTGGAAAATTCCTAAAGAGATGGGAATACCAGACCATCTTACTAAACATGTCTCCTGAGAACATGTATCTGGGTCAAGAAGCAACAGTTAGAACTGGACATGGAACAACTGACTAGTTCCAAATTGGGAAAGGAATATGACAAGGAGATATATTGTCACCCCACTTATTTAACTTATATGCAGAGTACATCATGCGAAATGCTGGGCTGGATGAACCACAAGCTGGGACAAGATTGCTGGGAGAAATATCAACAACCTCAGATATGCAGATAACACCACTCTAATGGCAGAAGGTGAAGAGGAACTAAAGAGCCTCTTGATGAGGGTGAAAGAGGAGAGTGAAAAAGCTGGCTTAAAAACTCAGCATTCAAAAACTAAGATCATGGCATCCGGTCCCATAACTTCATGGCAAATAGATGGGGAAAAAGTAGAAGCTGTGACAGATTTTGTTTTCTTAGACGGTGACTGCAGCTTAGGAAATTAAAAGACGCTTGCTCCTTGGAAGACATACCTAGGATATTAAAAAGCAGAGGCATCACTTTGCCGACAAAGGTCTGTGTAGTCAAAACTGTGAGTTTTCCAGTAGTCACGTACGAATGTGAGAGTTGAACCATAAAGAAGGCTGAGCGCTGAAGAATTGATGCTTTCGAATGCTGGTGCTGGAGAAGACTCTTGAGAGTCCCTCAGACTGCAAGGAGATTCAACCAGTCAATCCTAAGGGAAATTAACCCTGAAAACTCATTGGAAGGACTGATACTGAAGCTCCGTTACTTTGGCCATCTGAGGCAAAGAGCTGACTCACTGGAAAAGACCCTGATGCTGGGAAAGATTGAGGGCAAGAGAAGGGGATGGGAGAAGATGAGATTGTTAGATAGCATCACCGACTCAATGGACATTAATCTGTGCAAACTCCAGGAGGTAGCGAAGGACAGGGAAGCCTGGCATGCTGCAGCCAATGGGGTCACAAAGGGCTGGACACAACTGAGAGAGCGAACAACAACAGACAGCTCACAGAATGATGAAGTTTAAGACTCGCTCAACTGACAGTACCCCAGCCTAGAAGAAGGACCAAGAGAACAGTCAACGGCCCTGAAGGTGCAGAGAGCCCAAGAAAAGCTTCCAAGTACTACACTTGCCTTCTTTTCCTTTTGATCCTCTCTCTCCATAAGGGTGGATTNCAACAACAGACAGCTCACAGAATGATGAAGTTTAAGACTCGCTCAACTGACAGTACCCCAGCCTAGAAGAAGGACCAAGAGAACAGTCAACGGCCCTGAAGGTGCAGAGAGCCCAAGAAAAGCTTCCAAGTACTACACTTGCCTTCTTTTCCTTTTGATCCTCTCTCTCCATAAGGGTGGATTTTTTTTTAAGCATACTTTTCCAAGTTGTTACATTAACAAATTTGCACTGATTTCTTTATCCTTGTCATCTAAAGACCACCTTGTCAGCGGATGGTGAACTTTTCCTTTATGCTAGGTCTGCTGCACTGTCTAATGTCACAAGTGTCTGCTCGTATTAGCTCCCAGAGACTGGAGAGGGTTCCGCACGGGGCCTTTGCAGCAAGCTGATTTGACAGAATGAGTCCCCATGCTCGCTCATGGCACTTATCAGTTAGTCAGCCCTCCTCGAGGAGGAGAATTTAGAGTGCACCATATTCAGTTTCCAAATCAACTGCTGTCCCCTCAGGAAGCTGTGTGTTGCATTATTAAAAGAGTTGCCTTCAACCACAGCACCATACTTAAACATTCATCCACATTAAAAAAAAAAAAGCAGGCGCGAGGAGGGGGCAGCACCCCAGTGCCCCCACACGCTTCACTGTTAACTCTTTGTCCCCAGCTTTCAATCTCCTTCCTGATGAACAGTCCCGTAACCTTTATTGGTAACCACAAACAGTGTGATTTTCTGAATCTTATCTTTACATAAAGTGGGGTGCTTTTGCATTCCTTGGGCTGGCTCTAATCCCTGAGCTCCCATAGCAAAGTTAAATCCAAAAAAATCTAGCTGCCACAAATGGTAACATCTTTGATTTATCTGTTACCCACCTCTCCCATGAGTTCACATGAAAAGCAGGAATTAGTTCTGAGTCAAAGATGAACGGATCTGAAGCTCACTCTTTCCTAATTATAACTTCAGATATTTCTAATTTCTTTTAAAAAGTAAAATTGATGTCCAGTTTACCTTTATCGTTCCAAACAAGAAATGGATAAGATTGCTGTAGAAAAGGAGGGATCCTTTCTAAAGCTGCATGTTGATATAAATATGAAAATGGATTAAACTCTGCTTCCAATTTCCAAACACGTGTACTTCAATGAATATTAAATGGCAGGCCCCTATCATCATCATGACTTATTTACTCACCAGAGTTTTTATTAAAAAGGGACTGGAATTGCCTGTGGAGCGTGAAAGTCTCCTGTAATTGAGTTTAGAGTGGTAAATCCACTAAACAGGCCACGGCCCCAGAGACACCCCTGAAACCCACCTGTCAGCTGGTGTTAGATCACAGCTCCAACAAGGCATGGCTGCCTGCTCCTGCTAAACACTGATGTGGCCCAAAATGAAAAAAAAGAGAAGTGATTTCCCCGGGGAGGAGGGAGGGCTGGGGGCAGATCGTGGGGGTTGGGAGGGCAGGAGAAAAACTCTCATCTAACAGCTGCCTGATGTCAGCTGGAATCATGATCTGAAACTCAGCTCGGGAGGGGCACTGGCCAGGGCCTCACTTGGTAAGGTGTCATTTCCTGATTCCAGCATCCGTTCAGTCGGAGCGTAATGGAGTGGACAAGAAGCTTTTTCATCACAGATGAGCCAGGGAAATCAAAGCCCAGAGTTTCAGTGCAGACAAAGATACAACAAGCTTAGGACTGGCACAGAAGAGCTCACATCTGGAAATGGACTTTGTCCAACTGAGCCCTGCTGGATCAGCAGGGAATAGGAGCAAGGCCATTTTAAGCCAAATAAATATTTATTTAATAAATATTTATAGTTTACTAGTGCTGATCAGTTGCTGAATGTATCAAAATAAGACACAGTCCTCATCCTGAAGGAACTTAAAATGTAGTTGGGAAAAACATGCAGATAAGTCAACTCGTACAATACAGTGTGTGTCAAGGGCTATGGGAGCACACATATGTGCTTAAAACAGTAAGTACAAAGAAAGTGGCATTTAAGTTGGGTTTTCAGAATGAGTAAGATTTAGAAAGGCAAAGAGTAGGGTGCATGTAGGGTGCATGGGGATGGCAGTAGGAATTAGAAACTCTTGCTGGATGGAGGAGATACATGAACAAAAGGGACAAGTGGCTGTCTTACAGGGTTCCCAGAGACTTGATGTAGCTAGAGTTTCTCTCAGGACTATTGATGGATTACATGCTAAGAGAGATGGGTGGAGAGAGAGAGAGAGAGAAGCCAGAGGGTCAGGACTTCTATCAGCCTGGCTAATAAGTTTATCCTGAAAGCTATGGGGAGCAATGGAATGGAAGAATATTTTTTTAGAGAAATGAAAGAGATTTTAATTCTGTAATCTTAAAGTGAAGTTGCTCAGTCGTGTCCAACTCTTTGCGACCCGTGGACTGTAGCCCACCAAGCTCCTCATCCATGGGATTCTCCAGGCAAGAATACTGGAGTGGGTTGCAGGTATCAAATCCAGTGTTTCCGTATCAGTGTGTCAGAAAATATTATATCTGTGGTTGCACAGACAAGCAACCCTGGAGTTGCACAGGGAAGCAACACTTTCCCTGGAGTTTCTGCTCCAGTCTGGTGTCAGTTCTGCTCAAATGTTCATTTTCAATAGGATAGTTTCTTTATCGTGAGACCTGAGACCTTCTTCTTTTCTAAGTTCTTAGTAGTCTGCCATGCTCTTTCCACTTTCCAGGATCTGAACCTCACAGGGTCCCTTTGACTCGACATTGTAGTTGATTCTATATTCACTCATCTTCCTTGGAATAGAAGAATTTTAAACAGGGGAGTGATGTGGTTAAGTTGACCTTTTAGAAAGATCAGTTTCCCTGTTGTGCAAAGCCTGAATTAGATGGGGGCAAGCCTGGATATTGGAAGGCCACGAAGGAAGCAATACATACAGAAATCTTTGAGAGAGGAAGTGATGGCAGGCACAGTGTAGGTGGAAAAGACAGATTGAGAAATATAGAAGAGAATTAGCAGCACTTGGAAGACAACTGAAAATGGGAAATAAAGAGAGAAATTCAGAATGGCTTCAAGGCTTCTGGTTTAGGTTTAGAGTTGCTAGCTTTAGCAAATAAAAATGCATGGAATATTGGTACATATTGATAACCAAAAACTTCTTGTTTAATAGAAATTCAGATTTAACTGGGAATCCTGTATTTACTCTGGGAAACCTACTTAGATGGTTGGATGAATGTTGGGTCATTTATCAATCTGAGGATCAAACAAGAAAAACAGGCAAACCTAGGAGAGGGGGCCACGAAGATGACGCTCGCGTGCCCAGTCTCTCAGTTGTACCCAACTCTTTTGCTACCCCATGTGCAATAGCCCGCCAGGCTCCTCTGTCTGTGGGATTTCCCAGGCAAGAATACTGGAGTGGGTTGTCATTTCCTTCTCCAGGGCATCTTCCAGACCCAGGGATCGAACCCACATCTCTTGTGTCTCCTGCATTAGCAGGTAGATTCTTTACCCCTGAGCCACGTGGGAAGCCCCAAGAAGATGAGAAGCTGACTTCTGTTTATATTGGGTTTGATTATCCCCCAATATCTGTCTTTCTTCTCCAAGGATTAGTGTTAGCTGGACATGGCCACTCAGCTAGAGACTTTATTTGCTAGCTTCCTTTGCAGGAAGCAGCCATGTGACCACACTTTGACCAATAGGATGTGAGAAGTGATATGTGTCTTGCTCTTAGAAGGACTGGGCATGAACACTCTTGACTCCTTTTTCATTTCCACTGGCTGAAAGATACCAAAAGTGAAATAGCCACCTTGGGCAGAGATATGTTGAAGATGGCAGAGCCATCTAACCTGCTCTGGGCCATCCATCTCTGAATTATCATATGAGAGAGAAACAAACTTAGCCTGTACCTTAATTTTCAAGAAGCACTGTTCAATGAGCAGTTGGAAATACAGGTCTGACGCTTAGAGAGAGGTGTGAGCTAGAGGGAGAATTGGGAGTGGTTAGTTCACAGGTACTGAATGAGGCTTTGGGTTAGATTTCCCAGAAGAAATGTGTGATGTGAGAAGAATGAAGCACAGGAAAGTCAAGCGCTGTCTTTTTTCTTTTGACATTTTTTTTTTTTTGGAGACACAACTTTAAACTTACCCTCAAGTTAAAAAAGATTTTCCAGGAGTACTAGGGTGGATGTTCAAAGAGTTTTGTTTTCATTTCCAAAGATTTTCCTCTCTATCCAGCCATGCATTCATATTCAGTACTATTAAATGTGTTTGTTTGGATCTGGATTTATATTTCAGCACTGTGTGGGTGGCAGTATGTTCTTGGGTCCTGTGAGTATTTGGACATTTACACACGTCCTGGTGGCTAGACTCCGTGGTAGGGTCAGTATACATGTGTGTACTTTGTGCCTGGGGTGTGTCTGTACATATGTTTGTGTGCTCCCCTGTGTTCTGGCTTGTTGATGTGCCCTGTAGACATCTTTGCATGTTTGTCTGTAGGAGATATTGGTTATTTTGTTTACCTGAGTAGCCAGTCCCCAGAATTGCCAAGAAATTGAGGTTTAGATTCTTCTTATATAGAAATTTTCTGTCCATTGTGGAGACTGTAGAATATTTTTTAAAAGATCATTTCAATTGTCTTTTTTAAATAGACTTTATATTTTAGAGCAGTTTTAAGTTCACAGCAAAGTTGAGCAAAAGGTGCAGGCATTTCCTGTATGTCACCTTCTCTCACACATACCTAAGGTTCCCGTTATCGACATCCCCCACCATGGTGGTGCACTGGTTGCTGTTGAGTAATCTACATTGACACATCACTATTACCCCAAGGCCATAGTGTACATTAGGGTTCACTCTCGGTATTATATATTCTGTGGGTTTGGGCTAATGTATAGTGACTTGTATCCATCATTAGAATATCATACAGTGTGGCTGTACCATTTGGCATCCCCACCAGCAATGAATGAGTGTATCTGTTGTCCCACATCCTTGCCAGCATTTGAGGATGTCAGTGCTTGGGTTTTGGCCATTCTAATAGGTGTGCAGTGCCGTCATGTTGTTTTAAGTCATATTCTCTATGGGTATTCCTTACCTATTTTGTGTAAGTTTGTTCTTCTCAGACCCCAAGCTGCAGCTGAATTTTACATAATACTGTATGAACTGAGATCTGCTTAGGGGTTAAGGGCACCACAGTTTGTGTGTGTTTCTGTGTGTGTATGTGTGTGTGCATTTACTATGGAAGTTTCTAAACATACTCAAAAGTAGAATAAAAAGAATCTTTATCACCCTACTTCAATAATTATCAACATTTTGGTAATCTTGTTTCCCCTACCCTTCCCATTTTTTTCCTGCCAGAGTGTTTCAAAGCTAGTATTAGATAGCTTGTCATTTCATCGGAAATATTTCAGTTTGTATCTCCAATTATAAGAGTTTTCCTATTCCACAGTGTCATAACAAAATTAAGAACAGTTCTCACTCTCATCTAAACCCAGTCCATATTCAAATTTCTTGCTTCCCTCAGACATCCTTTTAGAGCTGGCTTTTTCACAATCCAGATATTGCACATGACCGTGTCTTTTTGGTTTATTTTATTCTAAAGCAGTCCACCTTCACGTTGTTTTGAGGAGGAGCCAGGTAATTTGTCTTGTGCTCTGTATTCATCTGATTGCTTTCTTGTGGGATCAAGTAATATGTTCCTCTATCCTCCATATTTCCTATAAGCTGGTAGTTATCTCCAGATCCTAAACTCGATTCAATATCAATATTTTTAGGCACAAATACTTCATAATCTGGTGCTAATACTACGAGGCATATAGAATTGGTTGTTTCAACTTTTAATGATACCAAGATTGATCAGTGGGTTTAGGTAGTGTCAGACCACAAAGTTTCCATCATCCTTTCATTTGATGGTCTTAGCATCCACTGATGATTGCTACCTAGACCCATTATTTCATTTGGAGTATTAGTGATTTTTTTAAGTTATTTTGTTCCTCTTATTAGCTGGGACTCTTCTAGCTCCAGAATATGGCTGACCAAAGGCAATAATGGAATTGCCAAGTGCTCAGGGCCAAGTGAGGGTCCTACTTTCCTGGCCTTGTTTCATATAGAAAAAGGTTAGTTAACTCTTCTGACTCTCTGGTGATCAGGGCTGAATTCCAACCTCATTCCCACTGAAGGGACCCTTTGAGCTCAGATAATGTTGAAGTCAGCAAGTATCCAAGGATATGGGTTCACCTTGTACTCCAGGGAAAGGGGGCTCTAGGAATTGCAGGGGGGCCTTTTCCCAGGACACAGGGAGCTCAAGGACTTTCAAAACCCAAGACCTGACCACCAGGGATTGGCCTTGCTGGTTTGGGGAGAGTTCTCTTTAGCATCTCCCACCCCAGTCAGGCTCAGTCTGGGGCTCTGGCTCTCCTGCTCCTCAAGGGAGCAGTAGCTTTCAGTCACTGGCCCCAGGGACCAGATGTCTGAGTCTCTGATGCTTAATTTTCTGTTTCTCGCTCTGTGTCCTCAGACAGACTCTGGGCCCTTTTCCTCGCCTGATACAGACACTGGACTCCACATCTTCTTTGAGAAATAGGAACAGAGCTGATCTCCTGCCTCGTGTCCCTCCATTAGCCCTTTCCCTCAGCTTCTGAAGAAAGCTCCAGAATGAATGGTCCTGGAGGCAGAACCCAATTCTGGGTTTAACACTCAGCTCTGAGAAGGCAGGATATGAGGGGCGTCTGGGATCCATCAGGGTGTATAGACAGCTCTCTCCTCAGCTGTTAAATAAAACAAATGGACTATTCTTTTCTTTTAGAAGTTGAGCCTGCATGGAAAAAAAATGGCACCAACATTCATCCCTAGGGAATGTATTTTAAATTCTATATAAAAACATACCCAAGGAGGAGTTCGTGGTATACATTGTTGGGTTTTTTAAATGGAGAATTTTAATTCTCTTAAGATACTAATTAAATATATATATATTCTTACTTATAAAAATATATTTTATCTTATATATGTATGTTCATAATAGTCACTTGCCTTTAGATGGTTACAAACCACAGAGAAAAATCTGTGTTATTCTTTGTATTCCCACCAATAACCTTTTGGCTTAGTGTGACTTTCAATTGTTTCTAAAAAATCAAATCCACTCTGAAAGCAGAGTGGTGTGCCCTCTTGGAGGGCAGCCAAAGAATATGCTCCTGGCTAGATCTCTTCAAGAAAATTAGAGATACTAAGGGAACATTTCATGCAAAGATGGGCACAATAAAGGACAGAAATGGTATGTACCTAACAGAGCAGAAGATATTAAGAAGAGGTGGCAAGAATACACAAAAGAACTATACAAGAAAGATGCTTCATGATCCAGACAACCATNAGAGCATTGAGTGGAGTTCAGTACAGTAGTTTCTCATTAGTTACCTATTTTTTACATAGTATCAATAGTGTATATATGTCAGTTACAATCTCCCCATTCATCCCACCCCTACCCTTTCCACCCCCGCCTTGGTGTCCCTACGTTTTTGCTCTTGTCTACGTCCCTATTCCTGTTTTGCAAATAAGATCATCTATACCATTTTTCTAGATTCCACGTATATACATTAATATACAATATTGGTCTTTTTCAGACTTGCTTCACTCTGTATGACAGTCTCTAAGTTCATCCACGTCTCTAATTGGTGCAACTCTAACTGGCAGCTCTCTGTGAAGTCAGAGACCACAGGAAACCCAGGAACCACCCCCAATTACCATTGCAGAAAGATTCATCACCTTGAGAGGAGCAACTGACCTTTTCACAAACATTGGTATGAGACTGACAAGATTACAATCACACAGTCAGTGAAAGATGGGGGCCCCCTGACCCCAGTTATCTCCCTACCAGTGGTGACCTTCAGGAAAATTACAAACTTTTCACACCAATTTGATATCCTTTCTTTTTTGTTGACATCACTCAGAAGCAGCTTAACCAGTGGAATATGTTGATGGAAAATACTGCACATTTACATCCCAAAGTATAAGTTATGGGCTTAATTTTAGCCTAATATGATTTGAAATGGGAAGCCATAGTTGCAAATAGCCCTGAAAGTGATTAAACTCCAGTGGGGGCTGGGAATAATGGTGACAGGAGCAGACCCTTAAAATAGCTCGAGCCAGACAATAGGCTAATGAAATTACTTACCTGACACACAGTGTACTTTCTGAAAACTGAAAAAGCACTTAACATCTCTGCAGCTGGTATGCCACAGATTTTTTTTCCTATGGAGAGGAACATTACATTTTAAATTATTTGTTATATCTTTTTAAGTTGCCAGGAAAATCTCTGTGATTTGCCAGTACAACTTCCTGAACTTGTACTGGGGGAAGAAAAGTCTCTGGAAAAAAAAAAAAAAAATCCCCTTCTTGGTTTTAGAAGAGACATTTGGAAAGAAGAATGATAAATTGGTCAGGAGAAAGGTTGATGTGGCCAGAGCCACAGGAAGGAGTTTAAAATAAGAGTTATTCTGGTTTCCAGTGGTGGGATGGGGAATCCTTCAGTCACTGAGAGCTGAACTTTATTTTGACTTTATTTTGTGTGAAACCTGAAACATTCTCCATCTTTGGATAAGAAGAATAGAATGGAGTAGCAGGTGGATGGCAAATGTGTTTTGAAGACAATATTTTTTTCCATGAAAAATTTCTTGATCCCACTACCCCACCTCATTGATCTGCTTCCCTTGATGGCAAAACTTCTCAAAAGTTCACTGTTCCCTCCTGAAACCACTCCACTTCAAGCTTTTGCCTCCACTACTTAATAAAACCAGGCTTCCCCGGTGGCTCAGTCGGTAAAGAATCTGCCTACAATGCAGGAGACCTGGGTTCTATTCCTGAGTGGGGAAGATTTCCTGAAGAAGGGAATGGCAACCCACATCAGTATTCTTGCCTGGGAACTCCCATGAACAGAGGAGCCTGGTGGGCTACAGTCCATGGGGTCACAAAGAGTCAGGCATGACTGAGCGACTACCACACTTAATAAAACCACATGATTCCCTGGTGGCTCAGACAGTAAAGAATCTGCCTGCAATGCAGGAGATACCAAGGTCAGAAAGATCCCCTGGAGAAGAGAATGGCTATCCACTCGAGTATTCTTGCCTGGAGAATTCCATGGACAGAAGAGCCTCGTGGGTTAGATTCCACGGCGTTGCAAAAGAGTTGGACACAACTGAATGATTAACACACACACTCATTTAATAAAAGCCACACTTGTCACTTGTCATCAAAGGCCTCTACATAACACCATGCAATGGTCAGCTCCTAGTTCTTCTCTTACTAGGCCTATTGGCTGTTTGTTTTCATATATATAGTTGCACCACTTGGGATCTTTAGTTTCAGTATACAGGATCTAGTTCCCAGTGTATAGTTGTGTGCCAACTCAGTTGTGTCCATCTCTTTGTGACTCTATGGACTGTAACCCACCAGATTCCTTTATTCAGGGATCAAACCCAGGCTCCCTGCATTGGGAGCGTGGAGTCTTAGCCACTAGGCCACCAGGGAAGTCCTTGGCTGTTTTTAACAAGGCTGATCATACTTTTCTCCTTAAAACACTATCTTTCAGGATCCTGCTGCCTTTTTTTTCCCTCAGCCTTTCTCTCTCTACTTGTATACCTAAAGGCACTTTCAGTTCAGTTCAGTCACTCAGTCATGTCCGACTCTTTTTTATATACATCCAAAACAAGACTCAATATCCATCCTCAAAATTTGTGTTTCTGCATACGTATCCATTAACAGAATCCGCCTGCAATGTGGGAGACCTGGGTTTGATCCCTGGGTTGGGAAGATCCCCTGGAGGAGGGGATATATGNTCAGTCATGTCCGACTCTTTTTTATATACATCCAAAACAAGACTCAATATCCATCCTCAAAATTTGTGTTTCTGCATACGTATCCATTAACAGAATCCGCCTGCAATGTGGGAGACCTGGGTTTGATCCCTGGGTTGGGAAGATCCCCTGGAGGAGGGGATATATGGCAACCCACTCCAGTATTCTTGCCTGGAAAATCCCATGGACAGAGGAGCCTGGTGGGCTGCGGTCCATAGGATCGAAGAGTCGTGCACAATTGAACAACTCACACACACACAGCCTTTCTTCACCACTTCCACTGCTACCGCCTTGGTTCAAGTCATCGGCCTCCCTCCCCTGGGTGCTGGCAACAGTCTCCAAACTGCATTCTGTTTCTGCTCCCCTGCCCTACCTCACAACCTGTCCTCAACACACCAGCCCAGAGAACTTGTTAGCATCACATCAGATCCCAGGATCCAGACTCAGGTTCTTCGTCTGTTATCCTGCTGTCTTCCTCCTTCCAGCGAGGGCCATGGTCACTTTTAGGGAGGGAAAAAGGCAAGGACTGGTGGAGTTAGGATCTAAGTCAAGCCTGAATAAAAAAGAGAATTTGAATGGGTTAGGGAAGACAGTGCACTCTGGGGAATGCCCTGGGCAAGATCCTTAATGCAGCCAGTCTCCTGATGCAGTCAAACATTGGAGAAGGGCCTAGTGGGTAGACGTCCCTCCTTCACATTGGGAAGTGTCTGGTAGGATCAATTCGGGACAGCTGGGAGGGCCTTGAATGCCATGTTCAGGAGTTTGGTCCTTCCTCTGCACTTAGCCATAGACTTGGGCAGCCGGGCAGTGAGAGCAACTCTGAAATTCACTTAGCATAGTTATCTCAGCTGCCTGCCAAGTAGTCTATTTAGTCCAGTTCAGAGGCAGAGCTTTGTTGAGCATTGAGAAGTCACTTGCTCCATGTGAATCCAATCACCACGGCAGGCACACCTCAAAGAGTGAACGAACACACAGCCACCTATGAAAAAGCCTGCCCCAGACTCTGGCAACTCAATGCATGAATATGCTTTTCAAACGTCTGACGCTGCTGCTTAGAAAAGATATTATGGGACCAGTCCTTGATTTGACCTTTTGTATCTCTATCCATACCACTGTGCTGAAAGCAATTATGTGTATCTTGTGTGGGGCTGCTGGAATGGGGAGTCACTTAACTGGGGTCCTTTTCACACTCTATCTGTCCCCTCGCTCACTCCCTCCTCCCTGTCTCACCCGGGCCGCACAGCAGGCCTCCTCCCGCTGCTCGGGGGAGGCAAGCAGGGATGTGAACAGGTGGAAACAGTTCTGTCGTGGTGATCAGCGTTCCCTCGACCAGGCACAGCTCCAGGTGGAAAGGGGGGACAATAGTCGGGTAGGAAGGAGGAAACAGGCAATGGAGCAGGAGGCAGAGGAGGGCGGAACCCTTTGTCAAAGGCCAGCCAACATCCTACATGAACTTCCTATGGAACGAAGCAAGCCTGGTGTCAGGGTGGGTGGTCATGGTCTCTGTCTAGAGATGGGTGACCTGTCAGCTGTGTGTGCTGACCTCTGTGTGCTCATGCCTATGTGTTAAGTGTGTGTACAGGTGTCCATGTCTGTGTGTGTGAGAATGCACAAGAGTGTGGGTGTCTGCACGTCATTGTGTACTTTCCAGCGCCTGTGCGTTATGTTTGTGTATATACATACAGGTCTGGATGCCTAAGGGAAAGCGTGCTGGTGTCTGTGTACGATCGGCTGAGGGCGCATATATTCATGATGTATTCATGTATTCACCCGGGTCTCCCGCATTGCAGGCAGATGCTTTACTGTCTGAGCCACCAGGAAAGCCCCATTCAGGATGGCAGGCATCGCATTTCTGCATACAGTATATTTGTGTGCATACAGTCTGTGTATGGGGTACTCGTTGGTCTGTGTGAGAAAAGGGCTGGGTGGGGCAGAGCTCCTTAACCTTTGGATGGAGCACTCAGCATGACCATGGAAGCTGCCCCAATCCTAACCTTTGCTCAACAGCCTAAGTGTCTGGTCCTTCGGGAACTGCTGCCTCTGACTCTGTTCCTCACTTGCCCCAAACCTGACCTCTAAATATAATTGAAAGACAGACTCAGAGCCAAGAAAGAGGTCCAGAAAGACAGCAGTGGGAGAGAGTGAAACTGTTGCAGGCAAGACCCTGGAGAAAACGGGAGGGGAAGATCGAGGATCTTTTCTGAGCTTCTGTATATAAATAATTGACGGTGGAAAAGTGAGCTGGCCTCTTGGGCAGGAGGTAAATAGAGACAATGAAATAATGGTGAAGAAAGTGATCCCCTCCAGCCCAGGCTCACCCCTGATTGAGTTGAGACTAAACTGGAGAAGGAAAGGAAACTAAACTGGCAGGTCGGGGAAGCTCATTAGAGCTGACCTGGACCACATCCAGGCTCTCCGCTCCCAGCCCCAGGTTCAGTCGCTTGATGTTGCCACCATGGACTCTGGAGACTAGGGTAAAGAGGAGAAAATTAGCAATGCCTGCAATCAGAACCATATATTGTTATCCAAAAAGACCTCCTTAATGCAGCAGATTTTACAGCAATTGGCAGTTTCCTGCCACTCCAACTTGCAATCAGCAACATGTGACCCTGTGTGACCTTTTCACCCATTCCAGGTCACCTTTGGGCCTCTCAAATTATTCTCAAGGTAGGGAGGGGTTGATGAAACCCCAGGGTCACGTTGTCTGTTTTTAAAATCATCAAAGATTCTCGCTCAGACCAACCTTTTATGATTACTCATTGATTGCTCATTGTATGCAAGTTAAGAATAGACATAAAAAACAAAATAAAAATTATCCATGAGGATATAACCTGGAAATAACCAACATTTAGTATTTGATGCATATCTTCCTAGGCTTTTCTCCCCCTCTGTATGTCACTGTATCCATGTATATCTACAAGCTGTTTTATAACTAATTTTTTCACTTAATATGTCTTAAATGTAATTTCATGTCAATAAAAATCTACACCATTGTTTCTAACGGCTGCTAAACGTCTCATTGCTTGGGCATACCATGATTTCTTTAACCAATCTTTGTTAGATATTTAGGTTTTTCTTTTTCGTCCAGATTTTGAATTTTGGAATCATAATGTTCAATGAGTTGTTTTTTTTAAGTCTTTCGTGGTCCCTTTGGTGATGTGGTGGCAAAGGTGACATTAAAAACAGACAGCTGGTGTCAAAGGTGATAAGAAAAGCAGAGGACTTGACCCTGGGTTTCATCACTCCCTTCCCACCTTAAGAATAATCTGAGGACTGCCAAAGGTGATGTGAGATGGGAGATGAAATCATGCAGGTCCCACCCTGGGGGCTGGAAGCTGGAGTTGTAGGAAGCTGCCAGTTATCATGACGTCTAGTGTTGGGAGGGCTTTCCAGAGCTATGTGTGTGTTAGCTGACTGCAGGCACTTCTAACTTTCTCTTGGAAACAGTCTTTCTGTCCAAGCTCCAGACACAATGGCGGCACCAGCAGGGCCCCTACAGGGTACAACCCCTCTCTGCCCTCAGTCCTTCCAGACAGCAGAGAGGACCGGGACAGAGAGCAGAGACTTCCAGCAGACCTGCTCAGGCTCAGCAGAGGGCTTCTTCCTACTGCACATCACTCACTCTGGTTTTCATTTCTACCTGAATCTGCTAAATGTTTGTTTTGCCTGTTTCTGTTCCCAGATTGGAGTTCCTTACAATCAATTCTGCTCCATCAGTTTCCTCTTTCATGTCATTCATACACATTTATTAAACACCTTTTATGTGCCATTCCATTGTGATGGCACTTGGGAAGACAAAGATAAGTAAAGCACAGTCCTTGGCCTTCAGGTATTTCCCCTGAACAGATGCAGGAAACAAAGACACAAAGCCCAAATCACCGTTCTCATCTTCCAGCCCCAGGCGAATGCCTCCCTACTCCATAAATCCTCTCCAGGCAGGGGTCAGGGCTTGCCTATCATGACTCCCACGTCTCCCCGGCCACAGCCCTGGCCACAGGACTATCCACACTTGAGACTGAGAGCCTCTCAAGGCCAAAGACTGGATTCTACTCACCCACTGTGCCCAGTGCCTGACCAGTGTTGGACACGGAGAGAAAATGCTTAGTGAGTACTGCTGCATGCGGTGTGCTTCTGACCACCCTCCAGCCTTAGCCCCACTGGATCATCATTCTGTTGTTTGCATGGATGACCAGTCCCCTCCACTCTCATCAAGGATCTCAGCTAAGCTCTGAAGCCAAAATGGTGGGTTCAGATGCTTCTTTTTATACTTACTCTGTGATCCTGGATTAGTCGTCTAGGATGTCTGTGCCTCAGTGCCCTCATCTATGAAGTGGTGGTGAGAATAGGACCTACCTTGTTACCAGATGTGGTCAGGACCACTGGGTTAATATTTGTAAAGCATTGAGAACCCAGTGGGCGTGTTTTTAGCTCTTAATAATGGCCAGCTGTAACTATGACCATGATTCGTGTTTCGGTCAAACTTGCAAAGTTTGGCTTCTTATGATTATCTTTTTTGACTCCTTTTCTTAAAAAAAAAAAAAAAAATTTATTTATTTGACTGCAGCAGGTCTTAGTTGCGGCATGTAGTTCCCTGACCAAGGATGGAACCCAGGCCCCCTACATTGGGAGGCGGAATTAGAGCCACTGGACCACCAGGGAAATCCCTCTTTTGACTCTTTAAAAGTAGCTCTGCTCTCTCAGTTTGTCCTCCCCAGAGACCTGGACCAAGCCTCCTGCAAGCTATTAAGCATAGCGTGACCTGTGCTGCCCCCATTACCCAAAGCAGAGATCCTACCCTGCCTTTCTCTTCTGCATCTGGCAGTTATTGGCCTCTTTCCAGTTCATGCCTCAGGGATTAAAGGACATCTTCAGCCCACCACCTTTGTACAATGGAAATCTGACCTTTGGTTCCAAGATGGCCTTTATAACTTTATCCAGGATCTTGGGAGCCCCACTTATGCTACCACAGTGTTGGTAGTCTGTGGTGATGTCTAAGCTTCTGAAGTGGGCACATAAACTCCC
Organism: Neotragus moschatus; assembly: GCA_006410615.1. Lineage (NCBI taxonomy): Eukaryota > Metazoa > Chordata > Mammalia > Artiodactyla > Bovidae > Neotragus > Neotragus moschatus. The sequence goes on from SJYA01001606.1 coordinate 235,109, forward strand.
AGGCATATTGGCACATTGGTGGTGGTGGTTTAGTTGCTCACTTGTGTCTGACTCTTTGCAACCCCATGGACCGTAGCCCAGCAGGCTCCTCTGTCCATGGGGATTTCAAGGCAAGAACACTGAAGTGGGTTGCCATTTCCTTCTCCAAGGGCTCTTTACAACCCCCAGTCAAACCCGTGTCTCCTGGGTCTCCTGCGTCACAGGTGGATTCTTTACCCACTGATTTACTGGGGAAGCCTCATTGGTACAGTGTCTCCCATCAAAAGAAAACAACACATGCTCCAGGTTGTACACCTAGGCTTGGGAATGGGTTGCATGGAATTATACACATCCTCAGTGTCCTTTGTGATCCAT
>SJYA01001606.1:239896-297939 GCA_006410615.1 Neotragus moschatus
CCCGGCCACAGCCCTGGCCACAGGACTATCCACACTTGAGACTGAGAGCCTCTCAAGGCCAAAGACTGGATTCTACTCACCCACTGTGCCCAGTGCCTGACCAGTGTTGGACACGGAGAGAAAATGCTTAGTGAGTACTGCTGCATGCGGTGTGCTTCTGACCACCCTCCAGCCTTAGCCCCACTGGATCATCATTCTGTTGTTTGCATGGATGACCAGTCCCCTCCACTCTCATCAAGGATCTCAGCTAAGCTCTGAAGCCAAAATGGTGGGTTCAGATGCTTCTTTTTATACTTACTCTGTGATCCTGGATTAGTCATCTAGGATGTCTGTGCCTCAGTGCCCTCATCTATGAAGTGGTGGTGAGAATAGGACCTACCTTGTTACCAGATGTGGTCAGGACCACTGGGTTAATATTTGTAAAGCATTGAGAACCCAGTGGGCGTGTTTTTAGCTCTTAATAATGGCCAGCTGTAACTATGACCATGATTCGTGTTTCGGTCAAACTTGCAAAGTTTGGCTTCTTATGATTATCTTTTTTGACTCCTTTTCTTAAAAAAAAAAAAAAAAATTTATTTATTTGACTGCAGCAGGTCTTAGTTGCGGCATGTAGTTCCCTGACCAAGGATGGAACCCAGGCCCCCTACATTGGGAGGCGGAATTAGAGCCACTGGACCACCAGGGAAATCCCTCTTTTGACTCTTTAAAAGTAGCTCTGCTCTCTCAGTTTGTCCTCCCCAGAGACCTGGACCAAGCCTCCTGCAAGCTATTAAGCATAGCGTGACCTGTGCTGCCCCCATTACCCAAAGCAGAGATCCTACCCTGCCTTTCTCTTCTGCATCTGGCAGTTATTGGCCTCTTTCCAGTTCATGCCTCAGGGATTAAAGGACATCTTCAGCCCACCACCTTTGTACAATGGAAATCTGACCTTTGGTTCCAAGATGGCCTTTATAACTTTATCCAGGATCTTAGGAGCCCCACTTATGCTACCACAGTGTTGGTAGTCTGTGGTGATGTCTAAGCTTCTGAAGTGGGCACATAAACTCCCAGGCATATTGGCACATTGGTGGTGGTGGTTTAGTTGCTCACTTGTGTCTGACTCTTTGCAACCCCATGGACCGTAGCCCAGCAGGCTCCTCTGTCCATGGGGATTTCAAGGCAAGAACACTGAAGTGGGTTGCCATTTCCTTCTCCAAGGGCTCTTTACAACCCCCAGTCAAACCCGTGTCTCCTGGGTCTCCTGCGTCACAGGTGGATTCTTTACCCACTGATTTACTGGGGAAGCCTCATTGGTACAGTGTCTCCCATCAAAAGAAAACAACACATGCTCCAGGTTGTACACCTAGGCTTGGGAATGGGTTGCATGGAATTATACACATCCTCAGTGTCCTTTGTGATCCATCTATAGTAAACTTTTTAGCAGGGTCTTGTCTGGAGCTAGAAAAACTACATGGGGCTGGAGCAAAGCAATTCCTTGATATGAAGGAGACAAAGTCTGTCCCTAGAACACTCATCTATCCATTCAGGCCCAGCTTATTGATTCCTGTCGTGAATATTCTTTCAATAGCTACTATGTGCCAGGCAGTGTCTGGTGTTGAGATAGTACCAAGTCCAACATGGAACCTGTGCCCTTGGAACTCACTGTCAGCAGGGCATTTTGTGCTACAATTCAGGAAGCACAGGAGCTATGGGATATGTGGTAGGGGCATCAAACCCAGACTGAGATGAGTAGGGAAGGCTTCCTGGAGGAAGTGAGGTCTGAACTTGAAAGATGGGTAGGAGTTAAGGCAGCCAAAGAAATGAGCACAGTATGTCTAAAGTCAGGAAAGTGAGAGAGAGCAGGGAATGATCAAGTGTATTAAAGTAAATGTTACAGAATTAAACCCTTACAAAGGCAAGAGTGAAGGGAGAGAAAGCTGGGGAAGTAGGCAGGGGCAAGATCCTGACAGGTGTTCTGAGTCTTGTTAAGGAGTTGGACTGTGGTCCCTGTTCCCAAACACTCTTCCCATGTCCGATTCCTCCTGATTCCCAGTTATGATGTCTGCTGATAAGGCTTAATATCCATGAGGAAGGTGGAGAGGGCTGCATTTTAGAAGTAACCTCAGAGGAAGAACAAAAAAATTTCATCTGAGAGAAGGAAGCTATCATGACACCTAGTGGAATGGACATTTTGAAAGTGAAGAGCCCTGCCTAAATCCTCTTAAAGCTACAACTTGTAAGTAGCTGCTTGCTTTGAGACTCAGGGAACAATTTATTTTATTGCTGTTTTTCACAAGAATTGGACGAGCCAACTTTTGCCTCATAAGGACACAGAACAGTGAGAATAGAAGCCAGTAAGCATGCAGGANGGAATGGACATTTTGAAAGTGAAGAGCCCTGCCTAAATCCTCTTAAAGCTACAACTTGTAAGTAGCTGCTTGCTTTGAGACTCAGGGAACAATTTATTTTATTGCTGTTTTTCACAAGAATTGGACGAGCCAACTTTTGCCTCATAAGGACACAGAACAGTGAGAATAGAAGCCAGTAAGCATGCAGGAGGGCTTCCCTGGTGGCTCAGAGGGTAAAGCGTCTGCCTGCAATGCAGGAGACCTGGGTTCAATCCCTGGGTCGGGAAGATCCCCTGGAAAAGGAAATGGCAACCCACTCCAGTATTCTTGCCTGGAGAATCCCATGGACGGAGGAGCCTGGGGGGCTACAGTCCATGGGGTGGCAGAGTTGGACACGACTGAGCGACTTCACTTTCACTTTCAAGCAGGCAGGAACAGTTTAAACAGACTTAAGTAGGGTGGCCTGTGTGACAGGGTCTTGAAGACAGACAGCACATAACGGACATTAAATAAATACCTGCTGAACTTGCTGGCAGCATTTCTGCTAACCATATGCAGATGCTCATCCTCCCTGAGTGTCAGGCACAGGGTGCAGTGAGAGAGGCAAAGAAGTGCAGGACTGGGGAGCTCACGGTCCAGCCCAGCAGCTCAGGCGTCTCCACTGCCGGTACTCATGACAGACAGTGTAAGCGCACACGGTGGCGCACGGTGGACGGTGAGACAAGTAGAGCTTTTGGAGCTCTCTTCTGGACAGTTTCCTGGAGGAGACAGGACTCGAAGAAGGACCAGAGAGTACTACCCAAGTAGAGACGATGGGAGCCAAGGATGGGAAGGTGGGACGTGTTTTGCTAAGAGCTGAGAGGACTGGGGGGTGGGGGGTGGGGCAGGGATGGGAGAGGGAATGGGACCACAGTAAGCAAAGGCTTGAGCAGAAAATGCAGCCCCAGCCAAACATGATTCTGCAGTCAGCTAGACTGGAGGTGGAACCCAAGTGTCATCTCCTATAAGCTGAATGAATCTAGATAAATTACTTACCTTCTGTGAGTCTCAGTTTTCCTCATCTTTACACTTTAATAAGAACTCAACTAACATGAAGAGCAACATGGCTTAATCCCTCAGCTACAGAGGCTAAGAACAAGGATTTAGGGGGTCAGATAGAACTGGTTTCAAAGGACTGGAAAAAACAATAACCAATCAGCTAGCAAGGGCTGAATGTGAATGCAGATGTATGGCGTGGCAGGCAGTATTGAGTGAAAGCAGTGGAGAGAAAGGGGGTGACATCGATTCCTTAAGTTCTATTGACCTGGGGGTGGTGAGACATCCATACTGGTTTCTAGTGGAAAGTTTTGTTGTGGATCAAAATCCAAAGAGCAAAAGTGTATGATATTTTCCATCACAGGCAGATCAAGGCTATGGAGGTTTAGCTGTCATTTTGTTTTGCCTCCCGAGGCAAGTAAATTTGAAAGCAGAAGCACATTCTCCATCCCCCCAACCCTCCCCCACGGCTCCAGAGTTGCACCAGGTCTTGCTAGGTTAGAGGGGGTCTTTCTCACAGGAAATGGAACACAGGACAACCAGGGCCCCAGACTCTGCCTTCCTCTGCCCTGCCTGGCTCTGAACTGTACCGATTCTGGCTGCCTTTAATTCCTCAGCTGCCATTTCTACCTCATATCTAGAAAAGATCCCTTTCATTAACATATTTGTTTACGTTTGTTTTTTTACACTAAATTGTTGAGTGCCTTTTAATGTGCTGGAGTTGCATCAGGTTTTCACACTCTGCTGGGAAAGGCAGACACATACAGGTACCATTTATTGCAAGTGATAATTACTTTCATAGGGGAATGAGCAGGTACTATAGTTGCTTAGAGGTGAGGATGTAATTTACACTCCAAAGTGCAGTGCCACCACCCATTGACTCTCTCTGTCCCCAGTCCCTAGCTGGAGGGCAGTTCAGTTCAGTTCAGTTCAGTTGCTCAGTCGTGTCCGACTCTTTGTGATCCCGTGAACCGCAGCACGCCAGGCCTCCCTGTCCATCACCAACTCCTGGACCCATGACCCATGTCCATTGAGTTGGTGATGGCATCCAACCATCTCATCCTCTGTCATCCCCTTCTCCTCCTACCCTCAATCTTTCCCAGCATCAGGGTCTTTTCCAATGAGTCAGCTCTTCCCATCAGGTGGCCAATGTATTGGAGTTTCAGCTTCAACATCAGTCCTTCCAGTGAACACCCAGGACTGATCTCCTTTAGGATGGACTGGTTGGATCTCGAGCCAGGGTCAATATGGAGAGAACACACCCTCCAGGGGGACCTGGGTATACGGACACCCTCGGGCTCAGTGACAAAGCCTGGGCTGAATGTTTCTATCATTTGTTTATCTGAAAATCTTGGCTGCATGTCTTCTGTGTGCATAGCTGCATACTCGATGTTTTCTTGTTGCAAGCATGAGTAAAGAGATGTGGACTGTCTTCAAGGATTTTACAGTCTAACTGGAGAGTTTAAATACTAAGATAGCAAATGAATGTGACAGGGAAGAGATTTTTTTTCTCCTTCCCCTTTGTTTTTGGAGCCAGGTGCCTAGCAAGGTGAGATAATGGTGTAAGACAGACACTTTTTAAATCTTTATCTGTGTTGGCCTACGCAGAATTCACTAACCATGTGTGCCTACTAGGCGTTTGAAATGTTGCTAGTACACCTGAGAAACTAAATTTTTAATGTAGATCAATTAAAATAATATTTATATATTTGGCTGTGCCGAGTCTTAGTTGTGGCACGTGGGATCTAGTTTTCTGACCAGTGATCAAACTCTGGCCCCCTGCATTGAGAGCACAGAGTCTTAGCCACTGGACCACCAGGGAAGTTCCAGTGTTGTTTAATTTTAATTTAATTTTAATTTTAATTAGGCCCATATGGCCTGTGGCTAGCATTTGGATGGCACTGCTCTAGCATGAAGGGTAGATAGCCTAATAAGAAGTAAGACCCTGAAGATGAGCACAAAGAGATAAAAGGACTCATGGGCTGTTTGAGAAGGAAGACGTGGACAGTCCAAAGGTGAAAAAGTTTCCTCTGCCAATCACAAGGAAGCCGACACTTTAAAAAGTGCTAATACCAGTGCAAAAAACTAAGTGGCAGGCCACACAGGTATGAGTCCACTTACATGAAATATTCAGAATGGGTAAATTCATAGAGTCAAATAGTCAGTGAGTGGTTGTCAGTGGCTGGATTCAGATTTCATAGGTGCCTCCTTGGTTGGTGAGTCTGTGCTGCTGTCCCTCTGCAGAGACAGAGACTTGATTGTATTCTGCCCTCAGAGGTAAAACGTGTTCCCAGCTTTGGGATAACGAGGAGCCATGGCTTCAAGCTGCCCCTAAAGACTCTTCTCATTCTGGGCCTACACTAAGCCTTCCCTGGTGGGCTGAGGACCTTTCTTCCTTCAGGGTCATAAGACAAGTTGAAAGAGAGTGGAGGAGAGAGAGATCTTTCTGGAAATCAGATTTCCTTTCTATGCAGCAACTTCTGGCAGGCCTAGGAGAGCAGAACATCTCAAAATTCACCTGCAGAAAGGGAAGAAAGAAAAGTCCATTTACACTGGGAAAAATGCCACAGTTACCCCTGACCGGAAAAGCTCTAAGTTAGGAGTGTAAAATTAGACCCTTTGGCTTGACCATTGACTGAAATGGCTGTAGGCTGATGTCTTAGTAAAGACACACACACACACACATGCGCGCGCGCCTTCTGACCCTGTCCTCCCCCTTCCNGATCTCCTCTTTCCTCTTCAAACTTGTTAGCATGCAGTGGTTGCAAGAGTGCTACCTGAGCGCCTTCGGGGTGTGTGGTATACAGGCATTAACTCATTTGTTGGCTCGTCACAGTGCCTTGGGTGAAGAAACATCCATCTTCAGTCACCAGTAGATCAATCCAATCACCACAATTGGTTGTTTCGGTCAGATTTTATTCCTAAAGCTGAAAGGATGGTTGTTGGCTAGACAATCAGCCAATTACCTGCTTCACTGTTTGTTTAGCAACATCCAAAAAAAAAAAAAGTCAGCATTCTATTATGTGAGCAGGCTGTGGAGGTACTCATACCATGGTTTTATGTCAACCACCATGAATTTAGAACCTAAATGCTAGAGCCCTTGACTCACAGAAAGGAGGTGTTCAGGAAAAGGCGAGGCTGAGGTGCCTGGGCCAGGTTCATTCATGGCCAGGAAGCGGCAGTCTTGGAAGCAGAGCTTGCCAACAAGGTGAGGGAGCTCCCCGAGCTTCAAGCTGGCACTCAGCTCCCAATTACAATTCCAGAATTATTAGCTTTGATTCTGTGAGAAAGGAGCACTTCAAAGCCAGAATCCTATGAATTAAAATGTTGACTAATCGAGCTAATTATAGTTCAGTCATCTGAATTTTCACACAATGAGCCCAGAGTTCTCATGAAAGCCTTCTCTTGGGCAGGAGGCTTTGATGATGAAGCGGGTATTTATGTCCCAGATTCAGTCCTCCTCATTCTGGCCAGGGAATCCTCATTGGAGTGCCTTTTGCCCACAGAAAACCTTTCTGAGTTCTGCCCCAGGTTTCTTGAAAGCTGAAGCAAACTCAACTGAAGCAGAGATTCTGAAGATGTTGGGAGCAAGATGCCCTTCCCAAGGTCAGAGGAAGTTCTGACCAGTGTATCAGGGAGTCCTAATGGGATTCTTTTCATTTTCAGTTTTATTCTAGATTTTAAAATACTTAGGTACTTTACATAGCCTAATTATACTTTAGGGAGAAACTTCTCACTTCGCATGTCTCGGTTATCAGATGCAGAGTGGTATAATAAATTTTAATCACTGTTTAGATGTTCTTTGCTGCCGAGTTAATAATACAGACTAAGCCTGAATCTTTGATGACACTTTTTGGTTGTCATGACCAGAAGGGTGGGATGCACACACATCTGGTGTGTGAGGCCAGGGATACTGCTAAACACCCTGCACTGCACAGTTTAGACCCCTCCAACAAAGAACCAGCAGGCCCAAAAAGTTAATAGCTGAATTTGACACCCTATGTTAAAGGCTGTAGGTTCACTCCACACTGATTATCCATTCAAGGTGACAGCATCTTTACTTGAATAGCATTAACCTGCCACCAAGATATATTTGGGCAGATGCATTTACATTTAGCAAGTATGAACAAGTACTAGGGATAAAGAGACAGATTAAATCCATGACAATCACCCTCTCAAGTCTTGGGGACGATGATTCACTCCTAGTCAATATCTTGCTCTTCAGGTAGCTGGTACTTGGTGAATAACAATGGTGTTTATAGAGGCACAGGCCATCTGGTTAGGCATTCTTCATGTGTGAATAGTTAAGGAAGTAGGTATACAGAGCATGATCCATTTGGTATGTTCCTGTCCCTGTGACCTGTTTTTAAAGGAAGTTTTAATTAATTATATCATAAATATAATGCATAAACAATAACAAGGTTTAAAATCATGCAAGATCTAGGAGCAAATTAAGTCCTCTTATTATTAAACTTGGGCTTCCCAGGTGGCTCAGCAGTGAAGAATCCACTTGTAATGCAGAAGACACAGGTTCGATCCCTGGGTCGGGAAGATCCCCTGGAGAAGAAATGGCAACCCTCTCCAGTATTCTTGCCTGGGAAATCTCATGGACAGAGGAACCAGGCAGGCTACAGTCCTTGGGGTCACCAGAATCAGACATGACTTAGTGACTAAACCACCACTACCATTATTAAATGTAACTGTTATCAAACTGTGAAGAGTGCCACAGCCCTGACTCTTACTTCCTAACTCTTTTGTATTTTATCCACTGCATTTGGAGCTGGAGGTTAATTTGCTTTTACAACATACTTTTGACTGTAAAGATGCTCTGTTCTGTCTTGTCCTTCTGGAGAAAGACCACTTAAAAATTGTTTGAAAGAGCACAACCACATAATTTAAAAAATCAAATTGCCTTAAAAGACCAGTGAAACTCAGTAGTTTCTTTCCTCATTCCTCCCTACTCTTCCTAGTCTTATTTCTTCTGGCATTCACATGTTGCTGTATTTTAAATAATATACATGTGCTGTTCTCTTTTGGCTCAACAATTTTAAATGTATTAACTCCCAGTTATGGTAAATGAGGATTCAGCACTCTTTTCAGCTATTCCCCTCTGTTTTACCTCCTTAGCTCTCCCCACATAATTATATTATAATTTTTTGTTTAATTAGTATTTGACATTTACATCATTATACAGAGGCAAGGAAAGCAGAGCATTGTAGTCCACTGTTAGTTTTCTTTTTTTCTTTATTACTTTTTGCTTTTCCCGATGTTAATAATGATTTCCTTTTTTTTTTTTTAAACTAGTGACACTTTAAATCTCTTCTTTTATAGTACCTTTGATCAAAAGTGTTGCACTTATGACCAAATTTCTCTGTAAAGGCCAAATTATTTAGCTGATATTCTGAGGTTTTAGCCCCAGAATGCCCTCAACCTCATGATTCATAGAAAGAGACTCCAACCTGCAGGCACAACCCATTTCCCATCATCATGTTTATTTTCCCAAAACAAGTCATTCTTCCATCAGAGGTTTTTTTATAGCCATNTTATGACCAAATTTCTCTGTAAAGGCCAAATTATTTAGCTGATATTCTGAGGTTTTAGCCCCAGAATGCCCTCAACCTCATGATTCATAGAAAGAGACTCCAACCTGCAGGCACAACCCATTTCCCATCATCATGTTTATTTTCCCAAAACAAGTCATTCTTCCATCAGAGGTTTTTTTATAGCCATTTAAAAGCCTAGCTCCTGGAGAAGGCAATAGCAACCCACTCCAGTGTTCTTGCCTGGAAAATCCCATGGATGGGGGAGCCTGGTGGGCTGCTGTCTATGGGGTGGCACAGAGTTGGACGTGACTGAAGTGACTTAGCGGCGGCAGCAGCAGCAGCAAAAGCCTAGCTCCAGCTCATCTTTGATGGCTTCTTGCCAGGAGCCACGTAAAAGTAAATATTTCAACCCTCACCACTACAGTTTCCTGAGTCACGTATCTTAGATCAGTTATTAAACAGCCAACACTGGTTTCTTCAGAATGTCCCAGAAGCATTACTGGTTCCAACATAGGTGAACACAGGTTTAGTAGCTTTTAAAATGTATAGTGGGCAGCATTCACAGATGATGGTTTCTAAGACCTGTTTTCTCATTTTTTTAACTTTCTGTTGTTGCTACCTGCCCTTTGGATCCAGTTAGGATGCCTAACTCAAATAACCCTGGACTGTGGAGAAACCAGGTGATTATTTAGAATGGCATGGAACAAGCAGCAACCATCTTTTGGCTTCTGCTTTCTCTAAACCTGGTCTATCGTATCCCCAGGATCCATTGCCCCATTCCGAGTTCTTTCTACAAGGGTCTGTGCTGTTGCCAGTGCATGGAACCCTGGTATTCCTGTTCCCAGGGTTGAGTGGGTCTGCCCCTGAAAATGAGAACTCCAGTATTGAGGAGAGCAAACCTCACTAAAAATATGCATGGTTCAGTTCATCCAGAAGAGACCTCATAAAGCAGTCTCCATCAGAAAAGCTCCTTTCTTGAAGGATGCTGACCTCCCAAGATGCTGATAGCAGCTTCCTGACTTAGCTAATTCAGTCCTGGTCTGCATGCTCTCAGAGGATGCTTGCTCATGTTGGCTTCCTGGGGATAACCGGCCTGAGTCTACCATGCCTGTGTCTATTCTTGTACCCTTTGCTGTGGACTTTCTGTATATCTAAAACTGAGCAGTTGTGGAGGGAATTTAGGCAGCATGTGCTGTAAAACCTTGAAGCACCCAGATCTCTCCTTGAATATGGTGACCCCTACTTTTTATTTTAATTTAAACTTTTAAATTTATATTGGAGTACAGCTAATTAACAATGTGCTGATAGTTTCAGATGCACAGCAAAGTGAACCAGCCATACATATATATGTATCCATTCTCTCCCAAACTCTCCTCCCATGCGAGCTGCCACATGACATGGAGCAGGAGTTCCCTCTGATATACATTAGGACTTTGCTGCTTATCCATTTTTAATACAGCAGCGTGTACATGTCGATCCCTAACTCCCTCAGTATCCCTTCCTTTCCCCCTCCCCTCTCCCACCATAAGTTCTTTCTCTAAGGCTGTGAGTCCCTTTCAAGTTCATTTGTCAGTCAGTTCAGTTGCTCAGTTGTGTCCGACTCTTTGTGACTCCATGGACTGCAGCATGCCAGGCTTCCCTGTCCATCACCAATTCCCGGAGCTTACTCAAACTCATGTCCGTCGAATCGATGATGCCATCCAACCANAAAAAAAAATTTTTTTTTTGGCTGCTCCAGGTCTTAGTTGCAGCCTGTGGGGTATGTAGTTGCAGCATGCAAACTCTTAGCCATGTCACGTGGGATCTATTCCCTGCCCAAGCACTGAACTGGGGCCCCTTATCTTGGGAGCATAGTCTTCACCACTAGATCACCAGGGAAGTCCAGGTGTGAGTAATTTTTAAAGCCCTTCAGAGAATTCTGAAGCAGGGAGAGCTGAGAATCACACTGTAAAAAGGAGGTACCAAACTTCAGAGGCCACTTAGGGACTAAGTTTGCTCCTAGTCCTCCAGACTGCTGCTGAGCATCACTGAGGGCACGAGTCGTGGTGGGAGGTGGCTGCTACTCCCTTACCTGCTCTGGTGAGGACCAGCTCGGCACCAGAGAGGGCCCATCCACAGACCAAGTGGCAGGGAGCAGGGAAAGACAAGGGTAGAAAAAAGTGCAGTTGATGGATGGACATACTTTTCCTGATCTCACAACCCCAGCCTGCTTCTCCAGCCCTTCTCTAGAGGAGACCAGTTGCTCTTTGGGAGAGGATGGTCCTCTGGGAGGAGATGGGGTGGAGGACCACCTTCTCTGCCTTCATATCCACTCTGGTCCTCTGGGAGGTGATGGGGTGGAGGACCACCTTCTCTGCCTTGTTATCCACTCTAATAGCACAGGGGAAGTCTGAGGGGAGCTACTGTTCACTTTTCCAAGGAAAAGCTCGGAGATGGCAGCTCAGAACTCATGGCCATTCTAAGAATGTAAGGAATTTTTTTAAAGATAAGAAATCCCCAGCCAGATGCAGAGCATTGTTAGTTTGAAGAGATCATAAACAAGGAGGAGAGAAAAGGGAAGAACTCTTATGAAACATTAGAATCAGTTGACATTTATTTGAAAACTGCCTAGTTCTCTGCTCTGTGGATTTCTACAATCCGTATGTAAAAGGTAATCGGGGTGGAGATACCTATTATGGTTCACAGGGAATAGACGCACCGAAGAGAGGCATCATGAAGTTCTAGTAAAAGCTCCTTTATTTTATTGCCCTGGTCCTCACTAGGCCCTGCAAATATTTGATCATGCAAACCTGGTCAAAAGTTATTGATCATGAGTATGGCTGAGTCCCTTTGCTGTTCATCTGGAACTATCACAATATTGTTAATTGGCTATACCCTAATATAAAATAAAAAGTTAAAAATAAAGAAGGTGCATAGTTTAAAAAGTTATTGATCATGATAAAATAATATATATTCATATGTATGAGAATATATTTGTGTATAATTGAATCACTTTGCTATACACCTAAAAGTAACACAACATTGTAAATCAACTATATTTCAATAATTTTTTTTAGAGTTATTGATTATGAGTTTATATAATGGAAGCACTCTTTCTTAGCTTCTTCCTGGAAGGGAATGAAAAAAAGATGGCATAGATCTGTAAGAAGTGAAAGTGGCATCTCCTCTCCTCAACTCTGAGTGCGGAGACACAGCCCAGGGAAGGAGAGCAGTTGGAATAAAAAGTAACAAAGGGTGAGAGGTTTACCTGTTTCTGACCTTGATGTGCTTCCATCTCCCTAGCCCCAACCCACCCTCATCACCCTTCACCTACAGACACCTGTATATACACCTGTACTTTGTATCACTTTATTATAAATTCAGTGCTGTACAAAACTTAAGCTTTTGTGTCAACAAAGTATTCCCTCCTTCCACCACCAAAAAGCAGGAAATTTTGAAAAGTGGTTCATGAATTTCCTGGAACTTACCTAATTGTAGAAAGACCTGGAATTAANATACACCTAAAAGTAACACAACATTGTAAATCAACTATATTTCAATAATTTTTTTTAGAGTTATTGATTATGAGTTTATATAATGGAAGCACTCTTTCTTAGCTTCTTCCTGGAAGGGAATGAAAAAAAGATGGCATAGATCTGTAAGAAGTGAAAGTGGCATCTCCTCTCCTCAACTCTGAGTGCGGAGACACAGCCCAGGGAAGGAGAGCAGTTGGAATAAAAAGTAACAAAGGGTGAGAGGTTTACCTGTTTCTGACCTTGATGTGCTTCCATCTCCCTAGCCCCAACCCACCCTCATCACCCTTCACCTACAGACACCTGTATATACACCTGTACTTTGTATCACTTTATTATAAATTCAGTGCTGTACAAAACTTAAGCTTTTGTGTCAACAAAGTATTCCCTCCTTCCACCACCAAAAAGCAGGAAATTTTGAAAAGTGGTTCATGAATTTCCTGGAACTTACCTAATTGTAGAAAGACCTGGAATTAGAGGGGTTTCTATTCCCTATGGGCAGACTTGACATAGACTATTTCAGTTCAAGCATCTCTTCTTTTTGGAAATTAACAGCACAAGTCTCTATTGATTTAACATGCTGTCCCTGTAATGCAGCTGGGGACTTCACACAAGTAATGAGGACAGGCCGTTTTGTGATTTCTTAACCCTGCTGGTCCTTTGTTTTTCGAATTTTCTTTACAATGAAAACAACTTAAATATGTGCATCTCTGTGAGGGAATGAGACAGAAATCTGCATTTCCTCTTGTATTTTAAGTGTATATGTTGAAATATACTGTTTAAAAAAGGGAATTTTAATCTGTGTCTCTGCAGTTCCTTTTGGAACCACACATATTTTCATAAAAGAGCAGACTCCCTGATGCATTAGGACAAGAAGGAAGTGACCGGGCAGGGAAGGGAGGAAGGAGTTAATATGAGCCTTCATTTTCTTTCTTCAGTCTCCATCTCCCTGCTTAGAGTAAGTCTGGGTCTGTGCTTGCTTACGATGATATCAGCTTGCTGTGGGTAGAAATTATGATGGTGGACTAAATTAGGCATCATGACCTCAGTATAGAAGAAAGAAGAGGAGAAAGGAAGAGAGGCTGGAGCCACTGTTTAAAGCTCAGTTAACGAAATAGCTGTCAGGATACATCAGGTACTTTATACAAAATTGAATTGTCAGGAAAGATTCTCCCCACTGCCCACTCTTTTTTTTTTTTTTTTTTTTTTTTTTTGGGGAAGAGGTAGAGTCCTTTATATCTCATCATTTTAAGGACAGGGAAAGTCTTCCAAATTATGGGAGTGGGGGAGAGATAAAAAAAGAAGTCTTATTACTCAGGCCACTTAGCAAATGTTTAATAAACACCTGATATGAGCAGAAGCCGGAGCTGGGCTGAAGAGCAACCCCATCCCCTTGTCTTTTGTTTGTCTTGTTTCTTTCCTGAGTGGGATGGTGGAAGAGCTCCGGGATGAATTTTAGTGAGTCATTTCATTTCTTAGAGTCTCAACATTTTCTGTAAATAAGAGTAGTAGAAACACTAGCCTTGTGAAGATTAAATGAAATAATGAATGTGAATTAAACACAGCTGATTTTTATGTTCTGTGTACAACATCCCATTTTATCCTTCCAACAGCCAGTCATGCTGGCATTCTCATTTGCCTTTACAGGTGAGGAAACAGGCTTAGAGAGATTAAGTAACTTGCCCAAGTCACACTGCTAGTTCCTGGAAATGTTAGGATTTGAATTCGGTTCTGCCTTACTCCAAAGTCCATGCTGATAGTGACAGCACCCTACTGCCTCTATAAATATCCCTGTAAAATGTTTTGTCACCACAAGATAATTTTATTAGAGACAGCTAATACACAATACTATTTATTATTTGACAGATTTGAAGGTACCAAAGATCACATCATTTGCATATAACAAGTGCAGGACAACTAATTTACGTAAAACTGCAGGCTTTTACAGGTGAAAGGGAATTTTGAGATGATCTAGGCTGTGTTGCTCAAACTCTGCTTCTCAGAGGCTCCTTACTGAGGTATGATTTTATCTGTTTTAAAATTTATTATGATTTCTAGATATAGCATTTTGTCCGAGGAATGGGTCTAAGACCTACTTTTATCTAATTCACTCACTATCATTTTACAGTGGACTTTTGGTGGGGCACTAAGAAATAAAGAGATAAAGGCGCTTCCCTGGTGGCTCAGCTGGTAAAGAATCTGCCTGCAATGCAGGAGACCTGGGTTCAATCCCTGGGTTGGGAAGATCCCCTGGAGAAAGGGAAAGGCTACCCACTCCCATATTCTGCAGCATGTGGAATCCAGTATCTCTAATAAGAGATTAAGAGACTCAAGAGCTCCTCATTTCTGTGCAGGTCTCTCTTTACTCCTCAGTACTCTCTCTCTTTTTAAAATGTTTTTTTATTTATTTGGTTGCACCAGCTCTTAGCTATAGCATGCAAGATCTTTGGTTGCACCATGTGAGATCTAGTTCCCTGACTATGGATTGAATCTGGGCCCCCTGCCCTGGGAGAACAGAGACTTAGCCCCTGGACCACCAGGGAAGTCCCCTCACTACTAACTTTTTTTTAAAATTTATTTATTTTTTATTGAAGGATAATTGCTTTACACACTGCTAACTCTTGACACCCCAATGTAGTAAAGAACTGAGAATATAAAAAATTATAATTAAGAGAGGCTTTTTCCAAAGACTATCTTAAGGCACGTAAATCTGGCTGATCTAAGCAAAGGCAGTGAAAGTTTCAACAAGTAAAAGTAATTGTGAAAGTCACTCGTTCATGTCCGACTCTTTGTGAACCATGGACTATACAGTCCATGGAATTCTCCAGACCAGAATACTGAAGTGGGTAGCCTTTTCCTTCTCCAGGGGATCTCCCCAAGCCAGGGATCGAACCCAGGCATCCCACATTGCAGGCAGCTTCTTTACCAGCTGAGCCACCAGGGATGCCCAGAAAGTAGTTAGGCATGGTAACCAAAATGAGAAAAAAGATTTCAAGGGGGACTTGGAAACTATTATGACATTAACACCTATGGGAATAAGCAGAGAGACAGCATCTGGTGAGGCTCTTACATGCATTCATTCATTCAGCTGTCATTTATGAAGCATCTACTGTTTGTCAGGCACTGTACTAGGCACAGGGAACACTCGAGGGACTGAATAAACTGGAGCTGGAGGTGAGGAGGCAGAGGCATTAGCATGATGAGAGATTTGTAAAGAGTCCTGGGGATACTTTGAGAAAAGATATCTTACCCTGGCATCAGGTGTGGAGAGGATGGTGGTCAGGAAACCCTTCATAGAAGATGCAATACCGAGAATTTAAATTAGAGGAAATTGACACCGAAGGACATTGCTCTGGCTTTAGATAGAAAATAATTTAGTTTTTTTCCCCTACTTTTTCAATGAAACAGAGATGGGCCATCCAGCAAGCCTCCTTGACCATAAGCCACAGATTGATCAAAACCCAAACCACATTGCCTCAGGACTACTGCTAACCAGAAGTTCTGCTTTCAATTACTGTCAATAAGTTTCTCTTCACAAAGATGAAAACAACTATTCTTTAGTATCAGAACTGGGTGGCATTTTTCTCAGTGATCACTTGAGTCTCATCTCCTTTGGATGATCTCCATATAAAAAAGCGTATCCTATGGGAGCCCCGTTATGTATCTATTGGATACTTGTGAAAATACAGAAATGAAGTGTGCTAGTAATTATGGAAGGCTAAACTGTTGAAACAAACGGGCCCTAAGATACAGTGGCTGAGATACAGCAGAATTTTATCACTCATGAGATGAAGAATAGTCTATATCAGCAGCAGCCCTCTTGGACATGAAAAGTTATGGCCCCAAGCTCCTCCATGGGAGATCCTGCTTCCCTGGGGCCTTGATGTCTATGTTCATTAAACGATGGGGAAATAATGAGCAAACACTTTCTGAAAGAGCTACATCCATGACGGCACATATCATTTCTTCTCATATTTGTATTGGCAACAAATTAGTCACATGACCACATGTAGTTGCAGGAGCTGCTAGGAAATGTGTTTCCAGACCGAGCAGCTGATATCAGGCACAGACGTTGCAAAGGAAGAGGATTTTTGATGAGCAGCTACTGTTTTCATCACATAAACTGAGAGAAATAAAACCGAAAATCGCAGAAAATCTAAGCTGGCAAGTTGTTAATGGCTCTCACATATCAGGTTGTACACTTTAAAGTTATGCAATGTTGTGTGTCAATTATATCTTGGTAGAGCTGGAAATGTTCTTAGCTCCAGAACATTTTATAGTCATTTGCTTGGTAATATGAAAGGATTTGTTGACGCTTTCGAGTGGGATCTTCCTGCCCCACGTCATCTGAGCCAGTAGGACGAGGCTGAGTTTGGTTCAAAGCAAAGTTGTACTCTTTGATCAAAAAATGGAGAGGTGCAAGCTTGGCCCCTAGAGCAACCTATAAGTAGGGCTGCTTCATAGGGATCTTGGCAGTGGGGCAATGGAAGGGAGTGGAGTTCTCATGAGAGGAAGGCGGGGTGTGACTGAGCAAGGCACAGTACGCGGTGCAGCATCTCTGCCTATGGCCCACCACCACCATCTGCAGTGAGCCTTGTTCACAGCTTCTGCACATGGCCCCCAAGCTGACATGCAGCCACACTGCACCAGGAACTCCAGTCTGATGTTCGTTCCTCTCTTAGGGTCTCTGTACACAGCAACCTGTGACCAAGTGAAGCCAGACTAAGCACAAAAGAAAGGGGGGAAAAAAGGTTAGACTTTATTACCTAGATTCTATTTTAATTTCCCAGGTATTGTGAATGAGTTTTGCCAGTGATACCTGTTCACGCCTTAAAAGCTTTAGACAGAAGCTTCTTCATAAATAAAAAATGTGGGGCCTCAACCAGGTGGTTGCTTGTTGGTTTAACTATGTTTTAGTTTAAAAATATTTGAGGAATCTAACAATTAGATGGATAATGTCAATAGGAGTAAATAATGAGAAACTCTCAGGTTTCTCCCATCGGAACAATTTAGTAACATCTACAAATATTTTTTAGTGCCTTTCCTGCACCAAATACTTTGGAGTAATATAAAAATGACATTGTCATTTAAAATTTTTAAAAAACCTATCTGTATATCTATTAAATTAAGATCTAGATAGAAGTAATATAGCCCAATGATACTACTGATTGGCGAGTTGGATTGCAGGAAAATATGTCAGTATGGAGAAAGCAGGATTTGAGCAAAGTTTTGAAGTAGACATGAGATGCTAACAGGCATAATGCATGGGAAGGCATTAGGTTTGTGACAGTTCCAGAAACAAAAGAGAGCAAAGCATGTGTGGGGAACAGAAAGGAGATTGTGGATTAAGAAACGGGTGACGTTGA
The DNA here is from genome assembly GCA_006410615.1 of Neotragus moschatus. Lineage (NCBI taxonomy): Eukaryota > Metazoa > Chordata > Mammalia > Artiodactyla > Bovidae > Neotragus > Neotragus moschatus. The sequence goes on from SJYA01001606.1 coordinate 257,680, forward strand.
CTCATTACGTGATTCTCTATGAATGGTGCGAGAATGGGAAGGAAGTGACTTTCTGCTCCCTATGGAGCAAAATTGAGGCAGAAAGTGTGTGCTGCTTTAAAAGCTCCCTGCATAATGCTTTTACACATCTTTCATTAAAACATTTTGAAATACTATTTAAGTATATTTTTTATTGAAAATGTTGTACTTTTGAAAAAACCGGAACAGACTTCAAGTTTTGAAGTACCTGAAACATCTTTCAAACTAAAATAAATTCCACTTTGTATGAGCATAACTGGTACAATGCACTTAATTAAGTGGCCAGTTGATTAGTGAATTGATAGACACTTTAAGGTAAATTTACAGAATAATATGTGATAGAGTTCTTAAGGTAGCCCCCAAGATTCCTGTCCCCGGTTATTCAATCAAAACTAACACAGTATAAGATGTGTTGTGAAGCAGTGATAATTATAGTCTTAAATTAGTTGCCCTTAAGATACAGAGAGCCCTCTAAAGGCAGAGCTTTTTCCTCTGCTGGGTTGCAGAAGCAGCAGACTGGACGTGTGGACTGATGTGTCATCACTGACTTATGGACTATGGAGGAGATCATGTGAGAAGCCATGTGGGTGCTCGAAGAGCAGACAGTGGCCCCTGGATCACAACCATCCTCCAGACACTAGATTCTACCAACAAGCCAAAATGAGTTGGAAGCAAATTCTTCCTGGAAGCCTTCAGAAAAGAGCCCCACCTGGCCAACATTTTAATTTTGACCTTGTGATATGCTAAGCAGGGAGCCCAGTTGAGCCTGCCCAGAACTAAGAGCTAGTAAATAAATATTGTTTTGAGCTGCTAAATTTGCAGTGATTTACTACAAAGCCGTAGAAAACTAACATAAGCAGACACCTGAATTCAATTTAAGCAGAATTTGTATACTCCAAAACTCAGCTCCTATCCTCAATGAAAACTTACCTGATCATCCCAGAGTAATCCTTTTCTCCTCTCTAGTCCTACTTGACTTTTTGTTTTTACAATTTTGGAGTTAGATATTACAGTCTTGGCTGGTACTTTGTATACTTGAGCTTTTTGTGTCCCTAGTTGATAAGTTCCCTGATGGCAAGAATCAAATCTTTAAGGTTTTAGTTCTAAGAAGGAGATGGTGGGCAAGCCTGATTTTCAAGAAGTTTCTACCAACAAAAGCAAATGAAATGTTCTTGAGAAAGAGCAAGTAGCTATCATTTTCTCTCAATAAATAGAACCTGAGACAACATTCAGTTGCTAAGATCAAGGTTACGGATCTCTGTGACTGCCAGCCTGACTAGGTGTATCGCTACGTAATGGGCAAACCAGAATGACTAGTCTGACTCATAAAGGTATAATTGAGGCTCTTCTAGTTATGAGTCTGTTTTATTCTTAGTGCCGGTTATTACTCCATAAATATCGCTTTGTTCAGTCCCTGTCTGCTGCTGAGGCTGTGGCCATGGCAGGGTGTTAAGCCTTGACTTAGAAATTACAATGTTCTTTTATTAGGTAATCACGTGAAAGCAGTCTCAACAGCTTCCAGATGCAATATACTTTATTTCTGAGAAACTCTTTCATGCCTATGTATTTCTAATATGAGTGGATTTTATCCTTTTACCTGTATGTGTGACCCACTAATGTAAATAATTTAAATTTCAGAAGGGCCCAGCACATTTTATACACCCGGAGACTGATTCTGAAACAAGGTAGCAATGTTCTTACATAGTTCAGGAGGAAAACATCTGCTCCAGAACAGTGATTTAATTTCTCCTTATTTCCCTCATGGATAGCAAAGAAAGAATGATCCTTTTTGAAGGCACCCTACAAATGCCAGAGGGAATCCAGGTGGCTCAGTGGTAAAGAATCTGCTTGTCAATGCAGGAAACACAGGAGAGGCGGGTTTGATCCTTGGGTCAGGAAGATCCTCTGGAGGAGGGAATGGCAACTCACTCCAGTGTTCTTGCCTGGGAAATCCCATGGACAGAGGAGCCTGGTGGGCTACAGACCACGGGGTCACAAAGAGTGGGACATGACTCAGCAACTTAGCATGCACAAATGCCAGAAGGAATGATCAGACTATGCCTGAAATAGAGTTTTGCTTGGGATCAGTGTTTAGTGAAGTTAGAATGCCTAGATTTAGGAAATCTCATGACATGCAATGATAATTTACTTAAGATTCAGAAACTAAACCAAATACAGGTTTAAACTTTTTTTTTGTTTCCCAGATAAAAAAAGACAACATTTTACTAGCAATACTTTTACTGGAACTTCTCAGCCTCATGCTGAAATTGTCTTTTTTTAAGACTGATCTGTCTACCCATTATCCAGTTTTGCCATTAATTCAGAAAGTATTCTAAGTTCCTCCTACTCCATCACACCCTTACAAACATACATCACATTTAAGTTGAAATCTAGGATGTTCTACCTCCAAAATATGTNAATTGTCTTTTTTTAAGACTGATCTGTCTACCCATTATCCAGTTTTGCCATTAATTCAGAAAGTATTCTAAGTTCCTCCTACTCCATCACACCCTTACAAACATACATCACATTTAAGTTGAAATCTAGGATGTTCTACCTCCAAAATATGTTTTAAAAACATTTTCACTTCTCCGTCTTTATCCCCACTGCTTTGGTTAAAGCCCGTCTCCCAGCCTGTCTTTCCTGCAAACTAGACCCAAAGAGATTTTCTAAAACATAGATCAAGTCACATCCTTCCCTGTTTTGCTTAGAAATTTCTGTCCCCTTGCCAGATTATACTTCAAACTCCTGAGCCAGACTGCCTGCTTCTGCCTGTATCTTTTTGCCTGCTTCACCAGCCTTACCCCCTGCCTTCACCCACTTCCTTTACTTCTTGAGTGTTTCTCAAAATGCAGTCTTCATACCATCCTCAAGAAAATCACCACTTACTGGGAATTCCCTGGTACTCTAGTGGTTGAAACGCCATACTTTCACTGCTGAAATAGCAGATTCCATCCCTGGTCAGGAACTAAGATCCTGCAAACCTTGCAGTGTGGCCCCTCCAAAATTCTGGGTCCTGTTTGAGGTCTATAGAATCAAAAACTGTGAGATACAGGGCCAGAAATATGGTTAATAATGATTAAGCTCTGCGTTGATTCTCAGGCAATGCGAAATTTGGTATCTGCCAGGAGCATCTGCAATGCTTCAGATTCTCTCCCTTTTCACGTCACACACACACACATACACACATTGCTTTGCCAGGCCGAGTTTGGACTCTGCATCCACATTAGTTCTAAATCTTCCTTAGGCATCATCTATGGCAAGCCTTCCCTGACTCCCCTAGCTGGCCTCTGTATTGCCTTAAAGGCATAGAATTGCAATTTTTTATTTTTGCTACTGTTTACTTATCTATTTTACTGCCAGGCGAGCAGTGAAATAAGGACTGTTTCTTTCACCTCGGTCCCCAGAGCCAGAGTGCTGGGAATGTAGTGAGTGGTCTCTAATACGTGTTTATGAATGTGTGAAAAAACAAATGCACAATTTCCAGATCTTATTAAGAAAACATAAAGACCATTATAAAGATTAAAAAAAAATTTTTTTTTTAACTGGAAGTGTGATTAATCCAGACTCTGAGGTCTAGGAAAATTGATTTTAAAAAGATAAAGAAAACCTAATCTAATACAGAAGAAAAAATTAAAAGAGCTTTTCAAACTCAAGGAATTTTGCTTTTCTCTAGTAGTCATTGCTTGTGACTCATAGCATCAGTGGTTCCAATAGCTAGCAATGATAGATTGCCTTATTATAGATAAAAATTTCTGCTTCTCTGAACTATTTATTTCTTCCTGATGATGTTCTGAGCTCAGATGCACTGTGCTGTCAAAAACATTGATAAATCTGGGCACCGTACAGTCCTGAGTTCAAATCTCAGCTCTGCTAAGTACTAGCTGTATAACTTCCAGCAAGTTGTTTAATACCTCTGAGTCTGCTCCCTTATTATATCAGAGAAGACTTTCTACAGAGGCCCAGGGGCAATAATATGTGTATTCACAGAGGGAAAGTGGGATGCGTGTAAGACTTGGCAGATAGTGAAGAAAATATTCTTTTTGTAGTAAGAAAGAAAATCTTGATTGTAACTGAGTTTCTATTGTATGTCAAATATTTTGTTAGATATTGAGGAGGGAAGAGGAATGCAAAAAACAGAGTGCATATACCTTCTAATTCAAGAGATAGTGTTTTGAAAGGGCTTATAATTTATTGAGGGTTATAAATAAACTTAAAATATCAACTTTATTGGAAACATATACATTACCATATGTGAAATAGATAGCCAGTGGGAATTTGTTCTATGACTCAGGAAACTCAAACAGGAGCTCTGTGGTGACAACCTAGAGGAGTGGGATGGGGTGGGAGGTGGGAAGGAGGTTCAAGAGGGAGGGGATATATGTCTACCTATGACTGATTCCTGTTGATATATGGAAGAAACCAAAACAATATTATAAAGCAATTATCCTTCAATTAAAAGTAAATTTTTAAAAATCAACTTTATTAACTTTTACAGAAAGAAAAAAGAATTTAGCTACAAAGAGATTGCTGGTTGTTTTCCAGAATCCATTCTCTCCTTATTCTACAGTGGTAGATCCCATAATTTTAAACCAAGTATGTTGCCATCTGAAAAAAGGGTTGCATTTCCCAGCCTCCCTCACTGTTGACCTGACCATGTACCTGAATTCTGGCTAATAGTATATGCATAAGTATAGTGTGAAAAAATTCCAAGAAGTATTCTTAAAAAAGAGGTAGCCTTCCAGTTCCTTCTGTTTTCTCTTTTCTGCTGATGGACTGAGACTTTGAAAATTGGAGGTACTTTGGCCACCTGATGCGATGAGCTGACGCATTAGAAAAGACACTGATGCTGGGAAAGACTGAGGCAGGAAGAGAAGGGGACGACAGAGGATGAGATGGTTGGATGGCATCACCGACTCAATGGACATGAGTTTGAGCAAGCTCTGGGAAATGGTAAAGGATAGGGAAGCCTGGCGTGCTGCAGTCCATGGGGTTGCAGAGCCGGACTAAGCGACTGACCAGCAAGACATCTTGGATCATAGTGTAGAAGCTGCATATTGGGGATGGAGGAGAAACAAAATTTAAGGAGTTTGTTTCCTGGTGGTCCCATGATGCCATCATGCCAACTCTAAACTGCCTATGTTTATTTGAAGTACAAATAAACTTTAATACACTGTTGTTTGTTGGCTTCCCTTTATTCATAGCTGAAGTTAATTCTAACTAATGCAAACTAATGCTAACTTGTAAAACTTTAAGCTGCTTTTAAGTTTTTTAATGGAGAAAGGTTTATGTTACAGTAAGTGAAAAGTGTAGAAGACAAAATTATGTATGTGTACAAATAGAAGATATATAGGAAGGACGTATGCCAAATTATGAATGTCTTGGTTTAGGATGGTAAAATAATGGGTAGGGTTTTCCCTGTTTCATTTTTTCTGTACTTCCCCAATTTTTTTATCTGAACAATTTTTATTTTTATTTGTTATTTTATATTGGAGTATAATTGACATAACATTGTGTTAGTTTCAGATGTAGAACAAAGTGATTCAGCTATACATATATCCATTATTTTTCAGATTCTTTTCCCACATAGGTTATTACAGAATATTGAGTAGAGTTCCCTGTGTTATACATTAGGTCTTGTACTTCCCCAATTTTTTAATTAAAAAATCATATCTTTCACTGGGTATACCTTTGAGCTGAATTGGCAGCAGCTACTATACTTATCTAGTGTTTCTTTATCATTTAGTTTCTAAAATGTTACATTATTCTTTAGAAGAGAATAGCATTGTGATTGAGTCAGTTCTGAGTTCAGTATTCTTTCCTGGCTATTTGAATTTGGCAGATTACCTCCTTGAGACCCAGTGTCACCATCTGTTGATTGGGCATGATAATTTTTACCTATTTCATAGGATTCCGTCTGAATTAAACATAGTAGTGGATATAAAATCACAGAACACCATGCATGTGGTAAGATAGTCAATAAACCCTATATAACATTGCGATTATATCTATTTACATATGTCAATGAGTCCACTTGCTGTCATTTTCATTAGCCACATAATCTTAGTGAGCTATAGCTTGCTTAGCTATGTATGACCTTATTACTAGAAATTTATGTTGTCCTCAATTTTTCATTAGTAGATAAGATCCAAAAGGGGAGGCTCTCCCAGGCAGGATTATCACGGGTGAAAGCTAAGATGACCATATCTGATTTGATAATAGAAATTTATAGCATTTAAAATCATTACTATTTCAGAGAACCTGGAACATTTTTATTGGTAACAGTTTATCAAGTGGCTGACAAAAAATGGTATAGTGTGTCAATAAATNTTAGTAGATAAGATCCAAAAGGGGAGGCTCTCCCAGGCAGGATTATCACGGGTGAAAGCTAAGATGACCATATCTGATTTGATAATAGAAATTTATAGCATTTAAAATCATTACTATTTCAGAGAACCTGGAACATTTTTATTGGTAACAGTTTATCAAGTGGCTGACAAAAAATGGTATAGTGTGTCAATAAATGAATATTAATTTGTTTTGAATTGAAATTAGTTTTGGTGGAAGCAAGAAAACTTGTTTTCAAAGAAGACAGCAAGTTAAAGAAGCGTGTGTTTGTGCAGATGTGTGTATTTTGGAAGGAGTGGGGTGATTCTTGAGGGAAGGTCTTAAAGAGCTGGGATTTGATACCAAAGTGTTCTTGAACAAATATGAATTCAAGTAGTGAGTTTTTCAGTTTTCTTTAATATTCCCCTAAGGTTGGTCAAGAGATTATTTTCATTTGAAATTAAATTTTAACAGAAGTATAAAGTAATACATGCTCAATGATGAAAGCAAAACTATAGAAGAAATCTCAAGAGGGCTAAAAATAACACAAGGAAACAAATCAGCGTGTATTTTTTTAAACAATGGAAAGAATTCCCATTTGCTTGTAATTAAATACTAATAAAACCCTGTGTTCCACAGGGGATAAATAGATGTTACTACTCTGATTAAGAGACAATCTGGGGAATTCCCTGGTGGTCTAGGGGTTAGGACTCAGCACTTTCATTGCCATGGCCCGGGTTCAGTCCCTGGTTGAGGATCCCACAAACCGCTTGGTGCCTCCAAAAATAAAAAAGAGAGAGAGACAATCTGGATATTTGGGGAACTACATTGTTTGTTTTAACCAAATCCCAAAATGAATCCATTTTGTGGAAGAGAAAATAGTGCTCAGCCTATATGCCATATGCTTCCTGTATTTCCCAGCTTCCTATCGTGTCAGGTTACGGCCATGTGATTAGTCCATCCCAGGAGACTGTGAGTGCAGGAGATATGTATGGGTTCCTTCTGGCCTGCAACTGGGAGTAGTAGGGATGGAACCACATAAAATACTGTGATGGTAATCACAAAAGATGGAGCCTGGTTTCCCAGGTCACCAAGTGGAGGAGAGCTTCGCCTACCTTCTTTGGACTTTCAATGAGTAAGAAATACATTTTTATTAAGTCACTGTATCAGTTTGCTTGGGGTTCCCTGGTGGCTCGGACAGAAAAGAATCCACCTGCCAATGCAGGAGACTTAGGTTCAATCCCTGGGTTGGGAAGATCCCCTGGAGAAGAAAATGACTACCTACTTGCCTGGAAAAGTCCATGGGCAGAGGAGCCTGGTGGGCTATAGTCCATGGGGTCACAAAAGAGTCAGACATGACTTAGTGACGAAACAACAGCAGCATCAGTTTGCTAAGACTGCCATAACAAAATACCATAGATTGGGTGGCTTCTACTACAGAAACTTATTTTCTCTTAGTTCTGGAGGGTGGAAGTCTAAGCCAAGGTGCCTGGCAGGTTTGGTGTCTTTTGGGGCCTCTCTCCCTGGCTTGCAGATGGCCACCTTCTTGCTGAGTTTTCACATAACCTTTTCTCTGTCTGGGAACATCCCTGCTGTCTCTTCACCTTCTAAGAATACCAGTCATACTACATTAGGGCCCCATCCTTAAAAGTCCAGTTTTCACTAAATCACCTCTTTAAAGACCTTATCTCCAAATACTGGGGATTGGGACTTCAAATAATGAATTTAGGAGGAAGGCACAATTTAGCCTTTAACAGTCACTGAGATTTGGGGATTTATTTTGTTATCACAGCATGGCATAGCTTATTCTGATCAAAACACTTTTCCTGGGAACACAAACGAAGATGAGTTTGTTTTGAACATACACATTTATGTTTATATATGAGGATTTGGGGGGTATGAATGGGTGTGTGTAAATGTGTTGTGCAGATTGTTACAGCCTGTGAATGAGTTACATGGTATGAAGATATTGTTCGCTCATCCTTGGGATAGCTAGGTAGGTCCCAGAAGGCAAGTGTCTCTAGACTATTCTAGTTAGATCATGAGCAGCCCCTTCTGTTCACCCACTGTACCATATAAATATTATCTTCTATGTATGTAACGGTTTTTAAAAGATTCCAAAGTACATTTACTAACATTCACTGTAAATAATTATATACTGTGTCATAAATAGTTCATGAATTTTTCCTATTTTACGGAATCTAGGGAAAATGTATTGATAACCTAAATGTCAAGCACTCTTTTAAATTCACTATTCTAATACATAAAACTCAGAGTTATATATATTAAATCATTATATTCTCAAAATAACCCTACCAAAAAATAGTTCTACAAAACTAATAATATCCCATTTTACAGATGAGAAGACTGTGGCACAGACGGGTTAAAGACTTGCCCATTTACAAAGGTGATTAATAGTAGAGCCAGAATTTTAACATAGGCAGCCCGACTCCAGTCTTTCTGGAGCAACACTTAAAACCACTGACAATTTTCAGCCAAAAAAAAAAAAAAACACACTTAGTGAATGAATTTCATAGTTGGATTTTGAAATTTGCTTACCTCTTATGTACAATAAGCAGTAGTTAAGTCAAATTTACCTCTTTGATGCCTTTTAAGAGTAGCTATTTTGNTATAGGAAGGACGTATGCCAAATTATGAATGTCTTGGTTTAGGATGGTAAAATAATGGGTAGGGTTTTCCCTGTTTCATTTTTTCTGTACTTCCCCAATTTTTTTATCTGAACAATTTTTATTTTTATTTGTTATTTTATATTGGAGTATAATTGACATAACATTGTGTTAGTTTCAGATGTAGAACAAAGTGATTCAGCTATACATATATCCATTATTTTTCAGATTCTTTTCCCACATAGGTTATTACAGAATATTGAGTAGAGTTCCCTGTGTTATACATTAGGTCTTGTACTTCCCCAATTTTTTAATTAAAAAATCATATTTTTCACTGGGTATACCTTTGAGCTGAATTGGCAGCAGCTACTATACTTATCTAGTGTTTCTTTATCATTTAGTTTCTAAAATGTTACATTATTCTTTAGAAGAGAATAGCATTGTGATTGAGTCAGTTCTGAGTTCAGTATTCTTTCCTGGCTATTTGAATTTGGCAGATTACCTCCTTGAGACCCAGTGTCACCATCTGTTGATTGGGCATGATAATTTTTACCTATTTCATAGGATTCCGTCTGAATTAAACATAGTAGTGGATATAAAATCACAGAATACCATACATGTGGTAAGATAGTCAATAAACCCTATATAACATTGCGATTATATCTATTTACATATGTCAATGAGTCCACTTGCTGTCATTTTCATTAGCCACATAATCTTAGTGAGCTATAGCTTGCTTAGCTATGTATGACCTTATTACTAGAAATTTATGTTGTCCTCAATTTTTCATTAGTAGATAAGATCCAAAAGGGGAGGCTCTCCCAGGCAGGATTATCACGGGTGAAAGCTAAGATGACCATATCTGATTTGATAATAGAAATTTATAGCATTTAAAATCATTACTATTTCAGAGAACCTGGAACATTTTTATTGGTAACAGTTTATCAAGTGGCTGACAAAAAATGGTATAGTGTGTCAATAAATGAATATTAATTTGTTTTGAATTGAAATTAGTTTTGGTGGAAGCAAGAAAACTTGTTTTCAAAGAAGACAGCAAGTTAAAGAAGCGTGTGTTTGTGCAGATGTGTGTATTTTGGAAGGAGTGGGGTGATTCTTGAGGGAAGGTCTTAAAGAGCTGGGATTTGATACCAAAGTGTTCTTGAACAAATATGAATTCAAGTAGTGAGTTTTTCAGTTTTCTTTAATATTCCCCTAAGGTTGGTCAAGAGATTATTTTCATTTGAAATTAAATTTTAACAGAAGTATAAAGTAATACATGCTCAATGATGAAAGCAAAACTATAGAAGAAATCTCAAGAGGGCTAAAAATAACACAAGGAAACAAATCAGCATGTATTTTTTTAAACAATGGAAAGAATTCCCATTTGCTTGTAATTAAATACTAATAAAACCCTGTGTTCCACAGGGGATAAATAGATGTTACTACTCTGATTAAGAGACAATCTGGGGAATTCCCTGGTGGTCTAGGGGTTAGGACTCAGCACTTTCATTGCCATGGCCCGGGTTCAGTCCCTGGTTGAGGATCCCACAAACCGCTTGGTGCCTCCAAAAATAAAAAAGAGAGAGAGACAATCTGGATATTTGGGGAACTACATTGTTTGTTTTAACCAAATCCCAAAATGAATCCATTTTGTGGAAGAGAAAATAGTGCTCAGCCTATATGCCATATGCTTCCTGTATTTCCCAGCTTCCTATCGTGTCAGGTTACGGCCATGTGATTAGTCCATCCCAGGAGACTGTGAGTGCAGGAGATATGTATGGGTTCCTTCTGGCCTGCAACTGGGAGTAGTAGGGATGGAACCACATAAAATACTGTGATGGTAATCACAAAAGATGGAGCCTGGTTTCCCAGGTCACCAAGTGGAGGAGAGCTTCGCCTACCTTCTTTGGACTTTCAATGAGTAAGAAATACATTTTTATTAAGTCACTGTATCAGTTTGCTTGGGGTTCCCTGGTGGCTCGGACAGAAAAGAATCCACCTGCCAATGCAGGAGACTTAGGTTCAATCCCTGGGTTGGGAAGATCCCCTGGAGAAGAAAATGACTACCTACTTGCCTGGAAAAGTCCATGGGCAGAGGAGCCTGGTGGGCTATAGTCCATGGGGTCACAAAAGAGTCAGACATGACTTAGTGACGAAACAACAGCAGCATCAGTTTGCTAAGACTGCCATAACAAAATACCATAGATTGGGTGGCTTCTACTACAGAAACTTATTTTCTCTTAGTTCTGGAGGGTGGAAGTCTAAGCCAAGGTGCCTGGCAGGTTTGGTGTCTTTTGGGGCCTCTCTCCCTGGCTTGCAGATGGCCACCTTCTTGCTGAGTTTTCACATAACCTTTTCTCTGTCTGGGAACATCCCTGCTGTCTCTTCACCTTCTAAGAATACCAGTCATACTACATTAGGGCCCCATCCTTAAAAGTCCAGTTTTCACTAAATCACCTCTTTAAAGACCTTATCTCCAAATACTGGGGATTGGGACTTCAAATAATGAATTTAGGAGGAAGGCACAATTTAGCCTTTAACAGTCACTGAGATTTGGGGATTTATTTTGTTATCACAGCATGGCATAGCTTATTCTGATCAAAACACTTTTCCTGGGAACACAAACGAAGATGAGTTTGTTTTGAACATACACATTTATGTTTATATATGAGGATTTGGGGGGTATGAATGGGTGTGTGTAAATGTGTTGTGCAGATTGTTACAGCCTGTGAATGAGTTACATGGTATGAAGATATTGTTCGCTCATCCTTGGGATAGCTAGGTAGGTCCCAGAAGGCAAGTGTCTCTAGACTATTCTAGTTAGATCATGAGCAGCCCCTTCTGTTCACCCACTGTACCATATAAATATTATCTTCTATGTATGTAACGGTTTTTAAAAGATTCCAAAGTACATTTACTAACATTCACTGTAAATAATTATATACTGTGTCATAAATAGTTCATGAATTTTTCCTATTTTACGGAATCTAGGGAAAATGTATTGATAACCTAAATGTCAAGCACTCTTTTAAATTCACTATTCTAATACATAAAACTCAGAGTTATATATATTAAATCATTATATTCTCAAAATAACCCTACCAAAAAATAGTTCTACAAAACTAATAATATCCCATTTTACAGATGAGAAGACTGTGGCACAGACGGGTTAAAGACTTGCCCATTTACAAAGGTGATTAATAGTAGAGCCAGAATTTTAACATAGGCAGCCCGACTCCAGTCTTTCTGGAGCAACACTTAAAACCACTGACAATTTTCAGCCAAAAAAAAAAAAAACACACTTAGTGAATGAATTTCATAGTTGGATTTTGAAATTTGCTTACCTCTTATGTACAATAAGCAGTAGTTAAGTCAAATTTACCTCTTTGATGCCTTTTAAGAGTAGCTATTTTGCTCTGTAACAAGATTAAATCTTTGCTCTGAAAAACAATGTACTCCAAAACATGAATGAACACAGTGTGAGCTGAGGATCAATGTCATAATTACCGTCAATTCAATTCAGCAAAGTATTTGTCGAGTAACTACTATGTGCTAGGCTTTGTGTTGTATGCTCAGAATACAGTAAAGACTAAAATGACACTTTTCCTTTCATAGTAGTAGCCACCATTACAGAGGGGTTTATGGTATTTTCTTCAAATGCGTTACTGAAGAAAAGGTTAAGCACCATGGTGGTTTAGATATCTACTGAGCCACTTCAGAGAACTAAGAAGTTAAAATGGAGAATTAAAATACTTCATTCATTCATTCATTTAAAATAGTAACAAACCCATTATATGTTGACAAACATATTTTATGAAAAATAATTATTTCTAAAACAAAAAAAAAATCTGGTGAGAAACATGACATTTGATTTGTTAGGCCAATTTCCATTATGTCATGCTTAATAATGGAGAAGGCAATGGCACCCCACTCCAGTACTCTTGCCTGGAAAATCCAATTGCCTGAGGAGCCTGGTGGGCTGCAGTCCGTGGGGTCACTAAGATTCGGACACGACTGAGCGACTTCACTTTCACTTTTGACTTTCCACTTTCATGCATTGGAGAAGGAAATGGCAACCCACTCCAGTGTCCTTGCCTGGAGAATCCCAGGGATGTGGGAGCCTGGTGGGCTGCTGTCTATGGAGTCACATAGAGTCTGACATGACTGAAGCAACTTAGCAGCAGCAGCAGCTGCATGCTTAATAAAAAACGAATGATCATAGTGCTTCTCATATTTGCATTCAGTTTGTTGAAATATGTTGTTTGGGTTGAAACACATGAAGAAAATCTAGCTTTAAATAGATAACTGGAAACAGAGGAGGGTTTTTAACAGCCTTTTCAGGTAATTATGGATATTCTTTGATATTACACCAAAGCTTGACAAGCTGTAGTGTTTTAAAGATTTATACAGATTATACAGTGGAAGTTTCAAATAGATTCAAGGGATTAGATCTGATAGACAGAGTGCCTAAAGAACTATGGACTGAGGTTCATAGTATTGTATAGGAGGTGATGACCAAAACCATCCCCAAGAAAAAGAAATACAACAAGGCAAAATGGTTGTCTGAGAAGGCTTTACAAATAGCTGAGAAAAGAAGAGAAATGATTTAAATAAAAAAAAAAGAAGAGAAATGAAAGACAAAGGAGAAAAGGAAAGATATACCCATCTGAATGCAGAGTTCCAAAGAACAGCAAGGAGAAACAAGAAAGCCTTCTTAAATGAATAATGCAAAGAAATAGAGGGAAGCAGTAGAATGGGAAAGACTAGATACATCTTCAAGAAAATTAGAGATACCAAGGGAATGTTTCATGCAAGTTAAGTTTAGTTCAGTTGCTCAGTTGTGTCTGACTCTTTGTGACCCCATGGACTGCTGCACGCCAGGCCTCCCTGTTCATCACCAGCTCCCGGAGTTTACCCAGATTCATGTCCATTGAGTTGGTGACACCATCCAACTTTTCTCATCCTCTGTCGTCCCCTTCTCCTCCCTCCTTCAATCTTTCCCAGCATCAGGGTCTTTTCAAATGAGTCAGCTTTTCGTATCAGGTGGCCAAAGTGTTGGAGTTTCAGCTTCAACATCAGTCCTTCCAATGAACACACAGGACTAGTCTCCTTTAGGATGGACTGGTTGGATCTCCTTGCAGTCCAAGGGACTCTCAAGAGTCTTCTCCAACACCACAGTTCAAAAGCATCAATTCTTCAGTGCTCAGCTTTCTTTATAGTCCAACTCTCAAAACCATACATGACTACTAGAAAAACCATAGCCTTGACTAGACAGACCTTTGTTGACAAAGTAATGTCTCTGCTTTTTAATATGCTGTCTAGGTTGGTCATAGCTTTCCTTCCAAGGAATAAGTGTTTTTTAATTTCATGGCTGCAATCACCATCTGCAGTGATTTTGGAGCCCCAAAGTGTAAAGCCAGCCACTGTTTCCCCATCTATTTCCCATGAAGTGATGGGACCGGATGCCATGATCTTCGTTTTCTGAATGTTGAGCTTTAAGCCAATTTTTTCATTCTCCTCTTTCACTTTCATCAAAAGGCTTTTTAGTTCCTCTTCACTTTCTNGAGTTTGAGTGAACTCCAGGAGTTGGTGATGGACAGGGAGGCCTGGTGTGCTGCAATCCATAGGGTCATGAAGAGTCGGATGCGACTGAACTGAACTGAACTTATGTCAACCAGATTTAGCAATGATTTATCATAGACTTTGATATTTATATCCCATGCAAAATAGACCTTAAATTACAATATCAGAATAAATATTGGTTTATCAGATTAACCTAAGAACATAAAAATATATTAGAATGAATATAGAATTATCTTAAAGAAAGCCGTGTCCAACACTTTGGACCCTGTGGACTGTAGCCTGCCAGGCTCCTCCTTCCATGGTATTTTCCAGGCAAGAGTACTGGAGTGGATTGCATTTCCTCCTCCAGGGGCTCTTCCCAACACAGGTATCACCCAGATCTCACACAACGCAGGCAGACTCCTTACTGTCGGAACCACCAGGGAAGTAGGGCAAATATGAATGATTCGGGCATTTTTCAGTTTTATTACAGGAATAGTGGCCCAAATAAGAACAAGGTAAACAAAAATTTATTCTTCAATGGGGAATTAATTATAAAAAATACATCAGAAAATTATTTTTTCTTAATTCTATGAGTTTGAAATAATTATTATACTTTAAGATATAGAGTTTAAAAAACATAAACACTAATGCTGCTTGTTTTAAGACTTAATTCATGTAATCAAAGCAGTAATTTATCATAGTGCTAAAGCATTTTTTCTGACAGTAAGATAATGTGCTTTTCTATAATACTCTTTCAGTTCAGTTCAGTTCAGAGGCTCAGTCATAGCCGACTCTTTGTGACCCCCATGAATCGCAGCACGCCAGGCCTCCCTGTCCATCACCACTCCTGGAGTCTACCCAAACCCATGTCCATCGAGTCGGTGATGTCATTCAGCCATCTCATCCTCTGTCATCCCCTCTTCTCCTGCCCCCAATCCTTCTCAGCATTAGGGTCTTTTCAGTGAGTCAACTCTTCTCGTGAGGTGGCCAAAGTATTGGAGTTTCAGCTTCCACATAAGTCCTTCCAAAGAATACCCAAGACTGATCTCCTTTAGGATGGACTGGTTGGATCTTTTTGCAGTCCAAGGGACTCTCAAGAGTCTTCTCCAACACCACACTTCAAAAGCANAGTCTTTTCCAATGAGTCAACTCTTCGCATGAGTTGGCCGAAGTACTGGATTTTCTAATAAATGTGCTTAAAAACAAACTTAGGGTCAAAAGTTTAGAGACTTTAAAGTTAGCTTAGTTGATTGTATTTTTGTTTTCAAACATTAAAAGATCAATAGCTTTCTCTCTCCTGTTATTTATTCTCTAAAAGTAATTATATTAATTGGAATTATCTGAAAAAACATTTCTCCAAATGGCCAATAAGAATATGAAAAGATACTCAGCATCATTAGTTATCAGGGATATGGAAGTCAAAACCACAATGAGATACCACTGCACATCCACTAAGATGGCTAGAAATCAAAAAGCCATTAACAACAAGTATTGGTGAAGATGATGAGAAAGTAGAATCCTCATAAACTTTCATGGGAATGTAAAATGGCTCATCTACTTTGGAAAACAGTCTAGCAGTTACTCAAGCAATTGAACATAGAGTTAATATATGATCTAGCAATTCCACTCAAAAGTAACAAAAACATTCCTGTACAAAAACTTGTATATAAGTTATGACAGCTTTCACCAAAAGGTGAAAACAACCTAAATGTCCATCAACAGACAAATGAATAAATAAATGGTATATCTGTACAATGAAATATTCATTATTCATACATTCAATATATTCAAATATTATTCATATATCTGTACAATGAAATATTATATTATTGCATAAAAAAGGAATGAGGTACTGATATATTAAACAGTATGGATGAACCTTGAAAACATTGTGCTACCTGAAAGAAAAAAGACCAATCACAAAAGACCACTTATTATGTGATTCCACTTACATGAAAGTTCAGAATAGAGAAATCTATGGAGACAGAATGTTGATTAGTGGTTACTTGGGGTATAGGGGTGAGACGTTTGCAGGGGTAGAGGAGTGATAGGAGTTTCTCCTTGAGATGATGGAAATGTTCTAAAATTGACTGTGGTGATGGTTGTACATATCTGTGAATATCCTGAAAACCATTGAAGTGTACATGTTAAATGGGTGAATTGTATGGTATGTAGATCAGTAAAGCTATTCCCCCCCTCAAATCAGTTACATCCTAGACAAAAATTTAACCATATGAAAACTTTTTAGAGAGATAATTTTATAGAGGGGGAAACTAAAGCCCCAGAGAGAGGGGTGTTGACTTAAACTCACTCAAAACCTGGGACAAGAACCTGGGTTTCTGGTTCCTGGAGTAGAGTGCATTTCATCCCCCAGAATAGTATTACAACACCCCTCTCAATTCTGGGAAGACAATTGCAATGATCATACCAAATGCATTCAAACTGGAGTCAGCCTGAGAGGTAAAAGAAAGTATCTACAAGAAAAGTACTCTACCTGCAATTCTGCTGTGAACAATGTCACCCTTTGCGGAAAGAAATAGGAAACTGAGCAGAATAAGAGAGGAGAAATAGAATTCACTTTCTTGGTTTAAACACTCGACTATTTATGGGCAGTCCTATAAGTAGCCACTCTAGTTGCATAGGGTTTTGCCAACTCCTTTAAAAATAGCTATTCATAAAAACAGTAAACACAAAATGTAGCACAAAGGTTTTTGTAGGTCCATAGACTAGTAAATATCATACCTCTTCATGGCCAAACATATTGTAACGGACAGCTTGG
This sequence comes from Neotragus moschatus, assembly GCA_006410615.1. Classification (NCBI taxonomy): domain Eukaryota; kingdom Metazoa; phylum Chordata; class Mammalia; order Artiodactyla; family Bovidae; genus Neotragus; species Neotragus moschatus. Next base: position 274,996 of record SJYA01001606.1, read on the forward strand.
TGCTTGTCTCACAAATTATTTGGTTCTAGTGGTAAGCAAAGCTACAGAGATGTCTCTGATTCGTGTAATACTTTTTTTGGGGTTTTTGTTGTTGTTTTTGGCTATGCCACTCAGCTTGTTAGTTCCCCCAACCAGGGATTGAACCTCAACCCCCAGCAGTGGAAGTGCAGACCTTAATTATTGGACAACCAGGGAATTTCCCTGATTTGTAGAATACTTTGAATTTCAGCCTGCTTTTACATAGTATCATGTCTGATGCTCAGCACAACCCTGTGGAATCAATAGGGTAGATATTATTAGCCCCATTTTGCAGATAGGAAACTATTTTTAGGTAAGTAGGACAAGGTTGTGTTATCATCCTATTTTATGAATGAGGAGTCTTATTTTACACACAAGCAGCGTGATATAAATAGCTGCAAGAGGGAACTTAAACTTGTGGCTGGTACATGAAAATTTGGGAACTATTTAAAGCTAGAGAACAAGGGAACAGAGTGTACCAGCTGGAAATCTCATGGAAACAACAAATTTATTGCTTTATATTTATTACTTCGATAAACTGCTTTTAGACAGATCAGACCCTGAATGTGCAAACCCTGCTATGTTATAGAAGGACTGACAGTGCTGCCTCCTTGCACGGCTCCAGGGGACACCATTCGCGTGGAGGTGACACCATCCCCATAGCATTTGACACAAGTGGTAGGTATCCTGTGGAATTAAAACAGATTCCTGGCCCTGAATCAGAGATGCTATATAGATATCACAGACAGGAATCAGGCAAATCTCACGGTCCAACAGAAACCCCCATTCTTCCATAAATCTGCCCCAAAGTCTTCTGTCCTAACAGTTTATTATGTGCACTGTATATTTTGGTATTTCTTTACACTTAATTTTATTAATTTTTTCATTTTTAATGACATTTATTGTTTTTTTTTTACAAGCAACATATGTTTATTGCAGACATTTAGGAGTATAGAAAGGCATAAAGTAAGTAATAATTATCATCCATAATCTCCATCCCCTAGAAATAACCACTAGTTTCCCATTTCCCCTCATTTTAACTATAATTTATCTTTGTACATTATTTTTTCAAGTTTCATCTTCAAGGATTTGACTCCTATAAGTTTTATCTCTTTCAAAATACGGTGTCACTGAAGGTAGAGACCATATTATTTTCTACTTCTCAAGGCTCTAAGCTTTCTTAAACATAGTATAAATACTGTAGTCAACAATTCAATTGAATAAGTCAGTTTATCTTTTTTTTTAGTCAGTTTATCTTTAATAGTTTGCATCATGTGGTATTATAAGTACAATAAAGAACATAAGTAAATCTACAAACATATCAGTTATGCTGTGAATAATAGTTTCCTCTCAATTTACTAAGTTACTTACATTTTATGTGTGTAATTTTTTGATTGTTTGCTAGTTAGTTTTGGTTAAATTTGGGAGATCTCTATTTACTTCCCCACATCACCAGTCAGTCATGGACTGGATAAGGCTTTTGTCTCCTCAGGAAAACACAGCACAGTTGAGTGACTATCACATTCTTTGGAGAACTTCAGTCTTAGCTCACAGCATTTAAGCCCCTGGTGGTGATCCCACAAGTGACCCACATATGTTGAATTCTCATGGTGGGATTATTATCTTAAATCTTTTTGCTTCTATTTGATGCGTCATGTGGATAACACATTTGAATTCTGTTTATTAATACTAGTAAGTTTCAAGTGACAACTGGTGGTAGAACAAATAGCCAACCATTTGAACTGCTAAAAGAGAAACTGAGGCATATTAAAAATTTTGAGTTTATTTGAGCAAAAATCAGTTTAAATCAAAGCACCAAACTGAAAAGTACTCCAACAGGAGCTAGGAGAAAGATTTTATGGAGAAGGAGGAAGCAAAGCAAGGAGATTATTTGATGGGCTATAGCTTAAGTGTTTGCTTTATTTGGAAAAAAATCTTACTGGCTGTATGTGATCAGTGTTCTTAGGTTTTAATTTCTTAACCATGAGGCATTTACAGGATTGGATTTGGTTTGCTCAGGTAATGCCAGTAAGGTATTAGAACCATCTCAGTTTAATGACCTCCTTTTAAATTAACCGAACAATTGCTATATCTGGATTGCATTTTCAAAGAAAGAAGATATTCTGTAGCTCATAATTCCAAATAGTTAATCTAAAAGTCAGGGCTTTAAGGAAAATTCTGCATGCATATGTGCTAAGTCATTTCAGTCATGTCTGACTCTGAGTCGCTGTGAACTGTAACCTGTCAGGCTCCTCTGTCCATGGGATTCTCTAGGCAAGAATACTGGAGTGGGTTACCATGACCGCCTCTAGAGAATCTTCCCAACCCAGGGATCGAACCCGCGTCTCTCACGTCTCTCTCTGGCATTGGCAGGCAGGTTCTTTACTATTAGCGCCACCTGGGAAGCCCAAGGAAAAGTCTAAATTAATTTAAAACAAGTATTTTTTTTTAATATTAGTATTAGTGTCTCATGGGTCAACTGTAGTTGGACAACATGCATTTTGTTTGGCAGTCATAGAAGCAGGCTGTCTGGGGCTGGGGCAGCTGCTGAAGGCTATGAGCAAACTCCTTCTAACATTCTACTCTACTATCCTTTCTTCATGGCTTTTGTCCTCATGGTTGCAAGATGGATGCTCTACCTCCAGGCATCTAATCCATGTTCTAGGCAGGAAGACTGAGGGAAAGGAAAATGGAGAATACAATATTTTTAAATCAATTGAGTCTGGTCTTTTGAATCAGGGAAACAATAGCTTTTCTGGAAATTCCATCTCACAGACTTTCTTATGTTCTATCTGCCAGAACTGGGTTGCCTGCAGAGATGGGGAGTGAATATTTTTAATTGGGTACTCTGCCACTGTAAACAAATTGGATTCCATTAGGAAGGAAGAAAAGAAGGGTAGACATGGGATAAGGAACATGTGATATCTGCTGTGGAAGGTAAAAGTAAGTTTCAATGTCTACTTTGAATTTTATTTTGACCACGCAAATATGCATAGTGAATTTGGAAGGTGAAAGAAACTCTAAAGATAGAATTTCCCACTGATAGTCTTAACTAGTCTTAGAGTCCTCTACCTTCCTGAGAAAGTATTGCCCATAAATTTAAGAATAGCCTTAACTCTAGAAAATTAATGGGGAAAGCTAAAGAGACTGTTGGTAGGTTTGCCTCAAAAATGGAAATGGGGTCCCTGGATACTAAAAATGGAAATGGGGTCCCCAAATACTATAGCAAAGAAAGTGGGTCTCTTGCTATAAGATGCATACAGATTATGCATACTGATTTACTAAAGAAATTCATCTAAACTATTAGCAGTAGTGAATTCTATCTCCATAGGCCAAAAACTCTTAAACCTGATAAAACAACTGTCCTTCCATCCAACACAATTTTACAGTAAGGTTTTCTCCCTAATCTAAAGTATTATGTGTGTGATTTTCTTACCAAGAGACAATTAACTAACACCAGACATTAACACTTCTCTCAACCTCTTCAAGCAATTAGCATCCAATTATTTCTTGTGAAAACTGAAAAGAAAATCATTAATAAATGGTACCAAATTACAAGACTTTTTTTCTACTTAGTATTTCTGTTTTGCAGTGGTTTTACAAACACTACTGTTCTTTTTTTCAGCAGGAGTTTCACAGCTGTGATGAGACATTTTCTGCCAATATCAAAACCAGTGGCTCATCTAATTTGGGACTATCAAAAGCTGTATCATGTGATGTCTGTAGCCAGTTTCATTTTTCTGTACCAGTAGAGAAGTATACGTAAAATTAGAATATAATTTTCACCATGACTAATGCATTTCCAGTAATTATTACTATGAAGATAAATTCTCAAAGGAAAATAGACATTTAATGGTACTACCCTTTTTTCATTTTGTTTGTTTTTACAGCATGGTGCCTGTCTGTCTTTATTAAGGTAATACTTATTTGATTTCTAGTTAAAATAAAAGATTTTTATCCAGCTGAATAAGGCAGCATAATTATCTTGTCAGAGAATGATGAAAATGAATATTTCCTCCATTTTTTGGACTGTTATAGTTTTTACAAGCTCTACAGAAGATATCATTCAGATAAGGTCACACCAAATAGAAGTTTTGCTCACTGGATTAAAAATAGATCAGCTCAATGACTCAGCAGGTAGCTTATTGCAGTTGCCTACTAAGAACAGCCTAATTCTTCCTTGTACTACATTGCAGTCAAGTACTCATGTGGCTTTGTTAGGATTAGCGTATTCAGCTATTAGAAATAAGATCACAGTATATCTAGGACATTCTGTGAGATGCAACAGCACTGAGAGTATTATGGGTCAAATTCTGATTAGGTATAAGCAAGCACATATTCAAAGATTTAAGTTCCTTTGAATCATTTACAGTAATGTGACTAAATTGAAAGTGAATGGTGGAATCAGATTACAGAGAGCACATGATTGTGCTTAGATTTTTAGAGCAGCACCTGTTTCATTATTTCGTGAATCTTCCTACCTGACTTCCCCTACCCCTGCCATATGGGAAACCTCAGGGGGCCCTTTAATGGTTCCCTTTTTTCTTACTCACATTCAGGCAGGGGCCAAGTCACTAACTCCAGTCCCTGAACATTCAAGGCTAGTCTAACAAATAGAGTTGATATTTCTCTTGAAAGGAGACACAGATAGGACTACTTTCCTCAAAAATATCTCCCTCCAAATTATTGGCTATTCACTGGGAAACACTTTCAGCCAGTATTATCCACGAACAGATAATAATATATCCAGAAACTACTTGAAAATCATCCTTGTACAGCCTCTAGATATTAGGTGCCTGAGTAAAACAGATGTATAAAATTAGACCTTGACCCCTACAGGCTCCATTTAGCTCTTGATTTATCAGACCCCTGAGTAAATAGATAGGTAAGTTACAATGTGAGGAAAGAGAAAGTAGGAAGGTGGGAGAATCAGATTTTTCGAGGTGCTATACTAAGGTAGCAGGCCAATGAGAAGGAGCACAGTGAGGACTTGTGGGGGTGTTGAAGGGAGGAAAAAAATCAATGTAGAGGCTCTGAGAAGCACAAAAACAAGTGTCACTGTCATAAAAATTAGACCTTAGTCTCACCTTGGAAACACTGCCTGCTTCACCCCATTCCTTTTCTTAGGTCTGGCCCTCAACAAAACAGGTAGCTGCAATTTGTCTTTGGCAGACAGTCCATTTTCCATTCAGGTGGCTCTTTTCCTTCGGAATCACTAGATTTACTGCCATCTCCCTACACTCCCATGTGGAGACCTATTCTAAAGCTACTGATTGATAAGAAAAAGTTAAGGAAGACATTGATAAAGGTTAAAAGTGAGATCCCTCCTGGTAATGTTTGTATTTTTACATAGGAGTTTGGGAAGCTCTTAATATTATTCAAATCAGACCACTAATCTCCAATTTAATGCCAACTTATAAAGTTAACTTAAAAGCTGATATATTAATTCAACAAGGAGGACATTAGACTGAAGCAGCTCTGATGCCTGGGCAGGCTTTGTAGGCAAAACAAAATCTAAGCTTGCAAATGCTGAAAAGTTAGGAAATTGAAACTTAAGGACAACCAGTCACAAACTACCATCTAGGCTTTAGCTATAGACAATCTATAATCTATAATCAATTTATGTGTGCTTAGTCACTCAGTTGTGCACAACTTTTTGCGACTCCATGGACTGTAGCACGGCCTGCCAGGGTCTTCTGTCCATGGGGATTCTCCAGGCAAGAACACTGGAGTGCGTTGCCATGCTCTCCTCTAGGGGATTTTCCCATCCCACGGATCAAACCCAGGTCTCCTGCATTGCAGGCAGATTTTTTACTGTCTAAGCCACCAGGGAAACCCAGGGTTTCATATGCCTCAGCTTATCTTTGAACAGTATCCCAAGTCTCTGTCCTAGACCTTACGGTTTTACTTATTTTCATTGTGCATTAGTTATCCTTGTAAATGGCTTTCCCTTCATTTGTTCACAGTGAATACTATTTTTATTGTCAATTATTAATCACAATGAGAACACTAAATAAAAAAATTATAATTCCTTTAAGAGTAAACTTGACTGTAAAAATAGATAGATGAATAGATAGGTGGATTGATGATTTACTAAGCATTATTTCAAGGTTCATTGATCTGGCTTGCTCGGGAGTCAGTAATAAGGCAAACGAATATATCCTCTACTCATGTATTTCTTAGAAACATGATTATTTATAACCTCCAAGAGGGCAGAGTCTCATCTATTGTCTTTGGTTCCCCAGCACATGGTTCTTGCCTGACACTGGTCTGGAATCAATGGATTGAATTACAACAACTTCACAGTTGCTCCCAGGTTCTTGGAGCTGAAAATTGTCACGAGATTTAGTGTATCTTTTTCCTGGCAGAGGAATTGTGAGTTTATATAAAGAGAGTTTACACCAGTCTAAGAAAATGACTTGAAAAAATGTACAAAGCAATATAAAATTGAGTATAAATAAATGGAGTGAAAATACAGAGTTTAATCTCTGAGAATACTGTGTGTGTTAGTCATTCAGTTGTGTCCGACTCTATGTGACCCCATTGACTGCAGCCTGCCAGGCTGCTATGTCCATAGGATTTTCCAGGCAAGAATACTGGAGTGGATTGCGATTTCTTCTCCAGGGGATCTTCCTGACCCAGGGATTGAATCTGGGTATCCTGCATTGCAGGTAGACTCTTTACTGTCTGAGCCACCAGCGAAGTCCTTGCTCATTCTTAAGTGTTGGAACAAATGTAAGGGCAAACACAGATTTTCTCCCCTCTGAAAACAAGCAGAAAGATTTCCCCCTTCTCCTTTTTTTCCTGAATTTCTTTCTCTGTCCTTTTCAAATGTATGTAAATCTTTATGGTAGCTAAGTAAGCCTCTGGCCTGTCTCATAACTCAGGAATGTTTCCTCAAGGACCTGGGAGCCATCTCTTTGAAGTACAATCATCAAGGAAAGTAATTCCAATCTCCCAGTTTCCTGGGAAGAGATGAGTCTAATTTGTCACCTGACTGCAAATCATAAAACGTACCTAAGTATTGAATGGTTTGTCCACTTAGCTGTATAAAAGGAGATTGATTCCCTTCTGTCTTTGTAATCCCTCTAACAGATGATGTGTGTGGCATATCACGTTCTGATTTAATCTTATGCAAAGTAAAACTTTTCATTTTTTCTACTTTTGTGGAGAGTTTTTTCTGGGCTTTAGCAGTTGTGACTCATGAGCTCTAGGGCATTCAGGCTCAGTAGTTGCAGCAAATGGGCTTTGTTACCCTGAGGCAGATTAAATCTTCCCGGAAATGGAACCTCTGTTCCCTGCATTGGCAGGCAGATTCCTAACCACTGGACCACCAGGGAAATCCAAGATTTTGTTTTGATTATATTTCTCCAACACAAACATGGGCTGAGCTTCCTGGCAGCTGAGATATTGATGTTTGGTAGATTTCAATCATGACACTAATTTTATTTTCTTAGGTAATGGAGAATTCATGCAGTGAGCATGGCGGTCAAAAATGTGAACTCTTGGAATTAAAATGCTTGCCTTTTAAATCCTGGCTCAGTGATTCACCAGAAGAGTGACCTTGTATAAGTTAATTGGAAATCATACTGATTTTCCTCCCAGTCTAAATTTCCTCATCCTCATCTAAATTTCCTTAATAAAGCCTCAGTTTCCTCACCTTAAATGGTGAATGATGAATCAGTGCTGCCTGAAGCTCATGGGAAGTGTCTCCCACAACAAAGAGAGGCTCTATTGTTGATGTTAGCACAATTTCTGTGCCCAATGCAGAGTGAAGTCAAACCCACCAAAATGTCGGAGTTTGGAGCAGACAAAGATTTATTGCAGGGCCATGCAAGGAGACAGGTGANTGATGAATCAGTGCTGCCTGAAGCTCATGGGAAGTGTCTCCCACAACAAAGAGAGGCTCTATTGTTGATGTTAGCACAATTTCTGTGCCCAATGCAGAGTGAAGTCAAACCCACCAAAATGTCGGAGTTTGGAGCAGACAAAGATTTATTGCAGGGCCATGCAAGGAGACAGGTGAGTCAAGCACTAAAAGCCCTGAGTTCTCCAAGGGTTTGAGTGAAGCCAGGTGAAGGAGGAAGGTGCAGCGTAAGTGATCAGTTTGTGCACAAGTCTCTGATTGGCTGATGGTGAGGGAACAGGGTGGTGTCACAGGGGTGAACATTATCAGTCCTTAGACTCCAGGAGGCTTGGGGCTATGTGTGCATGGTCATCAAGTAGTTAACATCTTCCGTTTGGTGGTGGGTTTTCACATCTGTAAAATAACTCAGGGGAAAAAAGTGAAAGTCGCTCAGTTGTGTCTGACTCTTTGCGAACCCATGAACTGTATAGTCCATGGAATTCTCCAGGCCAGAATATGGGACTGGGTAGTTTTTCCCTTCTCCAGGGGATCTTCCCAACCCAGGGATCAAACCCAGGTCTCCCGCATTGCAGGTGAATTCTTTACCAGCTGAGCCACAAGGGAAGCCCAGAGTTTTCACATCTGTAAAACAACTCAGATTGGAATGTGCACCAAATACTGTTTTTTAGGTACTTCAGAGAAGAGCTAAAGCAGAGGATATTGGGGACAGGCCTGGCCCAGGAAGGCCCCGTAGTGTCCTGCTCAGTTACACTGGGAAAAGTGGAAGGGAAAGCTAGGCTGGCCATGACCACTGCTGTGCAGCCAACAGCTAAATCTACTGATTGATGCTAAGGCTCTATGAGGGATGGGGCTATGTCTCACTTTAGAGCTATATACCCCTATATAGCTGTGGGCTGTGTCTAGTACCTTGAAAAGTACTGTAGTACCATCTACATCAACCCTGTTTTTATGCCTGTACCTTGAAAAGTATAGTAGTACCAGCTACATCACCCCTGCTTTTATGTCTGCTTCTGGACATCCTGGGCTTGAAATAAATATACTGTACCGCTGTACTCTATACAGTACCGTATAATAGAGTACACAAAAGCATCAACCACTTGTAGAGGATGCATGCATGTGACTGTGTATGCCAGACATGTGAACTGACTTGCGTGTTGGGGCATGCAAATACCCATTCACATATTTGAAAGTTCACAACTTGAAGGTTTCTGTGTAGGCGACTTACTGTAGTTAGGAGGCTTAAATGCTAAGCTGAGGTATCTGTGCATTCTTTCCTGGTGGCTCAGTTGGTGAAGAGTCTGCCTGCAATGCAGGAGACCTGGATTCATTCCCTGGGTCAGAAAGGTCCCCTGGAGAAGGAAATGGCAACCCACTCCAATACTCTTGCCTGGAGAATTCCATGGACAGAGGAGCCTGGTGGGCTACAGTTCGTGGGATCACAAAGAGTAGGACACGATTGAATGACTAACACTTTCACTTTCACTTCTTACTATAGGCAGTGGGGAACCACTAAAAGTCTTTGGGCAGGGAAATTATACAATCAGAGCTAAACCTTATGAAGTATGAACCAGTAGTAACATCTAGAATGAACGGGTGGTGGGACTCCTAGTAGATGGGAAGGTGTTACTAATGAAAAGCAATCATTCAAGCTAGAGCAGTGGTTCTCAATCAGGAGTGATTTTGCCTCTCAGAGGACATCAGGAACTGTCTGGAGACATATTTGATTTTCATAAGTAAGGAGGATACTGTAGGCATCTAGAGGGTAGAGGCCAGGGATGTTGCTAAATATCCTATAGTACATCCTGTTCAAAATGTGAATTTTATCCCATTTAAGGAACTCTGGGCTAGACATCGTTAGAATGGATAACGAGAAGGGAACAAATGGGGCAGACGTGAGTGGCCCTGTGGAAGTGGATTGTACAGAATTTTGCAAATGACTGTATCTATAGATCAGAAGAGAATTCAGGATTTAAAAAAAGAAAAAGAAAAAAATTCCAAGATTTAAAACAGATAACTGAGAAGACAATATCAAGAGCAGAAACAGAGAAGTCAGAAGGAGGGCCAGATTTTAAAGGGGAATGATGAATTTGTTTTGAGTTTGAGATTTAACTGGATCAGTTCAGCTCAGTTCAGTCGCTCAGTCGTGTCCGACTCTTTGCGACCCCATGAATCACAGCACACCAGGCCTCCCTGTCTATCACCATGTCCCAGAGTNATACTGTACCGCTGTACTCTATACAGTACCGTATAATAGAGTACACAAAAGCATCAACCACTTGTAGAGGATGCATGCATGTGACTGTGTATGCCAGACATGTGAACTGACTTGCGTGTTGGGGCATGCAAATACCCATTCACATATTTGAAAGTTCACAACTTGAAGGTTTCTGTGTAGGCGACTTACTGTAGTTAGGAGGCTTAAATGCTAAGCTGAGGTATCTGTGCATTCTTTCCTGGTGGCTCAGTTGGTGAAGAGTCTGCCTGCAATGCAGGAGACCTGGATTCATTCCCTGGGTCAGAAAGGTCCCCTGGAGAAGGAAATGGCAACCCACTCCAATACTCTTGCCTGGAGAATTCCATGGACAGAGGAGCCTGGTGGGCTACAGTTCGTGGGATCACAAAGAGTAGGACACGATTGAATGACTAACACTTTCACTTTCACTTCTTACTATAGGCAGTGGGGAACCACTAAAAGTCTTTGGGCAGGGAAATTATACAATCAGAGCTAAACCTTATGAAGTATGAACCAGTAGTAACATCTAGAATGAACGGGTGGTGGGACTCCTAGTAGATGGGAAGGTGTTACTAATGAAAAGCAATCATTCAAGCTAGAGCAGTGGTTCTCAATCAGGAGTGATTTTGCCTCTCAGAGGACATCAGGAACTGTCTGGAGACATATTTGATTTTCATAAGTAAGGAGGATACTGTAGGCATCTAGAGGGTAGAGGCCAGGGATGTTGCTAAATATCCTATAGTACATCCTGTTCAAAATGTGAATTTTATCCCATTTAAGGAACTCTGGGCTAGACATCGTTAGAATGGATAACGAGAAGGGAACAAATGGGGCAGACGTGAGTGGCCCTGTGGAAGTGGATTGTACAGAATTTTGCAAATGACTGTATCTATAGATCAGAAGAGAATTCAGGATTTAAAAAAAGAAAAAGAAAAAAATTCCAAGATTTAAAACAGATAACTGAGAAGACAATATCAAGAGCAGAAACAGAGAAGTCAGAAGGAGGGCCAGATTTTAAAGGGGAATGATGAATTTGTTTTGAGTTTGAGATTTAACTGGATCAGTTCAGCTCAGTTCAGTCGCTCAGTCGTGTCCGACTCTTTGCGACCCCATGAATCACAGCACACCAGGCCTCCCTGTCTATCACCATGTCCCAGAGTTCACTCAAACTCACATCCATCCAGTCGGTGATGGCATCCAGCAATCTCATCCTCTGTCGTCCCCTTCTCCTCCTGCCCCCAATCCCTCCCAGCATCAGAGTCTTTTCCAATGAGTCAACTCTTTGCATGAGGTGGCCAGAGTACTGGAGTTCCAGCTTTAGCATCATTCCTTCCAAAGAAATCCCAGGGCCGATCTCCTTCAGAATGAACTGGTTGGATCTCCTTGTAGTCTAAGGGACTCTCAAGAGTCTTCTCCAACACCACAGTTCAAAAGCATCAATTCTTCAGCACTCAGCTTTCTTCACAGTCCAACTCTCACATCCATAAGTGACCACTGGAAAAACCATAGCCTTGACTAGACGGATCTTTGTTGGCAAAGTAATATCTCTGCTTTTTAATATGCTATCTAGGTTGGTCATAACTTTCCTGGATACCTTAGCACAATTCTGGAGGCAATTAAAAATGTACTTGTGGAACCTAGTAAGAAGGTAAGACCAGGGATGTAGATTTTAGGAGACATTTGCAGTGAGTTGTTGGTTAAAGGAAGGGGAGCAGATAAGGGTACTGAAAAAGGGCAAAGAGGAGATGAAGTCTGAGAACAGAATTTTGAAAGACTATGGGAAAACACAAAGGTCATATTACTATAAGACCATGATGTTTATTAAATCATGTTATTTTTCAGAATATTTCTCTATTTTAGCAATTTTCTCCCACAAATCCAACATATTAATTAGACTACCAGGAAGTGAGTTGTTCCTAACTATTCCTAAACTCTTGTTAAACTTGTATCAAAGAACCTCTTGTTCTCTTGTTTTTAAATAATAGTTTTATTAAATTCCTCAAATCCTCTTATAAATCCCAAACATATTCTCAAGCTTGGCTCAATAGAATAACATTTTTAAAGCATTCTTTTCCTTTTATTCTGTGACTGTCTTTTGCATTTAAGATTTATTTAGAAATTATTTTCAAGACTGGCCTTCTGCAAAATTGAGATGTTATTTGATTTCAGACCATAGCAAGCCTCTGGCTTATCTGCTGTCCATAGAGGAAAAAAGTGTGAGCATAAGTTTGTATCTTAACTCTGCCACAAATAAGCTATGTGATCTTTGGTAATATTCTTTCTCTCACTCATTTAGAAAATTTAATTGTATCTACAAAAACTTACATGAGTTTCTTTAAAGACTAATGTAATGTTTAATGTGGTAGTTACCCACAGATCCATCCCAGTATAATGTATAATATTATCCATACCTTCAGTGTAAATTCCTAGGCACAATTCAGAGGTACTACAAATTTTTAAAACTTCTCAAAGTTTTTATTTTGAAAAATATCAAACCTACAAAAAGTTGAAAAAATATTACAATGAGCAGCCGTATACCCTTCACCTAGATTCACCTGTCTTTACCTTCTGTGACATTGCTTGTTCTGTCTGTCTGTGTCTGTTATCTGTCTACCTACCTATGTTTATTTTTTGCTAAATGACTTGAAAGTAAGTTACAGATATCATGAAACTGTATCCATAAATACTTAGTAGACATCCACTACAAACAAGGACATTTAGCTGTAAAACCACAACCAAAATATCACTCTAAAAATTTAACTTTGATATGTATTATCTAATATGGGCTTCCCTGGTAGCTCAGACAGTGAAACTTCCATCTGCAGTGCAGGAGACCCACGTTCAGTCCCTGGGTAGAGATCTCTGGAGAAGGGAATGGCAACCCACTTCTAGTACACTTGTCTGGAGAATCCCAAGGACAGAGGAGCCAGACGGGCTACAGTCCAGGGGGTTGGAAAGAGTCGGATATGTCTGAGTGGCTAACACTTTGTACTTCATACTATCTAATATATACTCAAATTTTTAGATAGTTCCCCAAATGCCTTTGAAACAGTTTTTTGTTTGTTTGTTTTTTCAAGATAGGATTTAATCAAGGTTCATGTTTTTCTAATCTGCTTTAATTTAGAAAACTCTTTTTGCATTCTTCGGTCTTTTATGACACTAATGATTTTGAAGATTACAGGCAAGCAGTCCCGCAATTTGGAAATGTCTGACTTTCTCCCCTGATTAGTTTCAGGTTGTGCATTTCTATAAGTACACTACAGAGATGATGTGGTACCCTCTCATTGTATCACTTCAGGAGACATGTCAGTCAGTACGTCCCAGTTTTAGCAATATTAAGTTAGACCACTAAATTAAGTCTGTCGGTTCCCTGCTCTGTAAAAGTGGCTGTTCCCTATTTTAGTTAATAAGTAATCCATGGGGTGATATTTTAAGACATGTAACTAGCCTGTGTTGTAGTCTTGGGGTTCTCACCTGACCTATATTCTTTGTAGTTTTTTCCAGTTTGTTCAGTATCGTTCTTCAGAAAACACTTTTTTTAGTATGTAAACTATCCTATATAATTTGTTTTCACTTGAGTTAGCCAGAATTGGCTTCTGTTATTTTCCACCAAATACCCTGAACCCTACAAAAATTGTGTAAAATGCCTACTGCAGTAGGGGAAAGATCAACTTTATCTTCAGGGTTTCAAATGTGATTATGATACCACACACAGGCCAATCCATATGGGACCTCCAGATTTATTCAGGTTAAATGTAGAAAAACTTTTTAAAAAATCTGATTTGTAAACTGATGGGCCTGACCAGACTTGCTAAGACCAGTGCCTGCTAGGCCTTAGACAAATGATATACAAGCCCATGGACTGCTCGTTGTTCAGTGCAGTTCAGTTCAGTTGCTCAGTTGTGTCTGACTCTTTGCAACCCTATGAATCGCAGCACACCAGGCCTCCCTGTCCATCACCAACTCCCAGAGTTCACTCAGACTCATGCCCATCAAGTCAGTGATGCCATCCAGCCATCTCATCCTCTGTGGTCCCCTTCTCCTCCTGCCCCCAATCCCTCCCAGCATCAGAGTCTTTTCCAATGAGTCAACTCTTCGCATGAGGTAGCCAAAGTACTGGAGCTTCAGCTTTAGCATCATTCCTTCCAAAGAAATCCCAGGGCCGATCTCCTTCAGAATGAACTGGTTGGATCTCCTTGTAGTCTAAGGGACTCTCAAGAGTCTTCTCCAACACCACAGTTCAAAAGCATCAATTCTTTGGCGCTCAGCCTTCTTCACAGTCCAACGTTCACATCCATACATGACCACTGGAAAAACCATAGCCTTGACTAGATGGACCTTAGTTGGGAAAGTAATATCTCTGCTTTTGAATATGCTTGCTGCAATGAGACTGTGCTGTTCCTGATGCTTAGTCATTGTCATAAGTCTGGACAATGTAGCATGATGATTCTAGTGACAGACATTACACCCAAATCCTAGTTGCTAAATACAGATGACCTGACTTGCTCAAGGCAGAGTTTATAACCATACTAGGTAATTTCACTGGAATTTCAGAGTGACATGGGTTGTATTTCTTAATATAATAGCCGTAGTCATAGAAAAACTAAAAATCTCAATAACAATTTAATAGAAATTTAATTTCTTTCTTAAAGTCCAGTTGGTGTTTGGCAAATGATCTTCTACATAACAATTCAGACTCTCTGATTTCTTCCATCTCATTTCTTCCGTCTCATTTCTTCCATCTACTGTCTCCTGGAGCCTTGGAGTCCTTGGCTTCCAGTAGCAGACAAGAAAGATCATGTAGGTTTTTGTTTGGGTTTTGAAAGTGGGTGGTTTACAGAATCAATTTTAAACAAAGAACAAGAGTAAAGAGAAGGAAAGAAATAACCAAAGTTAAAATAAGGTGCCAGGTAGGTGGAGGGATCATGGAACTCTGTGATGCAGTGTTCACAAATGGTTGAGGGAAGAGCTTCAACATATGGAAAGAGTCAACACAGGCTGCTTCCACTGGGGAAAAGCAAGGGCAAGGACACCTAGTCAGAAGCTACAGTTCACCAACCACTATGCAGGAGGGTTTCACAGGCCAGGCTGAAAGTGCTACATATCATTTCTGCCCACATTGACCTTCTATCAGCCAAAACTTAGACCATATTCATCTATAAGGAAAGCTAGGAAATATGGTCTAGGAGCAAAATGATAATAGCTTTGGAAAGGGCCAATCATTTTGTGCCACAGAAGCTGGAGGCCTTGGGTGACCTGTGAAGCTGAGAGGGACTATGGATGCTAGAGAAGTTTTAGTCACTAAACACCCCAAGCCTGATGGTCTCTGTTGGTTTTGGCTGGTTTGACCTCACTACTGCAAACATTTACTTGTATGAAATATTTGTCAGCGAGTGCTACATTTCACTAAGGCCTCAAATACACTCCTCTGCAGGATTTTTTCAGTAGCTGAGAAGCACTCCCACTACTTTCTTAATGTTTCTTTAGAAAAATTAAAAGCACCTCTAGCTAGTCACCTAATTGCAAAGAGTTGTGTGATCAATTTTAGATAGAAGCTGAGTTCAGCACCGTGCAAGTATGAAAATTGCCCTATTCATCACCACTAGTTTTAGTTAAACATCCCTGCCTGGGGGGAAAACTCAGACATACATCCAGTTACTCTCCAGATAACAAGTCCTTTGGTCTTTTTCAAACATGAGGGGGTTTTGTCTAGATTTCCAGAAGTATGTGGGTCCAGGAGGAGATTTGAGGAGCAGCCAAAAGGCTATAAAAGATTTGGTAAAGCTTAAAGTGTGCTTTACCTGGAATACATTATTGAAAAAAATATTTTAAAATGTGTTGATGACTGTTGTGATACAATGAGACCTACCACGGCCTAAAATGAAGTTAAAGCAGGAATTTGGAGACATAAAGTGAGCATCAAAGTTTCTAAGGAACTCAGGTGACCTTAGGATTCCACTGCACAGGATTTGGGGGCCCGGAGACCAAGGTTAGGACCTACTCAAGTAGAGAGATCTGCATAAAACCAGAATCCCAAAACTCCCAAATAAAATTTAACTTATTGCTCAGGGGTGTGCAAGAAACTTGCATCTTGAACTCGATCCTGGTTGAAGACAATAAGATAGAAAATTTTCCCTGTGGATTTGTAACACAAGCTGATCTCCAAGTAGATTCTCATTCCCCAAACTTGCTCCCTGTGAGGTTTGAAAACCTTGAATGATCATTGAACTTAAAGTGGTCTCAGGTTGGTAGTCCCCTCAGGCAATAGGCAGGACTGCAATTTCAACCTGGACCTCAAAGAAATTCCACAGATGAAATGCCAAGGCCAATCATTCAGCTCATAGTAAAAAAAAGAAAAAAAAAAAAAATCTCAGAACATAAGGAAATAAGGCACTCCAGGCTAGGACTAGCAGAAACAAAACAGAAGAATCAGATCTGCAAAGACTTCAGAAATTGCAATCATCAGGCCCAACATAAAAGTACTAGGTTTAAAGAAATAAGAGTGGCTTGAAAATACAAGCAAAGAACAAAATACTATAAAAATGGTTGAGCATATATGACAAAGAGCTAAAGAGAATTTCTGGAGATGAAAATTTTAATAAATAAGGATGAGAACTCAATAGTCAAATTAAGCATCAGTGTACTCTACCTAGCAAAGTTATCATTCAGAACTGAAGGAGAGAGAAAGAGTTCTCCAGACAAGCAAAAGCTAAAAAAGGAGTTTACCACCACAAAACTGGTCTAACAAGAAATGTTAAAAGGTCTTTTTTAAGATGAAAGGAAGAGTGCTTCTTAGAATAAGAACGCATATGAAAGAGTAAAGTTTACTGGAATAGAAAATATATAATCAGGGTAGTATGTTAATTACTTATAAATCTAATATAAAGGCTAAAAGACAGAAGTAGTTAAAACGAGTATGATAATAATAATTAGTTAGGGATATACAACATGTGCATGTGATCACATCTTGTATATGTGTTGTGTAGTATGTAGTGCAGTGTCCGACTCTTTGCGACCCTGTGGACCATAGCCCACCAGGCCCTGCATTTTCCAGGCAGGAATACTGGAACAGGTTGTCATTTCCTTCTCCAGCGGATCTTCCTGACCCAGGGTTGAATCTGCCTGTCTTATGCCTCCTGCATTGGCAGGTGGGTCCTTTACCAGCTAAGCCACCAGAGAAAGCCATGTACCCAACCTAGGAGTACCTAAATATTCGAATAAATATTAACAGGCCTAAAGGGAGAAATAGACAGCAATGCAATAATAGTATGGGGACTTTAATATATCACTTACATCAGTAGATAGATCATTTAGACGGAAGATCAATAGGAAGCATCAGCCCTCAGAAACATGTTAGAACAGATTGACTTAACAAACATTTACCAAACATTCCATCCAAAAGCAACAGAATACACATTGTTCTCAAGTGCATATGGAATATTTTCCAATATAGATTATATATTAGATCACAAAACAAGTCAATAAACACAAGATAACTGAAATCATATCAAGAATCTTTTCCAACCACAGTGGTATGAAACTAGAAACTAATTACACAAACAAGACAGGAAAATTCACAGATATGTAGAGCTTAAACATGTTACTGAATAACCAATGGGTCAAAGAAGAGAAAAAAAATACCTTGAGACAACTGAAAATGGAAATGAAACATATCAAAATGTATGGAATGCAGCAAAAGCACCTTCTAAGAGAGAAATTCTGAGTGATAAATGCATACCTCAAGAAACAAAAAAAGTCTCAAGTAAATAACATAACTTTACACCTTAAAGACCTAGAAAAATAAGAACAAATGTAGCCCAAAGTTAGTAGAAGGAATGATGTAACGATTACAGAAGAATTAAATGAAGCAGAAGATAAAAAGAAAATTAAAAGGATAATGAAACTAATAGCTCGTTCTTTTAAATGACAAGCAATATTGCTAAACCTTCAGCTTGAATCACCAAGAAAAAAGAAAGAGGATTCAAATAAATAAAATCAGAAATGAAAGAGGAGATATTATAATAACAGAAATATAAAGGATCGTAATTGGAGAAGGTGATGGCACCCCACTCCAGTATTCTTACCTGGAAAATCCCATGGATGGAGGAGCCTGGAAGGCTGCAGTCCATGGAGTCACTGAGGGTCGGATATGACTGAGCGACTTCACTTTCACTTTTCACTTTCATGCATTGGAGAAGGAAATGGCAACCCACTCCAGTGTTCTTGCCTGGAGAATCCCAGGGACGGGGGAGCATGGTGGGCTGCCATCTATGGGGTCGCACAGAGTTGGACACGACTGAAGTGACTCAGCAGCAGCAACAAAGGATCATAATAGAAAAAGTATTTGCTGATAAATTGGACAACCTAGAAGAAACGTATAAACTTCTAGAAACACACAGTCTACCAAGATAGAATCACTATGAAATACAAAATTTGAACAGATCAATTACTGGCAAGGAGTTTGAATCAGTAATCAAAAGCCTTCCAACAAACAAAAGTCCATGACCAGAGAACTTCACTGGTGAATTCTACCAAACATTCAGAGGACTAATACCAATTCTCAAACTCTTTCAAAAATTAGAAGAGGGGGAAATCCTCCAAATACATTTTATGAGGCCAGCATTTCCCTGATACCAAAGCCAGGCAAGGATACTATTTAAAAAGAAAATTATAGGCCAGTATCCCTGATGAACATAGATACAAAAATCCTCAACAGTATTAGCAAACCACATTAAACAATACATTAAAAGGATAGTACATCATGACCATGTGGGACTTACTCCAGAGGTGCTAGGCATAAAAACATCCACACAGATCAGTGGAACAGAATGGAGAGCCCAGAATTAAACCCACACATTTGTGGTCAATTAATTTATGACAAATGAGCTAACAATATACAATGGTGAAAGGATAATGCCTTCAATAAATGCTATTGGGAAGACTGGACTGCCAAATGCAAAAATTAAACTGGGCCGCTATCTTATACTATATACAAAAATTAAATCAAAAGAGATTAAAATTTTGAAAGTAAGAACCTGGAACCATAAAACTAGAGGAAAACATAGGCAGCAAACTCCTTGACAAAGGTCTTGGCAGTGATTATTAAAGTCTTACACTAAGAGCAAAAGCAAAAAAGCAAAAATAGCAAGTTGGGACTACATTAAAATAAAGAGCTTTTGCATAGCAGAAGAAACCAACAGCAAAATGAGAAGATAACCTACTGAATGGGAGAAAATAATTGTAAATCATATATATGGTAAGGGGCTAATATCCAAAACACACAATGAATTCACACAAATGAAGAGTGGAAAAAAATCTAATTAAAAATAAAACATCTGAACAGACATTTTGGCAAAGAAGACTTACAGATGACCAACAGGTACATGAAAAGGTGTTCCACATCATTAATCATCAAGGAAATGCAAATAAAAACCACAATGAGATACCACATCTGTTAAAATGGTTGTTATCAAAAAGACATGAAATAACAAATGTTGGCACAGATATAGAGAGAAAAATAAAAACCTTCTGCACCATTGCTAGGAATGTAAATTGGCACAACTGCTATGGAAAACAGTATGGAAGATCCTCAGAAAAATTAAATATGATCCAACTATCCCACTTGTGGCTATTTATCTGAGAAAAACAAAAACACTAATTCAAAAAGATATATATTTTTTCATGTTCATTGAGGTATTGTATACAATAGCCAAGACATGGAGACAACCTAAGTGTCCATTAATGGATGAATGAATCAAGAAATTGGGTATACAAATGGAATGGAATATTATTCAGGTATAAGAAAGAATGAAAACTTGCCATTTTCTATAACATGGATGGACCTCAAGGGCATTATGCTAAACAAAATATGTTAGACAAAGACGAATGCTTCATACTTCTCTTGTATGTGGAATATAAAAAAAAAAAAACAAGCTCATCACTACTGAGAACAGATTGGTGGTTGCAAGAGGTAAAGGCTGGGGAGTGGAAGACATGGGAGAACATTTATTTTTTAGTTTAAATTAATTGNAATAAAATTTATAAAAAATAATTTCAGTTGGAAACTCAGTAGATGAACTAAGCTTTAGAGTAGAAACAGCTGAGAAGAAAATTTGTAGAAGAGTCCAGTTCAAGCTTTTAATCTTGGAACTTCAGTTTGGTTGAGGGCAGTTTCAAAATCCCAAATTTGTTCAAAGCTGAATCTTCTCTGCTTCTTCAGCTCAGACCTGCTTCAGGCCTCTGGGCCTGGGGTAGGGAAAGTGGCCTTATTAGCTGTTTCTTTTCTCCCAAAATACCTCCCACACTTCCAAGGGCCATTTCTGACCTCGCCATTCCAGTGTCAGAAGAAAAAGAGGATTAGGGAAAAAAGGAAGCAGTTTCATTTGTCTTGTACTATGTCATCTGCTGTCTATGCCCTGTGGGACTGAAGACTACCCAAAGATGACACTTTTCTCCAAAGATGACACTTTCTCTCCGGATTGTTTCTCAGAAGTACATCTGCTTTCATGTACTCTGGTTGCAGCTCCTTGTTGCAGACAACACTTCTCTGACTGTGAGCTTTTAATAACTCCCTCCAAGCTGGGCTTTGGGCACTTCTTAGGGAGCAAGAAGGCAAGATTCCTTTTCAGATGATCAGAGGCCAGTGCTTTTTGTAGATTCCACTTTGTTCCCTGAAACATACTACCTTTTGCCTTCTACATGTGAAAGGCCATTTTATACCCACTATGGTCCTGCAGGGATTCCTTAGTGGCTCAGACAGTAAAGAATCTGCCTGTAATGTAGGAGACCCAGGTTTGATCCCTGGGTCAGGAAGGTCCCCTGGAAAAGGGAATGGCTACCCACTCCAGTATTCTTGCCTGGAAAATCCCATGGACAGAGAAGCCTGGTGGGCAACATTCCATGGGCTTGCAAAGAGTTCAACATTACCTAGCGACTAACACTTTCACTTTCATAGCCCTGCAAACAGGTGAAGCTTCAGCTATGTCCCCAACCTTCACACTTGGCAAGGATCAGACTCAGGTCTTTCTTGCTGAAACTCCTGGGGACAGTTCTGGGAGGTCTCCTTGAGGTTCTTCCCATTTGTCTTGAAGTGACGGTGGGGGGGCACACTCCTCCCTGACCGCATGTGGAAGTGAAGGGAAAAGAGAGCCCCTTCCAAAGAAATTGTCACCTTTCCACCTTCCCTACCTCGTCTCTTTACTCCGTCAAGGTCAATGGTGGGTTCATGAAAGGGAGAGTATTTACACACTTAGCAGGTCCAGAATGACTTGGGAATACTCCTCACCCATTGTATTGATTGCAGCNGTGAAGGGAAAAGAGAGCCCCTTCCAAAGAAATTGTCACCTTTCCACCTTCCCTACCTCGTCTCTTTACTCCGTCAAGGTCAATGGTGGGTTCATGAAAGGCAGAGTATTTACACACTTAGCAGGTCCAGAATGACTTGGGAATACTCCTCACCCATTGTATTGATTGCAGCTTTGGAAGCCTGGCCAAAAGGAAGAGAGAAGTGTCATTTGAATATTTTGTTTCATTGGATTTTAATTATTAAAATCCAAATAATTAAAATCATTACATTTTTAATGAAGCAAGAAAATGCAAATAAGATGCTATAATTTTTTTGATGTCAAAAATTCAAGACTGAATGCAAACCACATAGGGGCAGAAGATATTCACAATGCATATTACAAAGGTTAATACATATTACTCAGACTACATAGAAAATTTGTACAAAGAAATAGAAAAATTGGCAAAAATTTGAACAGGCTCTTTACAAAAGAAGATATCCAAATAACCAGTGAACAAAAAAATGTACTCAAGCTCAGCAGTTATCAGAGAAAAGCAAATCTAAAATACAATAATATATACCATCATATACTCACTAGAACAGTACTCATAAGAAACAGAAAATGCCAAGTGCTGATGAGAGTAAGGAGCAACTAAATTTATCCTTTACCAGTGGGGTGGGAGTATATTAATACACCCACATTGCAAAACTGCCTATTGCTAGCTATTAAACCTGAACCTTTGATCCAGCAATTTCATTCCTTGGTTATTTACTCAACAGAGCATATATGTGCTATTTAGAGCACATATTAGAGCTAATAGCACATATATATGCCACCAAAAGACATTCTCATGGATGCTCATGATGGCATCATTCATGATAGCCCCAACTGAAAACAATTCAAGTGTCTATAGATAATATAATGGATACATAAATTGTGGTATATTTATAAAATGGAATATCACGCAGGACTAGAAGTATATGAACTACTGTTACACACAATGCAGTATATGAATCTCACTTATGTGGAAGAGGTTAAGCACAAAAGTATTCATATTGTACAATTTCATTTATATAAAGGTTTGAAAAAAAGGCAAATCTATAGTATTGAGTCAGAAAAGTGATTTCCTTTTGGGAAGAAGGAGGGAATAGTGATTGGGAGAAAATAGAAATGACATATCCAATTTCACACCCTATTGGTTATTACATGGTGTATTCACTTTGTGATGATTCATTGAACTGTACACTTAATGATTTTTATACTTTTCTGTACCCATTTTATACTTCAGAAGAAAAGCAAGTTTTTACGTGGGGGTGGTGCCCAAAGAAAACAAAGATCAGGGACTTCCTTGGTGGTCCAATAGCTAAGACTCCACACTCCAAAGCAGGGGACCTGGGTTTGAAAAGTCTTGAGGGAAATAGACCCTACATGCCACAATTAAAGATCTTGTATGCCTCAAGAATATTAAAAAAAAAAAAAAAAAAAAAAAAAGCCCCATGTGCTGCCACTGAGACCTGGTGCAGCCAAAGAATTATATATAT
>SJYA01001606.1:298029-424195 GCA_006410615.1 Neotragus moschatus
CAAAAAAAAAAAAAAAAAAAAAAAAAAAAAAAAAGCCCCATGTGCTGCCACTGAGACCTGGTGCAGCCAAAGAATTATATATATTTTTTAAAAAAGATAAAAAACACTGATTTTGATTTTTTGTTCTTTCCTTCCTAGATTAATGATACCAAAGAAATCCCTTGATCTCTTTGAGCCTCAGTTTCTTCATTTATGAAATAAGAATGATGTAACTAATCCTTCCCTGGAGGATTGTTGTGAAGGTCAAATGAGAGGATATGTAGAAATGTGCTTTGAAAACTGTAACAAACATCAGTTATAATAGCAGATAGATCTACAAATGATAAAAAATTTCAAGGCCAATTTTTTTTCACGAAATGTTCTCTTTCCAAAAAATCATATAATACCCAGCTCAGGTAACGGAGCCCTCCCATACTGTTTAATTCTTATGACTCATGAATAGATGTACTATATAGCCACATAGATATGTGAGTCTACAAAAAAAATTTAGAAGTTTTCATGGTAGCAAAATATCGGCATCTTAACACAACTGACATTTTAATGGACAAGTATAGGGAAAACTCTTAATCTGGATATCTCAACTATTTGGTTGCAAATAACAGAAACCATCTCAAGCTAACTTAAGGAAAAAAGAATGTGGAGATGTCTCAAAGAACTCAAGGGCAGTAAAGCAGTTGGGCTTCCGGAATCAGAAACTATTCAGCCTTGAAGAAAGCAGCAGAACTTGCTCTCTGTCTCAGTGGTGTGTCTTTAAGGATGCCTGCTTCATTCTTCTCTCACCACTGGATCTCTTTCCTTCCCTGTGCACAGAATGGGGAAGGATGGTCCAAAAACAGTTCTGAGCTGACAGCCTTTCCTCTTAAAAGACCAGTCGAGCTTGAGGGCAAATTTCTTGGCCTTAAAGAAAATTTCCTGGGAGAAAATCACTTTAATCTGGTTTGGGATGAATGATCACTTGGGTTTGATCAGCTGGCCAGAAGTCTAGGGTCATTTAGTACAAATAGGCAAGGCATACATTTTCAGAAAAGAGGGATAATGAGCTGTAAAGATACCCATAAAAACTTCTGTTGTAATTTCCTACAGATTTTAACTGTAGTAGTTGCATCACGCAAATTGCCTGCTTTCTATCTTTTCTCTTTGAGAGTTGTTCCCACAACCTTGCTGACAATGGGTATCAAACCACTTGTCACTTGCTATCCAGGTAACAGTTGATTGGGCCTGGGGTTAAGCTCTGATACATTACAGGCCACTCATAGTTTTTTTGTATGAAATTTGCAAATGGGATATGAAAGCTGGGTTGGTTACTCATTGATCCTGTACTTGTAAAACCATGGAAGAACTGATGTTGGAGTAGCCATGCTAAAACACATTCAGGTAAAGGAAACTGACCTACAGATACACAGTACAGTGAGACAAAAGCAGCTGGCTGGAGAAATGGAAGGAAGACCATGCTGGCTTTTAGAAAAGACACTGACTTGTTTCTGACCTTCTGATTCCCAGGTTCAGTCTGGGTGCAGTTTTAACCACCAACGTGCAGTTGGGTTCCATGAAATTATCTTATCTGTTTTTTATAGACACCTAACTCCCTCAGTCAACTTGAGTAGATTTATGTTGACTATAAGCAGATGAATCTGAATGAATTTGAAAACATCAGGGCTCAGTGAGTGTCCTTTCTACCCTACACAGGTGTGAGGTTTTTTTTTTTTTTTGCTTTGAACTCTGGCCACAGTTATACAAAATCAATGACTATTTTTAGATTTTCTAACAAGATGTTACTTCATGCCTACTGTGTTTAGCATAAAAAGCATTAACAAAGAAATAAGACACATGGTCCTAGCCTCAGGGGTTACAATCTAGTTGAGAAGAGAATACAAAACACACCTAAAACAATTAGAAACTAGCACACAACAGTTTATAATTAAGTATTAAATTGCAGGGCACAGAAACAGCACTACCATACTATACAGGAGACGGAGCAAGATCCTTGTGGTTGGAACCAGCTGAGCTGAGAGAGGAGGGGGCAGGGTTCCACAGCGAGCAAGCAAACCAGCAGGACTGGAGAAAAGTGTTCACGTGGCTAATTGGTAGGAAATTTGCTTAAAAATAGTTCTTGTATTTTTGATTACTAGCTTCTAGTTGTTGGAGAGTTCTCTTGTAATGTTGGGAAATTATAAAAGCACACTGCTTTAATTGAACTTGTTCTTCTCTATAATCTTATAGCATTTTCAACACACAATCTGCTTTCACTCACTTCAGCTTAATATAAAGAGATTAAATTTCCTGGGGCTAGTCAGTTCTTTGTCCTACTCAATGAAGTATTTTGCAACAAATATTAACAATTGTGTCTAAAACCTCACTTTTTTTATTGTACGTTGTCCTGTGTGATGGTGATTAATAGTAAATAAATCATAGTACAGTTGTCTACATATGAACAAACGTGCATATTCATATAGCAATTGAAATTCACAAAGCACTTCACCTTATAATATAATCACCCTACAGTGAGTATATAGAACTAATATAAAGAAGTTATAATAAAAGAAAATTGTTATAGTCATTATATATAATCCACTAAGACACACGAAAATATATCCTGGAGAATGAAACAAAAATATATGTACGTTCTTTAATGACTTACTATTACAAAATTATTATTAGAATTCCAGAATTGACCTATATAATTAATGAACAATGACCTTTATTTGGTGTTAAACTTGCCATAGATTGCATGAACCCTGTGTTAATAAAACTACCAAAATAGTTGTCCTAGTGTTTAGATGACTACTGTGATACAGTTTGAAAATTATATTTACTTTGTCTTTGAAGATGACTCATGTTCCAAAATAATACAATGAAAACTTTGTTTTAAAAGATGGTTCATTTTTTTTCTCTCTATAGCTATTTACAGTGTCAAATTTAACCTTATAGTGATGAACACAAAATAATTCTGAATAAAGAATTTTCACAATCCTTCTGTCCTTTCTATATCTTTGTTTAAAATAATTTCCTGAAAAGGATAATTTTCATTTAATCTTTAATGATTTTTTTTTATCTTTGTACTTCATAAATAATTAATTAGCATTTATTTAAATTATTTTTTAGAAAATTACAATTTTGTGAATATGTATCTCTTGAATTTTATTTGTAAAAAACTTATTGATTCATTAGTAAGAGAATCAGCAAGATGGTGAAACTTGTCTGAAATATATCTCTTTAATTTAAAAAGTAGCTCTATTAGAACTGGGTACATACATTTATGCGAGTAATTGGAAATTATATTTTGTTACTTTTTAAATGTCCTGTTTTAAAGAAGTAATATCTAAATAAAACTAAAAACATATTTACATTAAAATGTTAATTTATAATAGTAATGATTTTGCCTTAAATTGTTTTTAGAAGTACTTTTTAGAAACCACTTTATATAATAAACTCAAAATGAAGATGCACAGATATTACCTCCAAAACATAACCGCAAAGAAAGCAAGGTAAAATGTAGTGTAAAACTCCAGTTTGGAGTGTTTTTTTGCAATTGACTTGACAACAAAATGTTCAAGGAAACAATCATACTCAAGAAGTTTATCAATCTGGAGATACCCTATTAGACAAAAAAAACAGGGAACTTAGGTGAAATAAACCAGCATTCAGCAAGCCACTATGCTATGCTAGGCATTCACATAATTATCTCATAGTAATCCTTACTTTACAATGCAGATATGATCTCTCTTTTATGCAGCAGAAAATGAACCTCATAGCAGCTAAGTTCCTCAAGGGGTCCTGGCTAGTGATTGCTTAGAACTCAGTTATTATCTTGTTAAGTCATTGTTTTCTCTTCTCTATTCAGTGGCTATTTTATCTGAAACCGTATCAGCCAATGATCAGGTTAAATTTCAAAATCCCAGAAACTCAGAACAGCAACTTTTTTTAAAAAAGTGAAACTAAAAAGTGTTTTTCTTATAGAATTATTTGACATTATTAAGAGGGAGGACTCTTTTGGATTAAAGCATGTAAAGAAATTGATGGGATCCACATGGACAGAGGAGCATGGCGGGCTACAGTCCATGGATTTGTAAAGAGTCAGACACAATTCAGTGACTAAACCACCACCAGGGCACAATATCCTCAAAATATGGAACATTTTTTTCTTCCTCTACAAAGTATAACAACCAAATGTGATGTGTAAAACTTTACTAGATCCCATTTAGGAAAAAGAAAAAAACAAAACAGATATAAGACATATTCCTGGGATAGTTGGAGGAAAATTGAATAAGAGCTGGATTTTGAATGATATGATTAAATTGATTATTAGTTTTGCTGGGTATGAGAATGTTATTATAGTCACGTAGGAGAAATTTCCTTTTCTCAGGGATTCATACTGAAATATTTAAGAGTTAAGTGTTATGATACCTGCAACTTATTTTTAAATCATTCAGCAATAATGTAAAATATTTATAGATAGATCATTGCAAAGTGATGAAATATGATAAAATGATAAAAATTGTTGAATCTAGGTGGAGAGTGTACAGATATTCATTATAATTTTCTCTAAATTTCTTTTCAGGTATGAATATGTACATAATGAAAAGGTTGGAGTGATAAAAATCTAGCCTGTAAATTTCTGCTTAACCTCAGTTTTTTTTTCTTTCGTTTTTTCAAAGACACCACAAATTACGTCAATTAAACAGGTGAACTTCAATCAACTGTCCTACAAATTCAAATCTGTTTCATTCATTTGTTGAATGTCTACCCAATTGAAAACATTCCATTTGTGACATGTTGATTCAAAAGTGATGGAGAAGATAAGAATACAGCCTTTGAGATTAGGATTAGCACATGTTAGGAAATTAGGATAATAAATAATCAAGAGTGCTGGAGAGTTTAAGAGTAATGGGGAATCTCAGAGGACTGCACTAATGGGATCTTCAGCCTAATTCTTTAGAAATGTGGAAGATTTGAATACAAAGAATTAAAAGGTTACAGTTAAATGAATCAAAATGAGCAAAAACATAGACATGAGGAAGAGTTTACATGTCTTATAAATCAAAGATATAAAATTCCTCTCTATACTTATCGCTTGAAGATAACTGGTATTTCTTCACTGAGTTGACATAGTTCCAGACTGGAAGTAAGAAACATGGCCAATTCAGCCATATTACAAGTATATCCGTGATTTGAAATATTGAAAATAGCCATGTTAACCTAAATTTCAGCAATGGAAACCTAATTGAAATTAAAAGCTTACTTATTTGGAGTTTGTTAGGACTGCAGCCTAGGAGACACAGATTCAAAAAAAAGCACTTGAACTGTGTTCCACCAGCTACAAAGTGGGGGAGGCTTATAAAAGTGAAAAGAGAAACAGTACATTAGTTACATGAGTTGTTTATTAAGAATTATAATTGAAGCTGGCAAGAAGTAAAGGTGCTTGTTAAGTAAGGATTGGTTGGGGTCCAAAATGGCTGCAGTGTTATAAGGGGAGACTTTGAGATCCATGAGGTTGCAGTTGGCACTTGCTGTTCAGAATATGGCTGGTGGTGTCCTTGGGACTGTTATAGTTCAACAAAAGGTCAAGTCCTCAGTGGTGCAGAGATGTATCTGAGACCAAATCCTCAATGGCAGCCCAGTGCATTTTTCCGTGCCTGAACTGTGAGGTCTTAGGTTCCTCTGATTACTTTGTGCATCCATTGGAGGTGCTAGCTAGTAATTTAAGGGCTGGTAACTTTCACTGCCAGTAGCTGTTAGGCTCTTTAGGTGTAATGAAATGATTGTCTGGACTAAAACGGTAGGTGATAACTAGTGGCAGCTAGTAAAATAGACCCCATGTAAAACCTCATCTGAGTTCCTCACTCCCCCGAACAAGGGGCTCCAAGATATGAGGGAGATGAACAGTTAATCTCTCTGTACATTGTATAGTTTTAGGCAGGCCAAGAAGTCATATTCAAAAGTAGAGTCCCTGGTTCTTATAAGCATTATCTCAGCCAATTCTAAGAACATTCATTTTCATATAAAACTAAGGCCTGCTTGAAACCTACTGAGTTATGGAGGGTTATGAGTTTCTGATATTCATAAACCAAAATTAGTGATTTGTTAGAATTTAGCGAGGACTAATGCAGTGTTCTAGGAAGATAGGATGCATGCAAAGCGATCAGTTCAGTTCAGTTCAGTCTCTCAGTCATGTGCGACTCTCTGTGACCCCATGGACTGCTGCATGCCAGGCCTCCCTGGCCATCACCAACTCCTGGAGCCTACTCAAACTCACGTCCATTGCGATGGTGATGCCATCCAAACGTTTCATCCTCTGTCATCTCCTTTTCCTCCTGCCTTCAATCTTTCCCAGCATCAGGGTCTTTTCCAGTGAGTCAGTTCTTCTCATCAGGTGGCCAAAGTATTGCAGTTTCAGCTTCGGCATCAGTCCTTCCGATGAATATTCAGGCCTGATTTCCTTTAGAATGGACTGGTTGGATCTCCTTGCAGTCCAAGGAACTCTCAAGAGTCTTCTCCAACACCACAATACAAAAGCATCAATTCTTTGGCACTCAGCTTTCTTTATAGTCCAACTCTCACATCCATGCATGACTACTGGAAAAAACCATAGTAATGTCTCTGCTTTTTAATAAGCTGTCTAGGTTGGTCACAGCTTTTCTTCCAAAGAACAAGTGTCTTCTAATTTCATGGCTGCAGTCACCATCTGCAGTGATTTTGGAGCCCCAAAATATAAAGTCTGTTACTGTTTCCTTTGTTTCCACATCTATTTGCTATAGCATTTGTCTGTATATGGTTGGCAGAAATTCCCATGATTTTCAGAAAGGATGCTCTTGTTATTAGTACTTTATCAGTATTGTTTTATGTTGCTTATGGTTTTTAAAAGTTTCTATTCTTCCATTCCACGTTTGGTTTAGCTTCATCAGGGGTTTTGATTAACTGACAACATGCAGTAGTGTATGTTTGCCTCAATAATGTTTTAGCATGGAATTTTACAATATTAGACTTCAGGATATGTACACATTGTTCAAATAAATAAGTCAAACTAGAATTACAAAAGTAGGTGTATACCTAGTGTTCCCCAGTTTCCCCATAGAGTGGCACTTCACTGTTATCCCCAACTCTGTTTCCATTGGGAAATGAGAATGAGTATATAGGAAAGCAAATATAGGGTGTAGATTGTTCTAGAGTTTTCTCTACAGCCTAAAGCTGTCTTTGGCAAAAACTGTTTGAGATCAACAATTCTATTCCTATTACTTGCTATTAAGTGCTGGAGCTTTCCCTTTTTTTGAACAAAACAGCAGTCTAAACCATATAGGGTAAATCTGACAAATACTGTGATCTTTTAAGCAGCTTTCCTGATAGCTAGTTGGTAAAGAATCTGCCTGCAATGCAGGAGACCCAGGTTCGACTCCTGGGTCAGTAAGATCCCCTGGAGAAAGGATAGGCTACCTACTCCAGTATTCTTGGGCTTCCCTTGTGGCTCAGTTGGTAAAGAATCCTCCTGTAATGCAAAAGATCTGGGTTTGATCCCTGGGTTGAGAAAATCCCCTGGAGAAGGGAAAGGCTACCCACTCCAGTATTCTGGTCTGGAGAATTCCATGGACTATCCAGTCTATGGGTTGCAAAGAGTCAGGCACGACTGAGCAACTTTCACTTATGATCTTTTAAAATATCTGTCTGTTTACATTTCTTCACTAGAGCATAAAATTGCTAATCTGAGAAGCAAGCCACTGATGGCATTCAGACAAACAGATTTTTTCTAAAAAGATTGTTTTAATGTTCAACCATTAAAAAAAAAATCAACCCAATGAAGTAATGTAAGAATTATTTGCTGTAATAGTAGTTAGAAGTGACAGTATAATCTACTTAGATACAAATGATGGTTTAATTTTTCTGAGTAACAAGTGTTTCAAAGTATTAAATTGCAATTTTATTTCTGCACATATGTTACGTGAATATATAAAATGTATACGAATATTAGCTTATAATGGATAAAATGGTCAAATGTGGTTTCTTTTTCTTTTTCAGGTGTATTTTAAGACAACTAAACTACAAAAAATTCTTTACCCTGGAAAAGGTTAGGCCACAGAAATTCAGCATGAGTGATTGCTCACTCTTCTGTGTAATCTGAGTTTATAGGTATTTATCTAGCTGTGAGCTTGGACCTTAAAAGATATTGTTGATAGATTGGTTGGTCTAAAGTTGGCAGAGGTGTGTTTGGCTCATGCAATTTTTAAAAATGTAANCTTGGGCCGCGGAGCCCGGGGGAGCGGTACGCCGGGCCTGGCTCCTGGCTAGGCCCCTTCCCCAGCCGCCGCCTCCGCGCTGGGCCGAGGTTGAGAGAGGCTCGGGGCCGGGAATTTTAGTTTGCTTCAACGTCTGAAAGTAAACTGCTTGTTCCTGTTCTCTGCGAGCATCTCTTATCATCTGAAAGTACTGGGGCTACTCCAGGCCTTAACTCGTTCTGTCCTGGTGCACGCCTATATGAAAACACTACCTTTCCCCATTTGTTTCCTTATTAGTTTCTGCGCTCAACTTCACTTCCTTGTTAAATCTTCTTTTTCGCTCTTCTGTCTCTGCGTCTCACCACCTTTTTCCTTAGTGACTTTAAATCGTTTCTCTTTCTCTTCTCAGCCGACTCCGGGCTTCCTTCCCTGCCCTTCCTAGCAGTCCTTTTCGGATGTCTGTCTTTTTACAGTGAAGCTGCTATCGTCAGTATTCCAAATCCACCAGAGGCCCATTAAGAATAGACTCACCAGTTTTAAGCGGCAGATTAGTTTTTTAATTAACTGAGCCTGTCCGTTTTAAAAAATTGTGTTATTAAATGCAGAATGTGAAAATAGCCCTTAAGTTATTTTAAAAATGAAGAGCTCAGTGAGTGTTGTAAGAGTTATTTCATTTTTTTCAAGTTGCATGACCTCCAATGTCAGACTGACTAGCTCTAGAACATTTGCCCATTTTAAGCGTTTAATAGCGACTCACATTCATCAGTATTCAAGTTGGCTTAAAAACAACTTGGAAACTTTAGAAAGAAGACATAACAACTAGGAAGCTGTTTTGATGAAGACACTGCTAACTACCTTTTACAACAGGCTCCACATGTTTAATGTATCAAAATAAAGTTGGCGGGAGTCTTGTAAAAAGGACTATTTAGGAATTTGAGTAGTCTCAGTGTTATGTAGCTATTTTAGGAGAAACATTCTTTTTCGGTTAACAATCGTTTACAACTCCTGTGATGTGAGAATTACCGAGGTTTATTGCAGGATTAACACAGGAACTCATTTTATTTGCGCTACTGCGTGGATGCAGAAGTGGTAAATTGTTCAGGGTAGATAGTGCAAGCCAGTATGTTCCAGTGGATGGAAAAGTATGCCACCAACACTGAATGCTAATAGACATTATTTCGTTTACTTTTTCTGTTGTGCAATAGCAAAGTTATTATTGTTGGCCTACTTTTAAATAGTGCATTTCTAAATAAATAGTGAGGCAGGTTATTCTAATTATTATTATAGTAGTCTTTTCCAAGTGTACAGCCTTTTAAAAAATATAGCTAAAATCACACTATTGAATAGTTGTAATTTATTAAAGGAATAATTTTGTAGGCTTCTTGAACGGACAGTGGTTTTCAATAGCACTTTTACTTACTATTTGAAGAGATTTTGTTAGTCAACAGATTTTCAAGGATAATCCTGATTTTTACTGTGCTGCTTTCAGTGGCCTCTTTGTCTATTTTTCTTTAATGGTCGTTTGTGTTTTCTCATCATTTATTTTTGCTCTCATAAAGTCTTACCACAGTTACTGCAGTGTTTCTTTATGTTGCATTGTCAATATGGAATGGTATTTTTCTTATATCTTTGATAACCATTAAGATTTCCCCAGTTTCTTGGACATTATCCTTTAGACTTGTTTGTGTTGTGAGTCTTCTCTTAGATGTGACCAACAGAGCTTTAAACACCTGTTTTCTTATACTGGGTGTCTGATTTTCTGTAAAGACTTGAGAAATAAGTGAAAGCCTTTTCAGTTTGTCTGCTAGGTCAGTAAATACTATTTTATGTTAGTAATTCACATGTAATTATCAAATCCCTTAAGAATACATCATTTGAAGAAGTGGGATAGTGTCTAAAATAAGAACACCTCATTTACAATTTGACAAGGTCAGAAAAAGTGGCTCTCATTGACAGTTTATTTTCTTACACAATTTTTTTATGGAGTTTTTGAATTAAAATGTTGTGTGGATAGACTCTTGCTTGGTATTTGTGGAAGAGTAGAATTTGCCATTGGATTGTTTAGCAATCATAGTGTTTCATTAAAAATTGGCTGAGCCTGTAATGGAAGAATTTGCACACATGTCCTTGTAGGTGGATTGGTAAACATTTACTACGCTTGATACTGGGAGTGAATGTTCCCCCTTCACACAGACACACACACACACACTCATTGGTGTTAGTTACACATTTTGTCTACATTATATGAATATTTGTATACTATGTGTAATTATTTAGAAATATTTTTTGACATCTAACGTAGAAAGTAATAAAATAGTACGATCCTAACTCTACAGTAGTCCTTCATAAGATATTAATAGCATGAATAAAATTAATTTATTAAAATAAAACTCATAGTATTTTACTTTTTTGTGAAATATGACTTTCACAGTTCACTGATTTAAGAAGTTAGTTGACAAACAAATGACAGTTTCAGAGTTCTAAGAGTTACAAGTTTTTCAAATTACAAAATTTTCAAGTAATACTTGGTTGAAAATTACAGGGAGCAGTAAGGATTTGGGGGACTATGGATTTTCAATGATTTTTTTCACACTGATTCAATTTTTCCTTAGTGAGCTAATTTCAGAATTTGGATTGAAACTAAATACTGAATTTATTTTAGCAACTTTAAAGTTTTATTTTAGAATGTATCATATATTCTATCAGAATTGTGAATTAGGAGGATTGATTAATTGGTGATTTGACATAAGACTTCTGGA
The DNA here is from genome assembly GCA_006410615.1 of Neotragus moschatus. Lineage (NCBI taxonomy): Eukaryota > Metazoa > Chordata > Mammalia > Artiodactyla > Bovidae > Neotragus > Neotragus moschatus. Next base: position 308,993 of record SJYA01001606.1, read on the forward strand.
AATTGAGAAAACCCCAGAGGTGTAATGAGATTACCGACCGTCTTGTCCTGTACTCAAACTTAACAGTCAAGGTAGAATATTGTAGGTTGGGAAGTATTGATTTTTATAGTTTTTGCTTTGATTATCATAAAATTTATAGAATGACAGAGCTTGTCATCAGCTTCTAGCAGCTGACCTCACAATTTATAGGTGAAGAAAAAGATAACATGGAGTTCAATATTCATTTTGTTTTATTCCTGTTTTAGGTGGTGATACTTCTTTGCAGCAAAACATTGATTTAAAATAACTTTCAGTGTTTTAAACTAATTTAAGTATGCTGATATCTCTGATTAGCCATTTTGAAATCTGGTTTTTAAGTGAAGTGTTTCTAAGGTGGTTTAACCTCCTTGTGTATATTTGACTTGAGTTACACTTTTCAGCGTTTTCTCTAGTTTGTCCCCAGACCACCACCGTTTAGAATGATTTGATCAAGTAGTCGAATCAGTGTTATAAAAATGTCTTCACTGAATTCTTGCTTAAAGTTACAAACCTTTCAAAAGTATAGTCTGTCTACTGTAGTTTAATTTATCAGACTTTATGATGATTTTGAGATTTAGTTTTTAATATCATCTAGCAACCTAGGAAACAAGTACATATGGTTGCTTATTCCTTTTTTTTTTTTTCAAGTTTTCAGAGTGTTTTATTTGTACCCTTAAGAATAACAGACATAAACATTTTGCTCTGAATTATGGTTAAGTCATGATACAGAGTTTCTCAAGTTTTTTTCTTTTTCTGCAGCTAGCTTCTGACCACACCTTCTGTACCATAACAGATGTGCACTTCATAATAACTTATTTAACTTTGGAACCCAGTAGTTTAACAGTCAAGTGTAGCGTTTAAATTCTTATAATTAAACATTTAATTGGTTTGTAACATTTAAAGCATAGTTTGTTAATTTAAAGCTTTTATGACTAATAAGTGTAATGGTAAACTTATGTGAAAATGGATTCAGAGTTTTCTTTTGGAATATGTTGAAATATCAAGATTATGTTTATTGGCTTTAAATTGATTTCTTGAAAATTAAAGATCTTAAAGTTTAGAAACATAATACTAGTTGGAATATGTGCTTTGCATCCTTTTGAACAAGAGATCTATTAAAACATGGTCTGAGGTTTAGAGGAGGGAGAAACATGGAAAGACTTCTATTGAATATTAAGGAACTTGTCTCACTTTGAGAGATGGGACCAATTTCTGGTAGTCATTTAGGAAGGGTCAGACCTGTGTCTATCTGGCTCTGTTTTTAATCTCTGTAGAATGACCTTAACTTCAAAATAGGTGGTAAATGAAAAGTGCATTTGTATGAAAAACATGAACAACCTTTTCATGGAAAACTTGTCAAATGTGGTTATGTCATTAGGTATAATTGAATTTGTTATATAAGAAAAAAGCCATATGTATAGATTTTGTTTGATAAGTAGTACATACCTGAGAAGTAGGTTTGATAAATTTGTGAAGTTCTGAAGGATTTCAAAGCACTTCTGAAAGCTTGAGAGTAATGTTATTGATTCTTAAGTATAATGGCATTTTCTTGATGTAGTTTTGTATAAGTGTGCTCCTAACCTTGAAAAGGGATGGTTAATAGATATAAGTAGGAAAATCTAAGAGTGTTCGTATAACTCTTAGGTGCTTAAACTTGTCTTGCCAAAGGGTTTTTCCTTCTTCAGATTAAAACAGTACTTGAGTTAACGAACTGGTGTTATCTATTGAACACAGGTGGCCCTTCTTAGTCTCTTACAAAGAGGAAATAAACTCAAAGCGACTCTAAAAAGATAGAATGTAAGGGAGATAAAATTTAGATATGAGGAGCTTCCTGTTGCTTTTGCTTACTTTAGGTTACCAACCCAGTGAGAAGTAAAAAAATTGGTAGAACTGAATAGTATTTAGTCTGTAGGCTGCCCTGCTCCTGTGTGTGTGCTCAGTGCTGGCTTGACTCCATGCGACCCCGTGGTCTGCAGCCTGCCAGACTGCTCAGTCCATGGAGTTTTCCAGGCAAGAATACTGAGTGGGTTGCCATCTTCTACTTTCCAGGCAAGAGGCCCAACAAAATAGACAAAATCCTTGCCTGCAGAGATCTTATGTTCTGATAACAAACTCTTCCTTAGTTTACAACTGTGCTCCTTTCATGGGTGACTTGAATTATGAGTGGGATTTGGCATGTGTGATGTTTTCTACACTTTGCTTAGAAGCTGTGATTAGAGCTTTACTATTTTTAACAAGAGAGAAGGAAGAGGAGGTTTTCTATAACTGGACGAAAAATGGAATATGAAAAGAGGAAGTAGGAAGGGGGAAATAGTGTTGTACCTAAGATTAAAATGTGAGCCAAAGATAAAAAAGAGAGAGAGAGAGATTCCTACATTAGGCATGTGGGAAGCTGGAGAAAACACCATTTACTGTCCATTCTTGGATAGAGGAGTTCTTGGACAGGAGAATGGGAGAAAAGATGAAATGGTGGGAGAAGGGTAAAGAGGGCTTTTAACAAGTCTGGTTTAAGTAACTCGGGATGGCCCTATAAAATATGTGCTATTTGTGTTCAAAAAGACCCTTTTCCTTTTCTTTTGTGAACTTAGTTGAAAGATTAGTGGTTGGCTGGTGGTGTCTGAAATACTGTCACTGATTTGTGACTGCTGATCTGTCTCTGGTTAGCTGACAGTTCTGTTGAGGTTAGCTGATGGAGTCAATCCATCTCTTCGTTTATTGTCCTCCAATTGCCCTGTATATCGAACTGCATCCCTTAATTCCATAGCTGTTTATGTATTGTTTGAGGCTGTGCCTTTGTTTTCCTGCCTTGTAGGTTTCTGCATGACGATGTCCTGTGGTACTTAAGAGAGAAAGCAGGTGCTTAGTTTTCTGCTTTCTGTTTATAGCTTTTTTTAGTGATGATCCAGTTTGGTAAAGAAGTCTCTTCTTGAAAACTCAAAACACACAAAACATTGCACACTTTGAAAGATAAGCATGAGAGATCTTTGACATTTGTTTTTGTCTTAATGCATAATTGTTTTTTGCTTTCATTTATGAGTCATTCCGTCAGAGTCTCATGTGATCTTACTTGATGCAGTGAATTGAGATTGATTTTTTTTTTATTTTAAAGCAAATCAACCTCTGTTTATTTCAGTGCTCCAATATGAAAATGAACACTAGTTCCCATTCATGGCCTAAGAGACTCCCTTTATAACACCCGAATATGCCTTCAGAGTACTGGTTTCACTTTTAATGTAATTTTGTAACTGTATTTATCACTTTTATCAAAACTCTGATGTGCAGAACTTGAACTTTTGAATATATTTAAGACTGTAATTCAGACAAGGTTCATTAAGCTGTTCAAAATCTGGACATCTTTGAGTGCCTATATTTTAGACTGAAAAATGAAGCAAAAATAACCTCACTTGATTTCTAAAATTATCTTTTATAAAGTCTTGGTGTTTCTAGGTCCTAAATGTAAGGAAATTGAGTTTAGCTTCTTTCTATTCAACTGTTTTGGAGTGTTTTGAATCAGAATGTGAAAGTGAAATAGTAACTTTTAGCTTAAGACATAATAGATTCAGTTATACTTTCATTTTGTTTTTGTTTTTATAAAGTCTGACTCTAGTTTGTAAGGGAATTAGAGGCTTCTAAGGATTAGTGATGATTTAGGATGTTATTACTCTTAACATCTTGAGTCTTTTTCTCAGTGATAGGTTTGTATTTTAGTTCAGTTTATTTGCTATTGGGCTTTTGATTTATGTTGCTCTTTCTGCCTCTGTCTTTGCTTACTTGCTTTTTTTTTAAGTACAGGGTGGCCACCAAATCTGGAAACAACAACAATAAAAAACCATACACGATGAATGGTTTATTGATGTTATAGACTATGTTAACATAATACCTATGTTTTCAGACTTTATGAACATCCTGTAGAGTGGAATTCATGTAAGTAGGTCTTCTGTCTTTGTTTCGATACATATTAATTACATGGCTATTATGGAGTCAGGTATAAGGTATTGAATATAAAGGAGTAGAGATGCATAGTTAATGATAGAGAGCTGGCTAGAATAACACTGATCCTGGGATTTAAGGGGACTGAAAACTATCTAACAAGGTAAAAATAAGTGTGAACGGTGAGTTGGTTTGTAATATTTGGCTAACAAAGTTTGGGAGATGCTGGATAAGCAGTAGCTTCAGGACTGTATTTGAGAGATGGTCTCACAAAGAGTCGGACACGAGTGAGCAATTTCACTTTCACTTTTCACTTTCATGCATTGGAGAAGGCAGTGGCACCCCACTCCAGTACTCTCGCCTGGAAAATCCCATGAACAGAGGAGCCTGGTGGGCTATAGTCCATGGGGTCGTGAAGAGTCGGACACGACTGAGCGACTTCACTTTCACTTTTCCCATTCATGTATTGGAGAGGGAAACGGCAACCCACTCCAGTGTTCTTGCCTGGAAAAGCCCAAGGAAGGCAGAGCCTAGAAGGCTACAGTCCATGGGGTCACTAAGAGTCAGAAACAACTGAGCAATTTCGCTTTCACTTTTCACTTTCATGCACTGGAGAATGAAATGGCAACCCACTCCAGTGTTCTTGCCTGGAGAATCCCAGGGATGGGGGAGCTTGGTGGGCTGCCGTCTATGGGGTCGCACAGAGTCGGATATGACTGAAGTGACTTAGCAGCAGCAACAGAGGTGCTGACCAAACAGTGATGCAGTTAAGAGTGTTTTTAGGCCTTAACTCTGTTATTTGAGAGTAATGCCTTTGGTAATAGTAAAATTCTTACGTCACTTAAGAATGAAAACTGGTCTACATCCACAGAGCTAGATGAGAATGACTTTCACAAATGTGTGTGAAGCATCTTTTCAAAAGGTTTAGTGTTTTTGCTACTCTGTGCTTTTAGGTAATGCTGTCAGATGCTTGACACTGTTAACTTGTATATGTTTGTAGGTGTATATTAAGTGTAAGAAACCTTTGTATTAATAGGGATTATGTTTCTTGGAAACATTTCCAAAGAAAGGAATGTGATAGGAAGCATAGACTCTATAAAGTCAGAATGCTTATATCTGAGTCCCTCTTCCCCCATTCTATAGATCGGATAACTTAAAGCAATTACTTAATGTTTCTAAGCCTCAGTTTTCTCTTTTGTACAGTGAGGCTATTTCATAAAATTGTTGAGTTGGACTATTCCATGTGAAGTCGTTACCATGGAGCCTTGGAATGTTATAATTTGAGTGCTTTCTCTTATTGCTATAACTGCTGTTACTACAGCTTCTAAATGATACTGGTACATCAGAAGGCGGAAGGCCCTGTTTGAGATTCCCACTGAACCTTTTAATGATTCTGTGACTTTGTGAGTTACATATTCTTTCTTGGATTTAGTGGCCTTAATCTGTAATGTAATGTTTTTGAGTTAAGGCAGAGACCTGGACCATATGATGTCTTGAGGTCCTTTTGATTCTTAAATTTAGAGCTCAGTTTTAAGATTGTCATTTTCTTCCAAAGTGTAAGCTACATAAGGATAACAGCTATGTTTTGTTTGAAGATTTATCCATTTATCTCTATTATATAAACATTTGTTGAATACATTTTCCCATAAAAAACAATATCTTTTAGGGGGAAGAGAATAGAGAGTAAGAGGAAAGGAAGGTTTGCATTCCTTCTCAAGAACTTGATGCTTATTGTGTTAAAAGGTATGAACACAGATTCCTGCTGTTTAGTTTTATTTAGTACATAAATAGTGCCTGCTAGCATTAGATACTTGGGGGGACAAAGATTATCAGTCTGCCATGTGTGGGATGAGGAAGGGAATAATCGTGTATATGAATTGTCATACATGGTGAAAAGTAAAGATGCTGTAAAGGAACTGTAAGTGTATTTTATTGGAAGGATTGATGCTGAAGCTGAAACTCCAATACTTTGGCCACCTGATGCGAAGAAGTGACGCACTGGAAAAGACCCTGATGCTGGGAAAGATTGCAGACAGGAGAAGGGGATGACAGAGGATGAGATGGTTGGATGGTATCACTGACTCAATGGGTGTGAGTTTGAGTAAACTCCAGGAGTTGGTGATGGCCAGGGAGGCCTGGCGTGCTGCAGTCTGTGGGGTCACAGAGTCGGACACGATTGAGCAAGTGAACTGAACTGAGGTGTATTTTATATATTAAGAATCCTTAAAAAATGTATAAAAAATCAAATGGCAGTATAATTAGATTGTCTTACCTTGTAATTTGCTTTGTTCTCACTTTTAGAAATCAGATGCTTAAAAGGAAAAACATCAGGGTTGTGAACTTTAGGAAAGTTTATGACCTTAAGAACTTTTACTGAAACTTAAGACTAATATTTGTGGAGGAGATCAATGAAAAAATTTAATAAATATATAATCCCATTGCATTTTGGCCTTTGTATTATGAAAATTTTTAATCCTATGGGATATTGTAACAGTACACTGAGTTCCCATGTGAAAGTAAAAGTTGTCAGTCGTGTCTGACTCTTTGACCCCATGGGACTGTAACCTGCCAGGCTCCTCTGTCCATGGAATTCTCCAGGCAGGAATACTGGAGTGGGTAGCCATTCCCTTTTCCAGGGGATCTTCCCAACCCAGGAATCAAACCCGGGTCTCCCGAACTGCCGATGGTTTCTTTACTGTCTGAGCCACCAAGGAAGCCCCCATATACCACCACCTAAATTCAATGGTATTTTATATTTTTGCAATATTTGCTTCATCCATAATCTTGCTGAACCATTTGAAAATATATTAGAAACATCGTGTCATTTCACCCCTAAATACTTAAGTATGAATCTCCAAAAAATGACGTTTCCTTTATACTTAAAATACTCATATCATGCATAGTATAGTTATCTAATTCCTAGAAGTCATGTAATCCTCAATCAAAATGTCTTCTATAGGTTTTTTTCCTCTCCATAGCAAAGTTTAGTGAAGGATCTTGCGTTACATTGCATTTGCATCTCAATTCTCTTTTAAATTTAAGCACTAGTTTTAAGAAATGAGTTTCTGAAGAGACCAGTTATTTTGTAAAATGTCCTGTATTCAGAATTTCTCTGGTTGGTTCTTTGAAAATTGTTTAAAAATTCACTGAAAACTGTGTTAAATTCAGTTTAAACATTTGGCCATGATAACTTCATAGGCGATGCTGCTTCGTGTTCCATCACATCAGGAGGTATTACAGAATGATTGGTTGCACTATTAGTGGTGCTAAGTTTGATGGCTGGGTTAAGGTGGTGATTGTTCAGTGTTTCTCTGGACAAGAAATATTTTCTCTTTTGAGATTACCAGGTAATTCATGGCATATTTTGTTACTATAGAAATCTTTCTCCCTCAGACTTTGACTTAATGGGTTTATTGATATCTTTTTAAAAGATGGATCTGGACAGGAGTTACCAAACCATAGCTTACTGGCCAAATTTGGTCTGCTGCCTGATTCCATAAATAAAGTTTTATTGGAACACAGCCATGCTCATTTGTTTACATACTGTTTCACTACTTTCCCACTACAGTGGCAGAGTTAAGTAGCTGTGACGCAAACCATATGGCCCTGCAGAGCTCCAGATATTTACTGTTTGGTGCTTTATAGAATAAGTTTGCTGATCGCCCTGGTTTGTATTCTTCCTTTTTTCATCATGTTAGTAATGGTATAAAACCGGTGTCTATATGTTGCCTCTCCTGCATCCTGATGTATTATTCAAGGTATAATTGCTTTTCCCATGGTTGAAATTGTGAAGTTTTTGCTTATGTCCCCCCAAAGCATAAAGTATATCTGGTTATGTCCTATACATAGTATATAAAATCATATGTTAAAAAACGAATATTTCGGACATAAAAAGAATAAAGAACCCCAAAGTACCCAATGCGCAGCTTTAGTTTAGGATGTAGAACATTACTGATACAGTTGAAGCCGTTCTATAGTCTTCCTGGATACCATCCTTTCTTTCCCACTGTCTTGAATGTTGTGCCTTCTGTTGCATATACAATCTCCATGTATATATGTATATCTGTATGTAACATATAGAACTGTCTTAAGAGATTTTGTAGTTTCTGTACATTATTATTATATATGGAATGTCTTTTTATACAATTAACCTTTTTAAACTTAACATTTCTGCAGAGTTCTTCCTTGTTGATCTGTTCCTCTTTTTAAATAGTGTTGCATTGTATCCTATTGTGTGATTACAACACATTTGTCTAATGTCTTTGGATGAACATTTGGGATTACTTTGCATATATACACAATTGTGCTGAAACATGAATTACATCTTTTTATATGCGTGTGTTAAAGTTTCTCTAGAACACAAGGTTAGGAGTATAATTGCTAAATTGTAGGTTATTCTTATTTTATAACCTACCTAGATATTTCCAAAATTCTCGCCAGAGTGGCTGTACCAATTTATACTCTGGCCAGTGGTATATAAAACTTTTGTTTCTGTTACTCTAGGGCTTCCTTGGTGGCTCAGGTGGTAAAGAATCTGCCTGTAACGCAGGAGACCTGGGTTCGATCCCTAGGTTGGGAAGATCCCCTGGAGAAGGGAAATGTTACCCGCTCCAGTATTCTGGCCTGGAGAGTTCCATGGACTGTATAGTCCATGGGGTCACAAAGAGTCGGACATGACTGAGTGACTTTCACTTCACTTCATGTCAATATCAGTGCTGTCTTATATAAATATAATGTTGGTCATACATGTAACTTAAAATTTTCTAGTCATTAACAAGAAAGGTGAAGTCAATTTTAGTGATGTATTTTATTTAATCATTATATAAAAAATACCATTTCAGTATATAAACAATAAAGTTAATGAGATTTTTGCATTCTCTTTTTTATTAAATCATCAAAATGTGGCATGTGTTTTATATTTAACAGCAAGTCACACTTCAGATTCTTATTAGTCATCAGTGGTTAGTAGCTGTTAGCAGAGCTCTATATTGTTGTCTCCATTCAGTACTAAGAATCCCCCCCCATATTTCATTATAACGTTAATTTTGTATTTCGTGTTATTTGTAAGGGTGAACATTCTCATATGTTTCTTGGCCATTTAAATTTCCCCTTTTGTGTATTTACTGTTTTCATTTGCCCTATTTTCTATTTTCCTGGTTTTTTTCTTAATGACACAATTTTATAGATGTAAATATGGGTATACTTTGCCATTAGAATGCTGGTGATTTTGTCAATTGTTTTTTAAGAGTTTTTACAGAAGTGTCTCTATAAAATGACACATTAAACATTTTAACCTAAAGCTAGTTTTAAAATGACTCCAAAAATATTTGGATTGAAGTGAAGTGAAGTATTTGAACGTTTATCAGGCGGTGCTAGTGTTAAAGAACCCGCCTGCCAGTGTGGGAGATACAAAAGATGCAAGTTTGATCCCTGGATTGGGAAGATCCTCTGCGGGAGGGCATGACTACCCACTCCAGTATTCTTGCCTGGAGAATCCCATGGACATAGGAGCCTGGCGCAGTCTACAGTCAATAGGGTGGCAAAAAGTAGGATACGACAGAAGTGACTTAGCACGTATGCATACATTTGAGGGAGAAAAGGGGGATAGGATGATTGCTTTACACTTAAATAATCCTTTGTGTGTATTTCTTTTCCTTCCCTTTGTTCAGCTTAATGTTTTAGTCTTGCTTCTTTCCTTAACTGTAACCTCAAGGACTGTACAGGAAGAACTAGCCTGAATGGATTCTGGCCTAGAGTTAAAGATGTTCTCAAAAAAGGCTATAGGGCTCCACTGAGGTAGGGATTTGAGGCTTTATATGCTGCATCTGAAAAAAAAACCAGGTGACAAATTCATTAGCGTGCCTTCTGTCTGCAGTTAAGTAGGTGTAATTGATTGGGCGCTTTAAATGCGAAGATCCCCTGGAGAAGAAAATGGCAAACCACACCAGTATTCTTGCCTGGAGAATCCCAGGGACAGTGGAGTCTAACCCACTACATACAGTCCATGGGGTCGCAAAGAGTTGGACATGACTGAGCAACTGACACCTTACATGTGAAACACCAAAAGTGAATTTGCTGAAAATCCAGAACTGCTTTACTTAATAAATGCTCCAGTAGATGACAGGGGTTAGTCTTTTGATAAAATATTTTTATGAATATTAGAATGGCTGCTTTGGAATCTTTTCTTACAGAGTATCTTTTAACTTAATGCATTTTTTACTCAACCCCTGTTAGTTGCCAAGGTCACAAGTTAGGATATGAGAGGAGGTAAGAAATGCAAAATGTTAAAAGGAATATGGATGATTGTATAAGAACGGTGAGACGGTGGGATAAGGGTTGGAGAAGGCATCAAGGAAGTATTATTTTATAGTTACCCTGAATGATCTGGTTATCTTAGTTAAAGAAAGTAGGGCAAATTGACCATGAGGTAGGAGTAAGCATGATGTACTTGGTCTGTGTAAGTCCTCAGCAGGCAGATTAGAGAAGAAGATTCCAGACTGGATATTTCATACTTAATTTTAGTTGGGGAGTGGGAAGAAGCTGTATTTTTTTGGGACAGTTAAGGTATGTTTTAAAGAAATCAAATTGGTAGTAATATGGAAAGTGGATGGAAGGAAGGGGAAATTGAAGTCAGGGAGACCAGTCAGGAAGCTGTGAGATAATCCAGAGAATAGGTTATATTAAAGGCTTAAGATTGGAGGGTAAGTGATACACTTAAATGGAAAATGTGATGGGATATGGTGTTGAAGTAGTTGGATTTATATAAATGGTTTATAGTTTCTAGCCCTAGTTAAAAGGATTACAGATACATAGATTCAGTTCAGTTCAGTTGCTCAGTCATGTCTGACTCTTTGCGGCCCCATGAATTGCAGCACGCCAGGCCTCCCTGTCCACCACCAACTCCCGGAGTTTACTCATACTCACGTCCATCGAGTCGGTGATGCCATCCAGCCATCTGATCCTCTGTCATCCCCTTCTTCTCCTGCCTCCGATCCCTCCCAGCATCAGAGTCCTTTGATGAGTCAAGTCCTCGCATGAGGTGGCCAAAGTACTGGAGTTTTTGTCTCAGCATCATTCCTTCCAAAGAAATCCCAGGGCTGATCTCCATCAGAATGGACTGGTTGGATCTCCTTGCAGTTGACAGGGCTCTCAAGAGTCTTCTCCAACACCACAGTTCAAAAGCATCGATTCTTCAGTGCTCAGCTTTCTTCACACTCCAACTCTCACATCCATACATGACCACTGGAAAAACCATAGCCTTGACTAGACGGACCTTTGTAGACAAAGTAATGTCTCTGCTTTTGAATATGCTATCTAGGTTGGTCATAACTTTGCTTCCAAGGAGTAGGTGTCTTTTAATTTCATGGCTGCAGTCACCACCTGCCGCACAGGTAGTTAATACAGATAGTAGTTAGTTTGGGATATGAGGGTGTTTTGGTAGCAGAGATGAAGATTTTGGATATGTTTGAAGAAATATGTACAAACATATTTTAATGATTAAAATCTGCACTAAAATTCACCTGATAATCTACGAGTGATAGCTGAAGCTGTGAGATTGGATCAGAGGACAGACACTGTGTTTTGGGTTGAAGGCTACTTAATGTTTTGGGGGGCCCAATTCCCTCTTGAATTTAGGAAGCTGAAGGAAAAAGAATGAACATGAATGGTTGTGTTTTGAATTTGAGTGTTTTCAGAGTCAGCAGAAGGATCAAGAGTTTCAGGAAGGGTGACATTTTCAGTAGCGTGATGTGTCACAAAGTAGCTTATCTTGTGAAGCCTCCTTTTTATGACCAGTTATTGTTCAGTCACCCAGTCGTGTACAACTCTTTGCGATCCCATGAACTTCGGTGTGCCAGGCCTCCCTGTCCCTCCTCATCTAAAGTTTGCCCAAGTTCACATCCATTGCATCAGTGATGCCGTCCAACGATCTCAACTTCTGATGCCCTCTTCTCCCTCTCCCTTCAATCTTTCCCAGCATCAGGGACATTTCCAGTATGTCTGCTGTTCGCATCAGATGACCAAAATACTGGAGTTTCAGCTTCAGCATAAGTCCTTCCTGTGAGTATTCAGGGTTGATTTCCCTTAAGATTGACTGGTTTGATCTCCTTGCTGTCCAAGGGACTCTCAGGAGTTTTCTCCAGCACCATAGTTTGAAGGCATCAATTCTTTGGCACTCTCCCTTCTTTACAGTCCAGCTCTCACAACCTTACGTGACCACTGGGAAGACATAGCCTTGACTTACACAGACCTTTGTCGGCAGAGTAGTGTCTCTGCTTTTCAACACACTGTCTAGGTTTGTCATAGCTTTCCTGCCAAGAAGCAAACGTCCTCTGATTTCATGGTTGCAGTCACCATCCAAAGTGACTTTAGAGCCCAAGAAAAGGAAATCTGTCACTACTTCTATCTTTTCCCCCTTTATTTGCCGTGAAGTAGCTCCAGTACTTTGGCCACCTCATGCTAAGGGTTGACTCATTGGAAAAGACTCTGATGCTAGGTGGGATTGGGGGCAGGAGAAGGGGATGACAGAGGATGAGATGGCTGGATGGCATCACTGACTGGATGGACGTGAGTCTGAGTGAACTCCGGGAGTTGGTGATGGACAGGGAGGCCTGGCGTGCTGTGATTCATGGGGTCACAAAGAGTCAGACACGACTGAGCGACTGAACTGAACTGAATAGGGCCGGATGCCGTGATCTTACTGTTTTTTTTAAGTATTTAGTATTAAGCCAGCTCTTTCAGTCTCCTCCTTTACCTTCATCAAGAGGCTCTTTAGTTCCTCTTGGTTTTCTGCCTTTAGAATGGTATCCACATATCTGAGGTGGTTGATGTTTCTCCTGCCTGTCTTGATTCCAGCGTGTAACTCATCCAGCCTGGCATTTCTCATTATGTGCTCAGCGTATAGATTAAGCAGACAGGGTGACAGCAGACAGCTCTGTCGTACTCCTTTCTCAATCTGGAACCTCTATACAGGGTTCTTAGGAGACAAGCAAGATGGTTTGGTATTCCCATCTCTCTAAGAGCTTTCCAGTTTATTAGGACCAGACTGTTGTATGTATGAACTAATAAGTCTTTTAAGCGAGAGTTGATTCTACCAAGCAAAACATCAGTGTTTGAGTTGTTTTTGCCAGGAATATTATGTGAAACATTCTAGATAAGTTATTCATAATCTAACCATGCTCCAGGGTAAAGTAAATTCACTTCGGTGGATATTAGGACTATGACTGTACTTTAGAGTCTTATCTATTCCACCTCAATAACTTATCATAAATAGGTCACTAAAAGGGTTATATAATCAAACCTACAAATGAAAGTTTCTCCAAAAACTTCTTGAAACCTTTACTGTCTGATTTTTTTTCTTCTTCTACTTTTATAGCCTGAAGTCATTTATTTAGGATAGAGGAGAAGACAGAGAACAACTGGAAGTTAAATCACATAACCCTGAACTTACTTTATTGTCATTGCTAATTGAAAAACCTTTGGAATTAGGAAGAGCAGTTATGTTATTCCTGAGCTGCTTTGCTGAAGTTAAGTAAGGTCATTTCTGTCAGTGTGTTTGAAGTTAGTCATGGAGTAAAATGAGCAAGTATAAAATCATGACAAAATCCAAGCTACCTTTAGCCCTTGTTTCATTATTCAGGTAGTCAAATACAGGTAGGACATGAGCTACTTCTGATTTTAGCAACATGAGCTGAAAATTATAGTCTTAGGGTCCAAAGGGAAAATGCTTTTACCTTATAATATCAAGCTTTTCATGGACATATGCAGGTATCTGGTCATGTGTTCTTTATACTGGCCTAAACTACTTTCTTTGGGCTTTGCCTCAGCCTTTTTTCAGGTCTGTTAGGGCTGAAAATTTTCAAAAGCCGAGGAAGCAATAAAAAGAAACAAACTAATGAGAACCACAACATGGATGGATCTCTGAAGCATGCTAAGTGAAAGAGGCCAGGTGCAAAGGAGTGTGTACTATGATTCTGTGTACATGAAATTTTAGAAAAGGCAAAAGTACGCTGACAGCAGATGAGTGTTTGCCTAAGTCTAGAGGTGATGGGGAGATTATCCTTAAAGGGGCACAGAGGAACTTTCTGGTGAGATAAAAGTGTTCTGTATCTTGATTGTGTGTAGTGGTGGTTACTCAAGTGTGTACGTTTGTCACAGCTCATCAAACTGTATACGTAAAATGGGTACATTTTATTACACATAAAACAGCAGCAGCCAGGGGTCTTCAGCAACAAGAATAAGTTGGGCAAGAGAATGGAACTTTATGGATTGGACTCTAATCCCAGGTTTTCATAGTGAAGTGACCTTGACCTGCTTTTTGACAGTAAATCTAACACTGATGTTACCTCTTCATGTGTGCTGACAGGGAGTTATCCATATGAGAAGGTAATTCAGATAAATGCAGTGGTGGTTACTACATCAGAAATATAAGTAAACGTGTGTATATGTATATCAACTGGAATGTTCTGATAATACCTAGTTTGTTAAAAATTTTTTTTCTGTTCTGCTGGTTTTAGAAGTCATTGAAAGAATTTCAGAAATGAAAAAAGCATTAAAAAAATATTTAAATAGTATAGTTCAGCCTAGTTGGAAAAACTTGAGACTTCAGTATATTAGGGCAATCATTCTCTTATATCAAATAGTTTCTCATGTCAATTTATATATTATTGATCTGGGATATAAACTATAGTTTTTTTATTTGAATATATCTGATTTTATTTATGTGTTAGATTGCTTATGATAGACTAAAGTATGATTTGTGGATTATAATGGTAATACTAGCTAATACTTCTAAAACACTTACTTCATGCCAGGGACCTTCATGCAGTTAACCTGCACTATCTCATTCAGTTACTGCAGCTGCTCTGTGATACAGCTGCTTTTATTACTCTTCATCTGATAGATGAATACATCACGGCTCTGAGGAAATTAAATAATTAGGTCAGGGTGGCACAGAAAGTGGTTGAGCTGGCATTTGAATTTGTTTACTTTGTGTTAACGCCCATACTGGTTTTTTTTTTTTTTTTTTAATGTAAACTCTTGAGAGGGAGATTGGTGATTTAACAGAGCAGGCATAACTGCCGATGCTCTGACCCATAATTGTACCTTTGATACCAAGAATCTGGCATTTCTAGCTTTTGGCAGCCTGTCATGGTAGGCAGTACTTAATGGATCTGGTCATGATGGCCATTGGGAATGAGGTTTCTGTCATTCCTAAGGACTTTGATGCAACAACAGTCTGGCTCTTTGCCTTCAGGAAACCTTTTCACTTCTTACTCTTTCTCATCCTCACATGCTTATGTCATTGTCTCAAATCAGGTTCCCCTGGAAAGCTTCATGGGAACAATATTTCGTGCACTCCTGTGTGCTCATGCAGGTTTGTCCATACTCTTCTGTACCTGAAAATTAGTTTTGCTGTATATAAAATCCATGAGAAACATTTTCTTTCCTTGCATATCTTAAAATATCACTGTTTTCTGGCATAGAGCACTGCTATCAAAGTTTGATGACAATCTGACATGACCAGACTATATATTCTTCACAGTTCAGATGCATGTGGGGTCTGATTTTAGAGGACACTATACGTATCCAGAGGACTGGGAAAATCCCCTGGAGGAGGGCATGGCAGCCCACTCCAATATTCTTGCCTGAGTATTCTTGCTCCTTATTGACAGACGAGCCTGGCAGGCTGTAGTCTGTAGGGTCAGGTAGAGTTGGACACGACTGAAGCGACTTAGCACAGCAGCACATACGTATCCAAACAGTGATGGGGTTTTGTTTTCTCATTAAAATGGCAGCTAAAGTGAAATGCCACTGTCAACAAAGCTGTTTCCATTTTCTTTATTGAAGGGCTATGGAAAGGGTTAAGAACTGGTACTGTTGCCCTAAATTTGACATCTCTATGCTTTTGAGTTTTAACAAGAAAATATGTTATTCTCGTATATGATGAACTTATAAATTAATTTCACAAAATCTGACTTACTGAATTATTTTCATAATCTAATCTAAAGCTGTAGTTTCCAAATTTAGGGGAATTCTTAAAACTGCCCAGCATGGTCTCATCATGACATCTCTTTATTACTGGGGCTGGGCGTGGTCAAGGCTAGTTGGTCCTTAGTTATGTCCGACTCTTTGTGATCCCATGATGTACTGTAGCCTGCCAGGCTCCTCTGTCCATGGGATTTCCCAACAAGGATAGTCGAGTGGGTTGCCGTTTCCTATTCTGAGGGATCTTCCCGACTCACTGATTGAACCCATGTCTCCTTCATTGGTAGGTGGATTCTTTACCACTGAGCCACCTGGGAAGCCCCAATGCCTAGTTACCCAAGCTGTTATAAAAACTGTTAAAAAAAAGTATCAATTTAACAGCTACTCAGACCCTTTTGAACTTTCTGTTTCATGTTTATAAAAATCTTAAACAAATGCCATCCCTGTAACAATTCACCAAAGTTGATTTGGAGGCAGGGACAACTTTGAATTTAGTTATAAAAGTATTAAAAATTGGAAGGAAGGATAAGGGATAAGAACCAAATGTTGTCTTTAGTGAATGAGAAAAGTGTTCTTCCTTTGCTTCTTATTCAGACACTAGTATTTAGGATTTGATGCCGATATTTCTGAAAAATAATGCTTTTTAAGGCTCTGGATTGGTATTAGTACTGTGTGACTCTTCATGCCTCATTTCAAGCATGAGGGATTTTATTACTTCTGTCATTAACTTTAGGGACATATTCTAGTAAGAAGTAGTCATTGTGTCTAGCATTAGGCTGGTAGTAAAGAATATTTGGCTATGTCTTAGAAACATTTCTTGATAACCCATAGAATACTAAATATAGAAAGAGACACTCTTCAATGTATTTCATGTGCTTGATAACTTCTGTCACACTCTGAGGGTAGGTATTATTCCCTGCGTTTTATAGAAACAGGCAGAGTTAAGGTTAAGTAACTTGACCAAGATTACCTGTTTTGTAGGAAATAAATGGAAATCCAAACAGTTTGGCTCTAGGTCCTTGCTTTTAACTGCAAGTATATAGAACCATGAATTATTTTGAGAAAGAATGCATTATAATAAGAGGTAATAGCTGAGAATTTTCCAGACTTGATGAAACTGGATTGTCTCATTCAGAAAGGTTATCAATTCTCAATCTTAAAGTACTGTTAAAAAGTTTAGAGTGCTTAGTCAGTGATCTAGGTCTATAATCTACAGCATAAAGTTAATCAACTTGTATGCTGTTTGTGCTGCTTTTTGTCCTGCTATTGAATTACAGATTTTTAGTCTTGTGGCTGTTGCTGCTAAGTCACGTCAGTCGTGTTCGACTCTGTGCGACCCCACGGACGGCAGCCCAACAGGCTCCTCTGTCCATGGGATTCTCCAGGCAAGAATATTGGAGTGGCTAGTTTAAACATAACTTCAGTTAGTCAGTTCAGTTGCTCAGTTGTGACTCTGAGACTCCATGGACTACAGCATGCCAGGCTTCCCTGTCCATCCTCAACTCCTGGAGCTTGCTCAGACTTGTGACTATTGAGTTGGTGATGCCATCCAACCATGTCCTACTCTGTCGGCCCCTTCTCCTCCCACCTTCAATCTTGCCTAGCATCAGGGTCTTTTCCAGTGAATCAGTTCTTCGCATCAGGTGGCCAAAGTATTGGAACTTCAGCATCAGTCCTCTCAATGAATACTCAAGACTGATTTCCTTTAGAATTGACTGGATTGATCTCCTTGCAGTCCCAAGAGTCTTCTCCAATGCCACAATTCAAAAACATCAGCTTTCTTTATAGTCCAAATCTCACATCCATACATGCCTACTGGAAAAACCATAGCTTTGACTCGATTGACCTTTGTTGGCAAAGTAAAGTTTCTGCTTTTTAATATGCTGTCTAGGATGGTCGTAACTTTTCTTTCAAGGAGCAAGTGACTTAATTTCATGGCTTCAGTCACCACCTGCAGTCATATTGGAGCCCATAAAAATAAAGTCTCTCACTGTTTCCATTGTTTCCCCACCTATTTGCCATGAAGACCAGATGGGACCAGATGGCATGACTTGCTTTTCTGAATGTTGACATTTAAGCCAACTTTTTCCCTCTCCTCTTTCACTTTCATCAAGAGGCTCTTTAGTTCTTCTTCACTTTCTGCCATAAAGGTGGTGTCATTTGCATATCTGAGGTTATTGATACTTCCTCCCAGCAATCTTGATTCCAGCTTGTGTTTCTTCCAGCCCAGCATTTTGCATGATGTATTCTGCATGTAAGTTAAATAAGCAGGGTGACAATATACAGCCTTGACATACTCCTTTTCTTGATTTGGAAGCAGTCTGTTGTTACATGTCTGGTTCTAACTTGCTTCTTGACTTGCATACAGGTTTCTCAGAAGGCAAATAAGGTGGTCTGCTATTCCCATCTCTTTTTAAGAATTTTCCACAGTTTGTTGTGATACACATAGGCAAAGGCTTTGGTGTAGTCAATAAAGCAGAAGTAGATGTTTTTCTGGAACTCTCTTGCTTTTTCCATGATTCAGAGGATGTTGGGAATTTGATCTTTGGTTCCTCTGCCTTTCCTGAATCTAGCTTGAACATCGGGAAGTTCACGGTTCATGTACTGTTGAAACCTGGCTTGGAGAATTTTGAGCATTACTTTGCTAGCATGTGAGATGAGTGCAGTTGTGTGGTAGTTTGAACATTCTTTGGCATTGCCTTTCTTTGGGACTGGAATGAAAACTGACCTTTTCCAGTTCTGTGACTACTGCTGAGTTTTCCAAATTTGCTGGCATATGGAGAGTAGCACTTTAACACTATCATCTTTTAAGATTTGAAGTAGCTCAACTGGAATTCCATCACCTCCTCTAGCTTTGTTCCTAGTGATGCTTCCTAAGGCCCACTTGATTTCACACTCCAGGATGTCTGGCTTTAGGTGAGTGATCACACCATTGTGGTTATCTGGGTCATGAAGATCTTTTTTGTACAGNTAACACTATCATCTTTTAAGATTTGAAGTAGCTCAACTGGAATTCCATCACCTCCTCTAGCTTTGTTCCTAGTGATGCTTCCTAAGGCCCACTTGATTTCACACTCCAGGATGTCTGGCTTTAGGTGAGTGATCACACCATTGTGGTTATCTGGGTCATGAAGATCTTTTTTGTACAGTTCTTCTGTGTATTCTTGCCACCTCTTCTTAATTATCTTCTGCTTCATACCATTTCTGTCCTTTATTGTGCCCGTCTTTGCATGAAATGTTCCTTGGTAGCTCTGATTTTCTTAACTTAAACATAACTTGCCTGTATGCTATTATGAATGCTATAATTAAAATTACTACTTGTTGTAAGAAGTATGTTTCCATGTTTCCAAAAAACAGTTTTTTTTGCCTTAGATCTCATTTTTAAATGTCATTATTACCTTATAACTGACTTTTTAAATTCAGAGAAATATGTTTCACATTTTATAGTGGAAAGCAAAAAGAAAAGGTAAATTTCAGTTTATTTTGGTGATCTATTAAGTGAGTAGTATTGGCTCAGTAAGGGTACTTTTATATTTAACAGTTTTAAAAAATCAAAGTAGCATGTGCACAGTTAAGAAAAAAATTATATAGAAGGCTTGTAACAAAGAAAATCCTGCTCTACAGAAAGAGCATTTTGGATACTGTCTGTGGGTTCTTCTGGTAAGTACTTCCATTATCTTTAACTAAAATGTTTATACAACTATTTAGTGATTTATGTTTTAGTTAGATAGTATTACTTGATTTTTGCTGTAGAACTTGAGTTTTCTGTCACGTAGTTACGATGATGAAACGTCCCATGCCATCTGGATTCTTATTTTTATGTAGATGACTTACTTGCCCTATTTTTACCCCCAAAAGCTTAAAAAAACAATTAAAAAGAAATTTTAAATCGTGGTTAAAAAACAAATAGAAGTTACCATTTTAAAATGTATAGTAATCAAAAGTATATTCATATTATTTTGAAATAGATCTCTAGAACTTTCTCATCTTGCAAAGCTGAAACTATTCCTATTAAACAACTTCCCTCTATCCCTTCCTCCCATTCCTTGGTAACCACCATTCTCCTTTCTGTTTCTGTGAATTTGACTGCTTTACATACCTCCTATGTAAAGGAGGTATATAACTGGAACCATACATTTATGTATTTGTCTCTTTGTGACTGCTTATTTCGCTTAGCATAATGTTGTCAAGGTACATCCATATTGTAACATAGGACAGAATTTCCTTTGTAAAGCTGAATAATTATTCATTGTATGTATATACCATATTTTAAAAAATCCATTCATCTGTCTTTGAATACTTGGGTTGCCCCTTTCTCTGGACTGTTGTGAGTTAGGCTGCCATGAACACTGAAGGGTGTGCAAATACCTTTTTGAGATTCAGCTTCCGGATCTTTCAGGTCATACACACCAAAGTGGGGTTGCTGGGTCCTTCAGTAGTTCCGTTTTTTATTTTCTGAGAACCACCATACTGTTCCTGAAAGGCTTAAAGACATCTTAATTTTGGGCCATGTGAAAGTTCACAAGAATATGTCTAAACGTGAGTCTTTGCCCATACTCCACTTCTCCCTCAAGCAGTACACTGAGTATTTGTATCTTCCCTCAGCCTTGAGAGATTGTTTTTCTTTTATTCTTTCTTTGATAATTAATTCTCTTGTTCTGTTTCTGGAATACTTGTTTTGTCCTTTGTTGCACTTCCTAGATTGAACCACTATGATCATTTTTTGTTTTTAAATTTTAAAAAAATTTTTTTCTGTCTCAGGTGCACATGAGGATGTTCATTTTTTGTGTGTGAATTTGTTTTACAATCTAGGAGTTTGCTGTGACTTACTTAAACTCCCCAAAACTCTCCAGTGAGAGGTTTTTGGGGGTGGGAGTGAGAGTGGTAGAGTAGTTAGTCATATATTTAAATCTAAAGATCTGTTTCTCATCCTGTGTTCCATTTTCAAAGCATCCTGTTCTTGTTTTATGGAAGCAAGAGCCAGTATCTTTTTCAGTTTCTAAGGATTTGGATTTCTGAGTTTTTTAAAGATCCCCTTTTCTTGTTGAAATTCTCTTTACAGTGATACCTTTGTCCCGCCTCCCTCTATTTTTCATGGTCTTTGCATTTGATGCTGCTGGGTTTCCTTATATATGTGAATATCCTAGGCTGTCTTTCCACTCTTACTCTTAAATATGAGTAGAAAATTCATCTTAAGTTTCTTGAGAAAGAAATACTTCTGATTTTTGTTTGAAAGTAAGTCTGATAGAAGCTTTTCTGGATATGGACTTAAGTATGAGGAGAGGGTGAGGTTAGTGATTCTCTGTTACTTTTGCTAGCTCCCTCTGTTTTCATTTGTGTATAGTCTCCCATTTTACTGTGTCCACACACAAGCAGCGTCTGAATTCTGTCTAGGAGTCTCTCATCACTTCTGATTTGTTACTTGCATATTCTAAACTGCCAATCCTTTCATTCTGTTTTGTTAATTACCATACTTCCATCTGCTTAACACCTTCCAAAGATTTTTAATATCTCTACCTGTGATTGAAGGGGGCTTCACAGGTGGTGCGATGGTAAACACTCCACCTGCCCATTCAAGAGACGCAGGTTCGATCCCTGCATCGGGAAGATCCCCTGGAGTAGGAAATGGCAACTCACTCCAGTGTTCTTGCCTGGAAAATTCCATAGACAGAGGAGCCTGGTGGGCTAAAGTCCACGGGGTGGCAGAGTCAGACACAGCTGAGCACACATACCACCACCACCGCCCTCCATGGATGGCGTACATCTTACTTCCTTCTCCCTTCTAAGTTGTTGTCGTTTATTATGAACTTTAAAGAATTCCTTTACTAACATTTTGATGGTGTATTGGGAGGTATTAGAGATAATGATTGTATTTTATGTCCTGAACTAGAAAATCCTTTATCGCCTAGGTTAGTATATCAGTGAGTCATTATTTTTGTTACAACAATATTTTGCTGAAGATAAGCTCCCATGGGGCATTTGTGCACAGATCATTATTTGATAATAGTATAGAGAAATTGAAAAACAACAGGATTTTGAAAAAATATTGAAACTAAGTTGCATGTCTTCTTTCCTATAGCACGCTGAAGCTTTAATCTCATTTCCTTGTTCCCATGAAAAAAATTTTCTTTTCTTTTGAAAATAATTTTAAAGAACACTCAAAATTTAGTAGGCTGATAAAGTTGAGTTGATCTTTTATTTTTAAGTGTTAGACTAGATGTCTGATAAAACAGAAGTGACATTTATTTTGATTAAACAGTTTCTATTCTATGTATGTGTTTACATACCTTTTTCACACTCCATAAATTGAACAAAGCAAGTACTCATATTTTGGGGTTGACTAAATTTTATTGTAACATTTGTCCAGGAAATAGGTATTGATGACCATTTAATAATAACAAATTGTTGCAGAATTATTGTGTTTCAGTGAAACCATACTGAGACATGAATTTATTGTATCAAAGTATGCAGCTTTTTGAACAGTATTAAAATTTTCTTGCAGGGTGAAAATTTGATTCTTGACATAATTCATGTGCCCATCATCAAGATTTCATGGACGTTAAATTTTGCTATTTGCTTCAAACTGCTCTCATAAGGAAAATGTTATCAGCTTTGCCTGAATATTATCTCATTCCGTCTCCTCTTTCTTAGAAGTTGAGTATTATCAAGTTAGTCTTGATAGTAATTTTAGTTTTTATACTACTTTGGTGTGTTTTTACTACCTTTGGTGTATATTCATGTATCTAAACTAATCTATTTATTGGTTTGTAGATTTTACAATTTTACATAAATAGCATCACGCTGTATGTATTTTAGTGCAGCTAGCTTTCGTTTTGAGATTGGTTCATGGTGGTACCTGTGGTATGATCCATACATTTAACTTCTGCAGAATGTTATTAATACATTCCATCAGTACATGCTTCCCTCTAGGGTGAGTATTCTGTAACCCAGCAATTCCATGGGAAGTTATGTGCCTCTTTACTTTATCAGATACTACTCTGAGATTTCTGGTGCTGCCTGGTTCCTCATTCTCTGTGTGACCTGTTTTTTTCCCACTGGGAATTTTCAGGGTTTTTATCTTAGCAGTGTTTTGAATTTCAGTTACCTTTTTTGTTGTGGTGGTGGTTGTGCTTTCATCAGTTATTAGGCACTTTGAGTCCTGACATTTTATACTTTTTAGTGTTGGGAAACTTTTCTGAATCATTTCGTTGTTAAGATTCTTCTGTTTTTCTTGTTCTTTCTAGAATATGTTAATTGGACAGATCCCAACAATTTCTTAGTTTTATTCTGTCCTATTTTAAGTCTTTGTTGTTGGTTTTGACTGGGGGTGGGGTGAGGTGCAGAGACATCCTTTTTAGGTTTTTCCTACTTGATTTTGTGATATTATTATTATTATTATATACTTTTTGGCTGTACCCCGTGGCAAGTTGGATCTTAGTTCCCCAACCAAGGATTGGACATGCACCCCTCTGCATTCCAAGACAGAATCTTAACCACTGGACTGCTGAGAAAGTCCCTGTGACCTTTTATTGAAAAACATCTGTCCTCATTTTAGTTTCTAGGAGTACTTTCTTTTTCTCTGGAAAATTTCTTTTTTCTTTTGGTAGCATCTCATTCTTGTTTCATGAATACAATACATTTTATTTCTCTTGATTTTTTTTTCTCTCTTTTCACTCTGATTTATGTTCTAGCTTTGATTCTGTTTTGTATATTGTATGTTTTCCTTCAGTGTCTAGTTATCTTTGAATGCCTATTGATATTTAAGTTTGTAAGTCTTGAGTGAATGGACAGGGACTGTCTGAGATAGAGTTAGTAGGATGACCTGATGATTTTGTTGAGTATTCCTTAAGTAGTCTGTAAGGGACTACTGAAGTTTCAGTTTTACTATTGTCTTCCTGAGGTTTGTAACATTTCTGGAAGTTGAGTTGGGAAAGAATGAGGATTTCAGTAATGCTTTTTACCTGACTCAACTGAGTTCAGTCGCTCAGTCATGTCCTACTCTTTGCGAATCCATGGACTGCAGCACGCCAGGCTTCCGTGTCCATCACCCAACTCCAGGAGCCTGCTCAAACTCATGCCCATAGAGTCGGTGATGCCATCCAGCTATCTCATCTTTCCCCAGGTGTAGTAGTTTTCATATATCTGCAAGTTTGTAAATCATACTAGGTGGGAGGTAATGTGTGTGTCCTTCTGAACTGGCCTTTGTGACTTGCTTTTAACCTGCAGCATGTAGCAGTGGTGACACTCAGAAAAGGCCATAGAGCTTCTGCTTGGTTCTCTTGGGACATTCTCTTTGGGGAGAGCCAGGTGCCTGTAAGAAGTCTGACTACCCTGAGATAGTCAAAACTGGAGAGACTACTCACGGGCTCTCCAGGGGACAGTTCAGTTCAGTCACTCAGTCGTGTCTGACTCTTTGTGACCCCATGAGTTGCAGCATGCCAGGCCTCCATCACCAACTCCTGGAGTCCACCCAAACCCATGTCCATCGAGTCAGTGATGCCATCCAACCATCTCATCGTCTCTCGTCCCCTTCTCCTCCTGCCCTCAATCCCTCTCAGCATCATGTTTTTTTCAAATGAATCAGCTCTTTGCATGAGGTGGCCAAAGTGTTGGAGTTTCAGCTTCAATACCACTCCTTCCAATGAACCTCCAGGACTGATCTCCTTTAGGGTGGACTGGTTGGATCTCCTTGCATTCCTAGGGACCCTCAAGAGTCTTCTCCAGTACCACAGTTCAAAAGCATCAATTCTTCAGTGCAGTCGCAGCTGAATTCTAGCTAACTGCTTCCAGCAATTGCTAATTAATAAATGAGTTTTCAAGTGACTACTGTCATCTCTTGGTAATAGTTCCAGGGCTCCCCACAGAAAATCAAATTCCACAATTGCTCAAATCCCTTAAATAAAATGGCAAACTATTTACATATGCACATCCTACCATATACTTTAAGTCATCTCTAGATTACTTGTAATACCTACTACAATGTAAAATGCTATGTAAAATAGCTGCCAGAGCAGGGCAAATTCAGGTTTTGCTTTGGGGACTTCCTGGAATTTTTTTTCCCCGAATACTTTCAATCTGTAGTTGGTTGATTGCACAGATCCAGAATCTGTGGGCATGGAGGGCTGACTGTACCTCCCCAGGCTTTATCTATGTGCAGTGATATGAGAAGCCCCAAGTGGCAACTGCCCAGTTGAGCCCTTTCGATTAATGAGCAAGCCAGTATTGGTTATTGTTAGCTAAAGCTCCCATCTCTTTAAAAATTTTCCACCTACCTGCCTCCTGAGAAATCTGTATGCAGGTCAAGAAGCAACAGTTAGAACTGGACATGAAACAACAGACTGATTTCAAATAGGGAAAGGAGTAGGTGAGGGTTGTATATTGTCACCCTGCTTATTTAACTTATATGCAGAGTATATCATGCAAAATGCTGGGCTAAATGAAGGACAAGCTGGAATATAGATTGGTGGAAGAAATGTCTACAACCACAGGTACGCAGATGACACCACCCTTACGGCAGAAGGCAAGGAAGAACTAAAGCACCTCTTAATGAAAGTGAAAGAGGAGAGTGAAAAAGTTGGCTTAAAACTCAGCATTCAGAAAACTAAGATCATGGCATCTGGTCCCATCACTTCATGGCAAATAGGTGGGGAAACAATGGAAACAGTGACAGACTTTATTTTTCGGGGCTCCAAAATCACTGCAGATAGTGACTGCAGCCATGAAATTAAAATACATTTGTTCCTTGGATGTAAAGTTATGACCAATCTAGACAGCTTTTTAAAAAGCAGAGACATTGCTTTGCCAACAAAGGTCCATCTAGTCAAAGCTATGGTTTTTCCAGTAGTCATGTATGGGTGTGAGAGTTGGACTCAAAAGCTGAGCACTGAAGAATTGATGCTTTTGAAATGTGGTATTGGAGAGGACTCTTGGGAGTCCCTTGGACTGCAAGGAGATCAAACCAGTCTGTCCTAAAGGAAATCAGTCCTGAATAGTCATTGGAAGGACTGATGCTGAAGCTGAAACTGCAATAATTTGGCCACCTGATGCGAAGAACTGATTCATTGGAAAAGACCCTGATGTTGGAAAAGCTTGAGGGCAGGAGGAGAAGGGGACGACAGAGGATGAGATGGTTGGATGGCATCACCAACTTGATGGACATGAGTTTGAGGAAGCTCCAGGAGTTGATGATGGACAGGGAAGCCTGGCGTGCTCCAGTCCATGGGGTCGCAAAGAGTTAGACATGACTGAGCAACTGAAGTGAATACTGAACTGAAGCTTGTACTTATTCAGGATCCCATTTAGGATATACCACATTATTGTTAATCATGTGTCTCCTCGGGCCCCTTTTGGGTATCTGTGTTGCTCAGACTTCTTTGACCTTGACAGTTTTGAGGAGTACTGGTCAGGTATTTTGTAGAATGTCTCTGCTGAAATTTGTCTAGTTCTTTCTCATGATTAGATTGGAGTAATGGAGTTTGTGGCAGAAGACCACAGAGATCAAGTGCTGTTTTCATCAGTGTTTCAGGAGAATACAATGAATGTGATTGTGACTGTTGATGTTGCCTTGCTCACCTGAGTAGTGTAAGTCAGGTTTCTTCACTGTAAAGTTGCTCTTCTTACCCGCCTTTCCATGCTGTGCTCTTAGAAAAGGAAGTCCCCATGGTCAATCTACACTAAGAAGGGCGGAAAGTTTCTACTTATTTGTGTAGTTTATCTACATAAAATACTTGGAATTTGTCTGCACTGGAGGTTTGTCTGTGCTTTCACTTTTTTCAATCACTGATTTTTATGAGTATGGACTTGAGCATTTATACTTGGTTTAGAATTCAGTACCACTTTATTTTATTGCTCAGATTATTCCAGCTTTGTCCAGGAAAAAAAAAAAAAGTTTGATCCACCGTAGACAAAAAGTGGGGAATTAATCTCGGTCTGTTGTTTCTGGTTCTTTACCTTTTTGTTGCTGGTAGGTTTTACTTATGTGTTGCGGTGTTGTGTTATTCCACTTACTAAACAAAAGACTTTTAGGGAAGACATAGATCTTTAGAAAAGTAGATGGCGGTTATGATAGTTTTATGACTGTTGATTTCCCATCTCAGGTGATAGGAAGTAGTCTACTCTGTTATTGGAAATTTCCCTTGAAAGAAGCATTTTTGTCTAGATAATTCTTTTAGACTCTGCTCTTTACATAGATATGGGGAATGGGGTTTAGACAAATCCTCTTTGTGCATCTGTTGATTTTCAAATGTCTCAAAATAATTTTTATGCCACTGGGATGAAATTTGCATCCCTTCACATGTTTTAAAGAACAACAGTTCAGTTCGAGATAAAACACTTCTGTCATGCCTGCTTCCTTGAAATCTGGCACTGTACCACTTCCCTGTGCATTGCACTTTGGAAGACTGAAACTAGCCTGATACATCTACTCCTCCTGCTTCAGGTGGCTTTATTTAGAAGGGTGTGGGAGAGAGTGACGGATTGAATTCTTATGGGATTCTTTAGTTGCCTTTAAAATCAAATAGCTTTATATAGTGTGCTGTTTTTTCCTTAAATTGTAAATATGTTGCCCCCAAGTTCTTTGCTGACTGTATGATACTTCATCTGACTGAATGATACTTCGTCCTGCAGATGAGGGCTATTGTTAGCCTCAGCACCGTTGACATCTGAGCTGTTCTTTGCTGCAAGGCTTTCTGCAGCACAGGACGTTTTGCAGCCTTCCTGGCCTCTTCTAACTAGATGCCAGCATTGTCTTCTCCCCACATCAGTTGTGACGACCAAAAATATCTCTAGACATTGCCAGATGTCTTTCTGTCCTGGTTGAGAACCACTGCTATAGATTTGTTCTATTTCTCAGTTGTTAGATATACAGATTGTTTTTATATTCAGTATAAATAACACCATAATGAGGCTTATTATACACAAAGATTTTTCTCTCTTGATCTGTTATTTTGGAGAATTATATTATTTCCAAATACATAACTTTTTCTGTTCCTATTATAGAGGATTATTTTTTAACATACTGATAGATCCTATTTGTTTGTATTTTTAATCTTTTAAAATAATATTTTTTGTACAGTTGGGCTTATTTCTTTAAGATAACTTCTCAGAAACAGAACCACTGGGTCCAAGTTTCCAGGTTCATATACTCTTGGTATCTTTAGGGTACATGGTAGAACCTGAGACTGACTTGTTACTCTTAAATATTTTAAAAGAAATTTTAAATTTTGAAGTAATTTTAGTGTTATAGGAAAGTTCCAAAGATAGTACAGAGAGTTCCTGGATACCCCTTAACCAGTTTCCACTCTGTCAACTTCTTATGTTACTATGGTCTAAACTAAGAAACCAACATTGGTACTATTGTACTAACTAAGCTCCAGACTTTATTTGGATTTTACCAGCTTAAAGTAATTCCGGTTTTCTCTGCCAGGATCCTGTCTGGGTACCACATTACATTTAGTACCCTTGCCTTTTGGGTCCCCATACAGTTATAGGACTATCGTTGATTTTTAAAAAAGAAGGAACAGTTTTTTTTAATGCGTTAAGCACTTAAGCCTCAAGTTTAAGAAGCTGATCTCTAGACTGGTCTGCTTTGGTTTGAATCCTGACTTGGCACCTAAGTTGTATTGTATGAGCATGCTAGGTATCTCACTTTTCTCAATTGCAAAATAAGAATGTTGATAGTGCTAACCTCACTACCTAGTTATTTGACTTAAATGATATAGTACTGTCAGTCTCTTAATATAGAGCTTGACAGAGCTCACAAAAAATTAAGCATTTTTGTTATTGCTATTTAGTTTTTTAGTCAGAACACCTGCAGAAGGAAAGCAACCCACTCCAGTATCTTGCCTAGAGAATCCTGTGGACAGAGGAGCCCGGAGGGCTGCTGTCCACAGGGTCGCACAGAGTCGGACACGACTGAAGCGACTTAGCAGCAGCAGTCAAAATATCATACTTGTCTTTAGAAACCCTGGAGGAAAATCTTGGGCCTGAGGCCTCCCTGACACCACATCTTCTGTTTGATGGGAAGCAGATGGGATTGACAGATTATCCTGTTGTTCAATAGACTCACCAAGATCCACGTGCCCCCTCTAAGAAACCTGTGCCAAATGTAGAAAGAAGAGGGGGAGTTTTGCAGTATACGAATGTCCTTTGTTGAAATTTCATGACTTGCTTTCTTGAAAGATTTTTGGCTAGAGGTCTCTTTGAAAATTGCTTGCCTTTTTGATATTTGTTATTTTTGAGAGTAGAATTTCAATGAGTTAATGTTTGTGTAGCATTTGAAACACAGAATGAGTGTTATGGAAGTATTTACTTATTCTTTGGTGCCCCAAATAAGATAAAAACATTATGATTGCTTGTTATAAGAAGCCTCCGTATCTGAAATTAACTTTATATATAATAAGAGGTGAGAGCACCATTAACGCTCTTAGATTAGTCACGTGGTTGTCCCTGAGAGGGTTTTGTTGCTGACCAGAAAAAGCGCTCTGCAGTCTGCCCCCGTCAAACTGTTGAGACAGCAAAAGATTCTTACCTTTGGCCATGAGGCTGATAAAAGTTGTGAGTGATATTTAGCATTTGTAATCATGAAGGAATAAAGGCAAAATGAAATGGCTCAGGATTTTTTTTTTCTACATGTCCTGCAATTTAAATATCATTATGATAAAAAATATATAAATTTAGTTGCTCCTAATTTTGATAGAATGTAGAGAGACAGCATTGTTTTAAAACATTTTGGTGATGGAAATGTTCAGACATACAGAAAAGTAGAAATAAAGTGTAAATTGAGCGTCCATGTATCAGGTAGGCCAGAAAGTTTGTTTGGTTATGGGATATGTTGTTCAATAAAGTTCTTGGTGAAAAAGAAAAATAAGTTTTTAAAATTTTACTTAAAGTTGAACAAACTTTTGGCCAACCCAATACCTGTTCTGCTCCTTCAACAAATATTGACATCAGTTCCATCTTTGCACAGAGTGTTCCCTTGGTGTCTCTAATTTTCTTGAAGAGATCTCTAGTCTTTCCCATTCTGTTGTTTTCCTCTATTTCTTTGCATTGATTGCTGGAGGAAGGCTTTCTTATCTCTTCTTGCTATTTTTTGGAACTCTGCATTCAGATGCTTATATCTTTCCTTTTCTCCTTTGCTTTTCGCCTCTCTTCTTTTCACAGCTATTTGTAAGGCCTCGGCAGACAGCCATTTTGCTTATTTGCATTTCTTTTCCATGGAGATGGTCTTGATCCCTGTCTCCTGTACAGTGTCACGAACCTCTGTCCGTAGTTCATCAGGCACTGTATCAGATCTAGTCCCTTAAATCTGTTTCTCACTTCCACTGTATAATCATAAGGGAATTGATTGAGGTCATACCTGAATGGTCTAGTGGTTTTCCCTACTTTCTTCAATTTAAGTCTGAATTTGGCAATAAGGAGTTCATGATCTGAGCCACAGTCAGCTCCTGGTCTTGTTTTTGTTGACTGTATAGAGCTTCTCCATCTTTGACTGCAAAGAATATAATCAATCTGATTTCAGTGTTGACCATCTGGTGATGTCCNATGGTCTAGTGGTTTTCCCTACTTTCTTCAATTTAAGTCTGACATAGAGCCAATTAAATGTAGTATTTTTAGATTGCTGTGGATTGGCATAACATCATCAGTCTGACAACAACTATATTCATTTTTGGATGTTTTCCTTCATATGTACAAATTTTGCGCTATTCATGAGTACAATTTTTTGTATTATTTATGTCTCTAAATCATCATTTTAGTGGGGAATTACATTTTGTTTTTTATCTCTCTCAAATTCCCCTTCTTCTTTATTTGCTCCTCTTACCATATTCCATTTTGACTTTAGCTCAGGAAGGGCAGTCAGGTTTTCTGTTGCAGTAGATGCCAAGATAATGATGCATCTTGGGTTTTGTGTATTTATAAACAATAGACATCCTCTAATACAGAGTTGTCTTTTCCTCTAATTTTGGTGGTGAGTAGTGCATGTAAACTGTTAAATGACTGAAGGACAGCTGCACTCGAGTTTTTAATTTAATGTCATCCTTTCTTTCAGCTTCTGTAATAACAATTTTTAAAGAAATATTTTAATGTTAACTAGACACCTGGTAGGTCTGCCCTCAAGAATAGATAAACATGCCATTTCTTCTTTTACAAGGACTCGGGATTCACTATCAGCCCTCCTGGGACTTAGTGTGTCTGTGTGTGTGCGTGTGTGCGCGCGCGCGCGTGTGTGTGTGTGTGTGTGTGTGTGTGTGTGNTGATGTACTCTGCATATAAGTTAAATAAGTAGGGTGACAATATACAGCCTTGACGTACTCCTTTTCCTATTTGGAACCAGTCTGTTGTTCCATATCCAGTTCTAACTGTTGCTTCTTGACCTGTATATAGTCACTGCTGCTGCTGCTGCTAAGTCGCTTCAGTCGTGTCCAACTCTGTGAGGCCCCGTAGACGGCAGCCCACCAGGCTCTCCCGTCCCTGGGATTCTCCAGACAAGAACGCTGGAGTGGGTTGTCATTTCCTTCTAAAATGCAGGAAACTGAAAAGTGAAAGTGAAGTCGCTCATTCGCTAGTCATGTCCAATTCTTTGCGACCCCGTGGACTGTAGCTGGCCTGGCTCCTCTGTCCAAGGAATTCTCCAGGCAGGAATACCAGAGTAGGTTGTCTTTCCCTTCTCCAGGGTTTCTTTCCAACCCAGGGATGGAACCCAAGTCTCCCACATTGCAGGCAGGTTCTTTACCGTCTGAACCACCAGGGAAGCCCTGGGACTTAATTCCTCCTCTCTAGTCTAAGCTGTCCCAGCTTCTTCAGATGTTTGTTACCTGATGTATTTTTCTAGTTGCCTGCTGTTCTCATTCTTTTACTTGGGGTACATTTTAATTTTGTCAATGCTCCTCTTAAAGTGTGGTCCTTAGAATGAAATTTGTTGCTGCATATGTTTGATAAATCACAGTGCTGAACCTTATATCAATCTAGACTATTGTATTCTTTAACTTTACTGAGCTAGAGTTGGGAACTGTGGTTCAGCCATTTTCAGTTGCGGTAGGCCTCCTATAATGTGAGCATTGTCCAATGCAGATTGTTTCTGGTAAGCCAGCTACTTCATTTGGTGCTCACTTGCTCATTCATTCCATACATATATATGGGCTTCCCTAGTGGCTCAGGTGGTAAAGAATTGGCCTGCAGTGCAGGAGGTCAGGTTCGATCCCTGGGTTGGGAAGATCCCCTGGAGAAGGAAATGGCAACCCATTCCAGTACTCTTGCCTGGAGAATCCCATGGACAGAGTGGTGGTAGGGGTTGCAGTTCATGGAATTGCAAAGAGTTGGATACAACTTTGCAACTAACTTTCACTTTTTTCATACATATTTATGAAGTGCTTACTGTGTACCACGTGTAGTTTTAGTCATTTTGGCATTGTGCAAGACAGATGTGTTTCTCTTCTCTTGGATCTTACATTCTGGTTGATATCAATAAAGTAAAGAATTGGATGAAAAACCGTTTCAGTAAGCTGTGAGTAAAAGAAAACTGAAAAATGAACTGTGGTAGTATTGGGGGTATACTAGTCAGGAAAAGGTCTCTGAGTTGACTGCTGGGCTGAAATCTAAATGTCAAGGAGCCAGCCATGCAGGTATGCAGGTGGAGAAATAAGAATGATTCCGGGAAGAAGAAGCAATAAAAACAAAAGTCCAGAGATAGGGAACAAGCTTGATATGTTGAGTGAAAAGAGAAGTCTACAGTGGCTAGAGAGCTTGAGTGATGGTGGAAGAGTTATAGGAAGTAAAGTGAAGAACTAAACACGAGTCAGATCATAGAGGACTGTATTAAGTTTTTCTTTAAATTTTCTTTAAATTCAGTGGGAAGTCAAGAGTGAAATGATTTCATCACATTGAAGAAAGGTCACTCTGGAGAAGGAACCAGAGGCAAAAGTGGAAGAAAGGACCACTGGTTATTGCAGTAGTCTACACAGTGGACAGTGATCACTTTGCGATGGTGCAGCTACAGATGAGAGATGTGGGACGGATTCAGGGTATATTTGCAGATAAAATTGATAGGATTTGCTAGTGAATTAAATAGTGCGTTTGAGAGAAAGCAGAGTCAAGGTTCTGACAAACAGGTTTTTTTATTCGTGTGAGGAAGTGGAGATTTGTTTAAGCTCTGGAAGAAAAAAACCTCACATATTTTAAGTATTTACTATGGTGTGTGTTGATGGTTAAGAGAATGGACTCTGGAGTTAGACTGCTTGGTAACAATAGCTCTGCTACCTCTTGGACAAGTTACTAAGCCATTCTTTGACTCAGTGCTCTCATCTATAAAATGAGAACAATAATGATATCCATCTTATAAGTGTGTTGCAAAGATTAAATGAGTTGATTGATATAGGTGTAGATAATACAGGCTCCAGCGCTTACTCATATAAAGAATCTATATAAATGTTAGCTTTTATTATCTTAAAGGTCTTTGCAAGGGTAATATTGAGTCTATATAACTATAGCCATATGCTGACTTTATATACTAATAGCTATATAAGACACAATTTTTCTCTTTAATTGCAGCTTTATATATTTTGCCTTTCCCCAGGGACATCTGTAATTTTTGGTTTACTGCCATTGTGAAAATATGATAAAGATTATTTTGTGTTTTCCTGTAGCTCTGTGTTGCTAGCTAAAATCTGCTTAGGACTGCGTTTATATGAAATCTCTTTCAGACTATGCTATACTAGAGTATCTCACACTGAAGAAATAAATGTCTTGCAAGAAGTACCAGAAATGCTGGGGTTTTGCTAACATGCCTCATAATGCAGCTTTTATATTCCTTTTTGGGAAGTATCTATTAATCCTATTTCTGTAAAATTATAAAATGTACCATGAGAATTTTTTCACCTTGTTTTTTACAGAGTTACATTTCATTTAACTAGAATTTGATATTTTGATTTATAGCATAGTAAGTAATACTAAATATTTAGTCTTATTCTAAATTCTTTCCAGAAAGGAGCTTTGCTGTTAGTGGTATATACATCTCTTTATGAATTTATGATATAGATTGGTACTAACTTTTAGAGATTATTAATTACATCCCAGTTTTTTAAAAATCTTGCATCAAGTGTAGAAGTCATGCTTTTTATTTATTCTTTTTAATAGTAGGATTTACCTGTGGGTTTACTACTTCAAAGAAGTGCCAGTTTATTGAAACAAGCAGGATGTGTCTGCTGGGTGTTAATGGCTCTCACCATGTCACTGTGAGTGATTGTTTCTTTGTTTGCAGAGAGGAAAACCTTTGAGTATCACTATATTGATATTTCTAATCAATTTATTTACATTTTTATAGATTATAGCTTTGATTACTAAAGGATTCGTTATAAAGGGATTTTCCTAGTTGAAATAACATTCATGAAATAGTGTTCAGTTTAAGTATTTAACGTTCATTACATTTACATGGTTTAAAACGGAAAAGTTACAGCATGGTATATAATTGAGAATCTCTCTTTAATTCCTGTCTTCCAGCCTCTTGATTTCTCTTCCCCAAAGGTATGAGTTCTATGTATGCTTCCAGGAAATGAATATAAACATTTATGCAGGAATATATGCATCTATGCATTGCCCACGTGTGTATATATTCTTTTTTAAAAGTTGTAGGGTGTTATGGTTTATATTTTATCTTTAAGTGTATGTCATAATTCATCCCTATTAAATAAAATTTGCTGTTGTTCAGTTGCTCAGAAAATATCTCACTTTTTAGGCACTGTAAGTTTCTTCGTCCTTTTAAAGTTTGGATTGATATGTATGCTCAGATGGGTAGTTTCCTAGAGTTTCTGTCACATGAGGATTTCGTAGATCTTTTCAATAAAATATGGCACATGGTTCTGATGTTGTTCAGTCACTCAGTCACGTCCAACTCTTTGTGACCCCATGGACTGCAGCAGGCCAAGCTTCCCTGTCCTTCACCATCTTCTGCAGTTTGCTCAAACCCATATCCATTGAGTCAGTGATGCCATCCAACCATCTTGTCCTCTGTTGTCCCCTTCTCCTGCCTTCAGTCTTTCCCAGCATCAGGGTCTTTTCTAATGAGTCAGCTCTTTGCATCACGTGGCCAAAGTATTGGAGCTTCAGAGTATTAGAACTGAAAATAAAATTATCAGTTGCCAAATGAGTGATACTAAAATTGTTTTGTCTACTCTACTGTTGCCACTCATATGTCTGTCCGTCTACCTACCACCCAGTTAACTATTCATCTGTCTATCCACCATCTACCATTTGTACATTTAGGAGTAAACCTGTAGGTAAATTTTTAGAATGTGATTGAAGAGTATGTGCAACTGTAATTTTTGGTAGACTTTATTAAATTGCCTTCCAGTGAGATTGTACCACTCTCTTGGTACCAGCAATGTATGTTCCTGCATCATGTCGTCAAGAGAATGATTTTCAAACCTTTGACCTTTGCCGGTCTGACATGTGAAAAATTATCTTAGTGTAGTCTTAATTTTCATTTCTTTCATGAATGTGAAGTTAGACATAGTTTAAGATCCATTTCTGGGGGTTTTTTTGGTCCATTTATCTATCATGATGTTCATCTTCTTACTGATTTATGGGACCCTTTTAATATTAGGGAAATTAGTTCATGATATGTAATACAATTGTTTATTTCTTATCCATGTAGTGTGCTATTGTTTTACTTTGTTTCTTTAATATAATTTTCTTTTTTAATTAAAATAACTATGTAGCTTATAGAATCAAATAGTTCTAAAAGCTCTTCTTGGAGATTGCCCAGAACCAACCATTTTGAACTCTTGTAGCTGATTCCTTTGGAATTTATCTTCAAATGTCTAAACAGCTGTGCTTGAATTTTCTTTTCTTTCTTTTTTTTTTTTTTTTAAGTTTTAGGAATTATCTGTCCCATTACAGAAGAAGAGATTTAACCACTGCACTACCCCAAACACATATTCCCTACACACCCCTCTCCTCCCTTCACCTCCTTTTCTTCCTCATCTCTTCCAGATAGGATTATGTTTTATTTCCAGGACAATTTCTTATTTTCCTTGGAGTTCCTAAATTTCGTTTGGTGTCCTAATGATTAACCCCCCAACTTTCCACCAGTTGAGACTGACGCCATTCTAATTCTTGGGGTTTTGTATGAAAACTTTTTTCTCACTGAAAGCACATAGGCTCTACCTACCAATTTTGCATAAAGTGCCCTTGTAAGTCTTCTATTTTCATCCATTATGCTTGGCACAGAGTAGACCCCTTCAGTCTTGAAAATCATGCCATTTAGTTTGGAAATTTTCTTAGATTATTTTTTAAAGTTATTTCCTCTCTTCAGTTTTCTGTGTTCTCTTACTCCTGTGTTTGACTCCTGAAACTCCTGGACTGATCCTGTACTGTTTTACCATGTCTGCCTTGTGCTGTAATTTCTGGGAGTTTCCTTCAACATTCGTCTTTCCAACTTTCTCTTTTATGATTATGTTTATACTTTACAGGAGCTCTTTGTTCCTCTGAATGTTCTGTTTTTTCTTTTAATAACATCTTGTTATTTCATGGATTCAAAAATCTTATCTTTCTGAAAGGAGTTTGCTCACTTGTTTCCTTCCTCTCATCTTTCCTTAAATTTTCTTTTTCTAATCTGATCCCTTTTTCTTCCAAGCTGCCCTTTTCTGCTTGTTTTGCTTGCCAACCCCCTACCCCCAGCCCCACCCCTTGCCACCCTTCTATTAGGGGACTTCTGTTGTTTGGCTGTGGGCTTTCTGCTTATATTTTAAAGTGGGCATTGAATCGCTGATTAGAAGCTC
Organism: Neotragus moschatus; assembly: GCA_006410615.1. NCBI lineage: Eukaryota > Metazoa > Chordata > Mammalia > Artiodactyla > Bovidae > Neotragus > Neotragus moschatus. The sequence goes on from SJYA01001606.1 coordinate 345,697, forward strand.
TGTACTTGTCCATGGAACTTATTGGCTGTGGGCTTCACTCCAGGGTAATCTGTTTGTGTGAATAACCGCCAATATTAGCACCTTTTGGTCTTCCTTTAGGGCTGGTGATATTCTAAAGAGTAGAAAAACTCTTCTCATCTGTTTAAGAGGGTATAGATTTGATTGCCATCATTTTGAAAATCAGGTGTCTGGAAAAGATTTTCAGTTCAGTCACTCAGTTGTGTCCAACTCTTTGTGAAAAGATTATGTCAAATAAAACTTTGAGTTAATTTTATGTTTTTAAAGTCTCACTTCCAACCTTCATCTCTCTGCCTGGTTTTCTTCAGCACCAAAAGTCCTGTTTACTTTCTTCAGAAACATTATTATTTAATATAAGTGAAGTGAAGTGAAAGTCTCCCAGTCTGACTCTTTGCGACCCTATGAACTGTATAGTCCGTGGAATTCTCCAGGCCAGGATACTGGAGTGGGTAGCCTTTCCCTTCTCCAGGGGATCTTCCCATCCCAGGGATCGAACCCAGGTCTCCCGCTTTGCAGGCGGATTCTTTACCAGCTGAGCCACAAGGGAAGCCTTTAATATAAGGCTTTTCATTAAAAATATATAGTTAATTGTCTCGTGTGAGAGACGCTGCTTCCAGGAGTTCAGAAGGATGATAAGTGATTTGGAGAGTTTTATAAAATTTCATCTAAGGGGATATGCTGACTTGAAGGTTGTTTCTTTTTTAAGTTGGAGTAGACAATGTGGTGGCTGTTACTTTGGGAGACTTGGAGAACAGGCCCACAAAACTTGTAACTTTCATTCAGAAATCAAGAATTCTGGTTAAAATTCTTAAATCCTTTTTCTTCTTTGTTTTCATGAATCATTTGCTGTTTATGAGATACAAACTTGGCAGGTGGTACTGTTCTTTTATGAACTATACTTTGATCTTATAGTGTCATATTGAATCTTTTAGCTGTTGGTAGCTGGTAATTCACTTACTAATCAGATTTCAATACCATAGAGTTTCAGAGCAGGAGGAGATGCTCAATATTATTGTATATAACTTTTTTCCTAAGAAAACAGATAAGTGGTAGAGCCAGAAGTCAAACCAATGTTTATGTATTCTTTTTCTTGTTTCCATTGTCCTGATATGTTTATTGCATGTGTATGTGTCTTGAGTACAAGTTCAGTTCAGTTCAGTCATTCAGTTGTGTCTGACTTTTTGCGACCCCATGGACTGCAGCATGCCAGGCCTCCCTGTCTATCACCAACTCCTGGAGTTCACTCAAAGTCATGCCCATTGAGTCGGCGATGCCATCCAACTATTTCATCCTCTGTCATCCCCTTCTCCTCCCTCCTTCAACCTTTCCCAGCATCAAGGTTAGTTAATTCCAGTGAGTTAGTTCTTGACAGTGGGTGGCCAAAGTATTGGAGTTTCAGCTTCAATATCAGTCCTTCCAATGAATATTCAGGACTGATTTCTTTAGTACAAATTAGTATGCTTTTATTTATTATCAGAAAATATTTCATTTTTTAGGCACTGTAAGTTTCTTGGTTCTTTTAAAGTCTAGATTGATGTGTATACTCAGATGTGGAGTTTTCTAGAATTTCTGTTGCATGAGGATTTCATAGATCATTTCAATAAAATGTGACGCTTGGTTCTAATGTATTCAGTCACTCAGTCACCTCCAGCTTTCTGAGACCCCATGGACTGCAGCATGCCAGGCTTCCCTGTCCTTCACCATCTGCTGAAGCTTGCTCAAACCCATGTCCATTGAGTCGGAGTCAGTGATGCCATCCAACCATCTCATCCTCTGTTGTCCCTCTCTCCTCCTGCCTACAATCTTTCCGAGCATCAGAGTCTTTTCAAATAAGTTGGTTCTTCGCATCAGGTGGCCAAAATATTGGAACTTCAGCTTTGGCATCAGTCCTTCCAGTGAATGTTCAGGACTGATTTCCTGTAGGATTGATTGGTTTTATCTCCTTGCAGTCCACGGGACTCTCAATAGCCTTCTTTAACTCCACAGTTTGAAAGCATCAATTCCTTGGCACTCAGCCTTCTTTCTGGTCCAACTCGATTCATATCCATACACGACTACTGGAAAAACCATAGTTTTGACTAGACAGACCTTTGCTGACAAAGTAATGGCTTTTTAATACTTCATCTAGGTCCTAATAATCTCTAATATATATTTTTGTAATTCATATGAGAAACTTTTCATGGCCAAGCCTTTTAGATGATCCTATTAAATGAAACTTAATAATGAAAATGACTATGAGTATGTGTGAGTAAACTATTACTTCTTAAAAAAAAAAAAAATCAAGATCTATGCAGGTAGTGACCAGTGCTCTCATTTGCAGTTCTTTTTCTTAAACCAGAATTCCTTTCCCCTTTGGGAGACTCTGTGCATTTTTATTATTGCCCCTCAATATTAACTTAAGGGAGACAGAGATCATTCAACTTACCTTTAATGCCCTCTATAGAACACGAGCTTGAGACTTTTCCACGAGATAATTGAGGTAAAACAGTCAGCAAAAGCAAGACTGGGAGCTGACTGTGGCTCAGATCATGAATTCCTTATTGCTAATTCAGACTTCAGTTGAAGTAAGTGGGGAAAACCACTAGACCGTTCAGGTATGACCTCAATCAATTCCCTTATGATTATACAGTGGAAGTGAGAAACAGATTTAAGGGACTAGATCTGATACAGTGCCTGATGAACTATGGACAGAGGTTCATGACATTGTACGGGAGACAGGAATCAAGACCATCCCCAAGAAAACAAATGCAAAAAGGCAAAATGGCTGTCTGTGGAGGCCTTACAAATAGCTGTGAAAAGAAGAGAAGTGTAAAGAAAAGAAAAGATATACCCATTTGAACGCAAAGTTCCAAAGAATAGCAGGGAGGTATAAGAAAGCCTTCCTCNATGACATTGTACGGGAGACAGGAATCAAGACCATCCCCAAGAAAACAAATGCAAAAAGGCAAAATGGCTGTCTGTGGAGGCCTTACAAATAGCTGTGAAAAGAAGAGAAGTGTAAAGAAAAGAAAAGATATACCCATTTGAACGCAAAGTTCCAAAGAATAGCAGGGAGGTATAAGAAAGCCTTCCTCAGCGATAAGTGCAAAGAAATAGAGGAAAACAATAGAATGGGGAAGACTAGAGATCTCTTCAAGAAAATCAGAGATACCAAGGGAACATTTCATGCAAAGATGGGCTCAATAAAGGACAGAAATGGTATGGACCTAGCAGAAGCAGCAGATATTAAGAGATGGCAATAATACANGAAGGGAAAGGCTACCTACTCCAGTATTCTGGCCTAGAGAATTCCATGGACTATACAGTCCATGGGGTCACAAAGAGTTGGACACAGCTGAGTGACTTTCTCTTTACCCCTTGGAAGGAAAGTTATGACGAACCTAGACTGCATATTAAAAAGCAGAGATACTACTTTGTCAACAAAAGTCCGTCTAGTCAAGGCTGTGGTTTTTCCAGTAGTTGTTTATGGATGTGAGAATAGGCCTATAAAGAAAGCTGAGCACCAAAGCATTGATGCTTTTGAACTGTGGTGTTGGAGAAGACTCTTGAGAGTCCCTTGGATTGCAAGGAGATCCAACCCGTCCATTCTAAAGGAGATCAGTCCTGAGTGCTCATTGGAAGGACTGATGTTGAAGCTGAAACTCCAATACTTTGGCCACGTGATGTGAAGAGCTGACTCATTTGAAAAGACCTTGATGCTGGGAAAGATTGAGGGAAGGAGAAGAAGGGGACGACGGAGAATGAGATGGTTGGACGGCATTGCCATTGTGATGGATGTGAGTTTGAGTAGGCTCCAGGAGTTGGTGATGGACGGGGAGGCCCGGAGTGCTGTAGTTCGTGGGGTTGCAAAGAGTCGGACGGAGCGACTGGAAAACATAGAGCACCGTGTGTGTGTGTGTCTGTGTGTGTCTGTGTGTTGCTCCTTGTGTCCGACTCTTGTGACCTCATGGACTGTTCCATGCCCTCCTCGAGGGGATCTTCCCAATCCAGCAATCTTGGTCTGAGCCAAGGAAGCCAAAGGGCTATTGATGATGCAGAGTAGCTCGTGCTAAGTGCTCAGTGTATGGAAGGGACTTAGTATTAATGAGGTTTCGTAGAGCGCCACAGGGAAAGGATTTCTGGAAAAGATAGGATTGAAATCTGAGTTTTCAGGAAGGATGGGAGGTAATTAAGGAAGGAGGGCACACTTTTAAAAATAATTCATTGTCTGAATTAAGGTAGACTAAATAGTCCTGCTTTTGAATTTAGACTATATTAGAATCAGTTTAATAGTTTTTTCTTCCTTTTGTATTATTAAGGTACTTTTTATTTGGAAAAAATGAAGCTATATTCTTTGACCTATTATTGTTTCTTATTGTGCTGTCACTTGTTTATCAATATGTGATCTGGTCAGACTTGATTGTAAACTGAGGGCAGCTCCAATGTAAGTAAGTCCCCCTCACTTTATTGATGAGAACAAGTCAGCCTCAGTCTACCAGGAAAGGCAAGGGAGCTGGAGCACTAAATTCAAAAGAATTTTAAAGGCATGCTTCAGATACTTTTTTGTTGTTTGTCAGAGTTTATCATCAAAGTAAGTTAGTAGCCCAGTGCATTATATTTACTGTTTTTAGGAGTAGTAGAGAATTCATGGGGTCACAAAGAGTCGGACACGACTGAGCGACTAAACTGAGAGAATTTTATACAGGAAACCTTACATGGTTTATAAGTGGAAATTAACCTTTTTTCTTCGGTAGCAACTATGAGTTCAGTTCTTTAGATGAAGTTACATTCCCTAGATATGTTTAGGGTGAAAGGGAGAAAAGGACCTCTATTATATGGATCAGTCAACTTAAGGAATAGAGATGACTTTGAGTGAGCTACAGGGGTGTTTCGAAAACAGGAATCTAATACTCAGTTTTGAAAGTGTTTTATCTGGTCATGAGTAGTATTAGTATCTTCTTAGTATGTACTTTTGCCTGCATTTGACCTTATTTTGAACTTTATAGTAGTAATATTTTAGTGTGAATATTTAAACAGTCCTTTAGGTTTCTTTCTGGAGAAGGAAATGGCAACCCACTCCAGTATTCTTGCCTGGAGCATCCCATGGATGGAGGAGCTTGGTGGGCTACAGTCCACAGATTGCAAAGAGTCGACACAACTAAGCGACTTCACTTTTACACTTTAGGTTTCTTTCAACTGAATTTTGGCTTGTTATATATAAAGACTGCCCACCCTCTAGCCTCACCCCTTTCAGTGTTGATTTGTGAGCAAACTCAAAAGTATCAGAGTTTTTTAATGTGGAGGCTTATTCTAGAAAAGAATATCAGCTCTAGGTCTGCTTGTCTAAATTTTAGGCCTTTAGGATTTTTGTCCAGATATTTTGTTCTCAGTGGAAAGCATTTTCAGTCTGGTTTGCTGCTTGCCTAGACAAGAACAAGGACATTCTTGAATTCCCAAATCTGTGATTCTAAGTAGACAATGGATATCTCAGTAGGAAATAGTGTTATTATTAGGATTTTTGTGCTTCTGCTTTACTCTGTGAAATACTCGTGTACACACATATCAATTCTACCAAATTAATTGTGCTGTTACTCTGTTTGGTCTTTATATATGCTGGCTAATTCCTTCTCCCACTTCTACCTTTTACGTCTCATCTTAAGCTTCTTCCTTTGGAAAAACTTTAACTACATGTGACTTTTGATGCCTGTTCTTGACATACCTACGCTTACCCCTTAGACTCCCTGTATCACTATGTGCCTTCATAACATGTGCACTGGCCTTTATCTTCCACCAGACTATACCTGTAGGGAAGAGGTCATCCTATTCCTACTACCTAGAACAGTGTCTGCCTTGTAGTAGGCACTTAGGAAATGCTTGAATGAGTGACTGTTGGGTTGGCCAAAAAGTTTGCTTGACTTTTTCTGTATCCAGTACTACTGTTAAAGTACTTTTAAAATATTCCTGTGGCAAATGCATCATGAATATGTATTATTTATTGCTGCATTTTATGCATTGACTGTGAATGAAGCATTTTAGAATCAGTCCAGAATTCAATGCTATATAGTATATATAAACACATGTGAAACCTTTTAAATGATTTTTAAAATGTGGTTACCTCAAGTGATTTAAGCAAATTACTTAAATAAAAAAGATAGCCAGTAGTTCCATCTTCCGTGTATGAGAACTCTTTAAAATACTATTTCTCAGGCTTACTTTATAGTACAGTTACTCTGTACCATTGGTTAAGCAAATAAATAATAACATTATGCTGCTTTGGGTTCAGTAGTGTATTTTTCCTCAAAGAAGGCAATGGAAAAAGACAGATGTGCAGAGAGCATTGTTTATTCAGTCTTCAGACTATGCTTGCTGTACATATATTCTCAGTCTTGTCAAAACTTAGGCCCACAGAGTGGTATAGACCTAGTGATCTCTCTAAGGACTATACAGGACCATCCATCAGTATTAATTTTTAATGACTGAACCTCTGTTATCTTTCATCCTGAGAAAGGCAAATTACATTTAATACAGTGATAATATAGTGATCGACACTGGCTTCCCCACGCTGTTATTATGTCACATGGGCTGGTGAGGGAACCTAAGGAATGGTAAAATTTTCACTTCCTCGGCTGTATTCATTGCTGTACCACATTGAGGTTTACATGTGATTACGTTGATATCATGGATCTAGTTTTATCCAAACTGTCTTCCAAAAATTAGCAAGTGATTGTAAAAGATTCCTATCAAGAAATTAGATGGATTGTAATTATAATAAAGCACATGCAAGCACACAACATAAAAAATGTTAGAACTCTTAATCCTGGTATGGGCTCTTAATATGGGGTAAAAAATACAGTATCATCAGATCTCGAATATCAACCTCTCAAAATTTGAGATTGTCCAGGATTATTTCAAGTAGGTGACTCTGTTTACTGTTGTTGAAACCGTAGCTTGCGTGAGTGTACATACAGTGTGCTTTATAGGTGGCTAAGTGATAGCATAAAATCATAGCAAATTAGCAAGACATTTTAAAAAATATGCATTCTGAGGATAAAAACTAAGCTTTATGAAGTTTCCCCCCAGAAGTGTTCGATAGAGCCATACAACTTTCAATACAGTACTATAGAATTTCTCTAAATTTAATTGTAGATGTTTACAAGGCCCTTTGAGGTTTCTTGTTCAGTAGGAAAAGAGAAAGTATGCCACTGGGGAAACACTAGTTTTTCAGGTCTTGGTCAAAATGACTGAAATAATGCATAGAATATATGGCCAAAAATTAAAATAAATTCCTTTGTCATCAAATGTCTTTGAAACATGTAGTAAACAGTGCCAAGTTGATATATGTGGGAGATTTACTTTGATTGACTAAAATAAAACATTCCCCTTTCTCTTCGGTAAGTTTTGTCTTTTGGTGGGGAGTGAAGAGTTACAGCAAAGAGATGCTGGACAAAAGTATATTTTCAACAGTAAATATTTCTTTAATAAAAATTAGCCTTTTATGGAAGAAAAATCATAGGCACTTAAGGTGAAAATGGTTCACTAGGAAAAGGACTGCAGCAGAGAAATTGAACCAGGAGTTCAGAGCTGTTAGTGTCGTCGGTGTAGTTAATCTTATGAAAACAAGACCTTTAACTTTACAATCCAGGGAGCTGTTTACAGCGGTGGTACCGAAATATGCAGATGCTCAAGTCCCTTATATAAAATGGTGTGGTGTTTGCATGTAACCTATGCACAACCTCCCCTTCCCATATACTTTAAATCAGCTCTAGATTACCTAATACCATAAAATGCCATGTAAAAGTTGCTGGTGCTTGGCATATTCGAGTTTGCCTTTTGGAACTTCCTGGAATTCCACCCCTCTACCCCCCACTAAGTATTTTCAGCTTGTGTTTGGTACTGAGGACTTACTGTGAATGAAATGAGAAATGACCAGGAAGTTACAGTCTGCCACATACAGTTTTGATGATTATCTCATAGCAAAGATTTTTGCTTTTGAAGAGTTAGAGAACTTAAAATAGTAATTACTAATTGCTATGCAGATATTTTTGGATTAAAGAAAATACTCTTAATCATGCTATTCAGGATGAAGTTTGCTTACTAAGAAAGTAAACTTTTTTTAAGAGAGAGAGTACTGTTAGCAAAAGAACAGTTAGGAAACAAATGTTTGGAGATGGTTTGTTTTTGTGATTTTTGTTGAGGGGGGAAAGTATAATATATATTAAATGAACTTTAAGAACTTTGAAATTTAGGTATATCTTCTAGGAAAACTCACATATTTGTACCATGATTTTCTTTTTTAAACAGCACTATTTCATACTTTTAAATGAGAAATAACTCAAATAGTCGTTGACAGTGGAAGGGGTGGTATTAGCATACAGTGGTATATCACTCAGTCACTCAGTTGTGTCCGACTCTTTGTGACCACGTGAATCGCAGCACGCCAGGCCTCCCTGTCCATCACCAACTTCCCGGAGTTCACTCAGACTCACATCCATCGAATCAGTGATGCCATCCAGCCATCTCNCAGAATTTTCCACAGTTTATTGTGATCCACACAGTCAAAGGCTTTGGCATTGTCAATAAAGCAGAAATACATGTTTTTCTGGAATTCTCTTGCCTTTTCCTTGATCCAGAGTGAATGAGTTACAGCTCTCTCCATCAATGTGAATGAAATACAATGTTGAGCTGGAAATAAAAGAGTACTAGAGTAATATGTAGGGGTTAATAGTCAGCTGCCTGTTGTTCTGGCTAAGCCATGAGAAAATCACCATGGGAAAAAATAAAAGCAAAATATAGCAGTACAGCATAACCCAAATAAAAGTACATTGGGTCGATCAGTTAGGGTCTTCATACTCNAATGAAATACAATGTTGAGCTGGAAATAAAAGAGTACTAGAGTAATATGTAGGGGTTAATAGTCAGCTGCCTGTTGTTCTGGCTAAGCCATGAGAAAATCACCATGGGAAAAAATAAAAGCAAAATATAGCAGTACAGCATAACCCAAATAAAAGTACATTGGGTCGATCAGTTAGGGTCTTCATACTCTGCTAAGCTAAGGAAAAACATAGTGTGGACCTTGGAACGCTGGGTCAGCGCAAGTTCAGAACACTGCTTGTGCACACAGTGAGGTGTTTTACCAAGGCATGTGTGGTTCTGTGACCTCCAGCTAGGTGATAGCCCTTGTACAAGAAAGTAACAGATAGTTTAAAGTAATCAATAAAATGGGAGATGTGACCAGGGACACAGGAGGCTGACTTCATCGTAGCACAACAGATACTTTCTGCTTGCTAAGACACTAAATAAGAGTGATGTGTGTCCGAGGAACAGGGCTCTTGACCCAAGAGGTCTTGAGTCCCTGGTCCCATCATTAAAACTTTAATTCTGTCTCTAGTTTCTTTTTGCCAAACTACGTCGACCATTTTCGATCCCTACCTGCTGTGCTGACCGCAGCAGTGGCGCCCAACATGGGGCATGAAAGTGAAGGATTGAAGTGGTGCACGGTCCTGAATAGTGGGGTGAGGCCTCTGAAAATCCCCCTCTGCGGTAAATAACACTCTTAGGCATTGAAACCAGGATTAAATATGGGAAATTCAGAAAGCTCAAAACAGTACCAGCTGTATATATGCCTCTTAAGTCACTTTTTGCCTCTTAAGACTCTACACATGGACATCACCAGATGGGCAACACCGAAATCAGATTGATTATATTCTTTGCAGCCAAAGATGGAGAAACTCTATACAGTCAACAAAAACAAGACCAGGAGCTGACTGTGGCTCAGATCATGAGCTCCTTATTGCCAAATTCAGACTTAAATTGAAGAAAGTAGGGAAAACCACTAGACCACTCAGGTATGACCTCAGTCAAATTCCTTATGATTATACAGTGGAAGTGAGAAATAGATTTAAGGGCCTAGATCTGATAGATAGAGTGCCTGATAAACTATGAAACAAGGTTCGTGACATTGTACAGGAGACAGGGATCAAGACCATCCCCATGGAAAAGAAATGCAAAAAGGCAACATGGCTGTCTGGGGAGGCCTTACAAATAGCTGTGAAAAGAAGAGAAGCAAAAAGCAAAGGAGAAAAGGAAAGATAAAAGCATCTGAATGCAGAGTTCCAAAGAATAGCAAGAAGAGATAAGAAAGCCGCCTTCAACAATCAATGCAAAGAAATAGAAGAAAACAACAGAGTGGGAAAGACTAGAGATCTCTTCAAGAAAATTAGAGATACCAGGGGAACATTTCATGCAGAGATGGGCTAGATAAAAGACAGAAATGGTATGTACCTAACAGAAGCAGAAGATATTAAGATGTGGCAAGAATACAGAGAGGAACTGTATAGAAAAGATCATCACGACCCCGATAGTCACAATGGTGTGACCACTCATCTAGAGCCAGACATCCTGGAATGTGAAGTCAAGTGGGCCTTAGAAAGCATCACTACGAACAAAGCTAGTGGGGGTGATGGAATTCCAGTAGAGTTATTTCAAATCCTGAAAGATGATGCTGTGAAAGTGCTGCTCTCAATATGCCAACAAATTTGGAAAACTCANAAACCTGTATGCAAGTCAAGAAGCAAGTTAGAACCAGACATGTAACAACAGACTGCTTCCAAATCAGGAAAGGAGTATATCAAGGCTGAATATTGTCACCCTGCTTATTTAACTTACATGCAGAATACATCATGCGAAATGCTGGGCTGGAAGAAGCACAAGCTGGAATCAAGATTGCTGGGAGAAGTATCTAAAGAAAAAGACTTTGATGCTGGGAGGGATTGGGGGGCAGGAGGAGAAGGGGACGACAGAGGATGAGATGGCTGGATTGCATCATTGACTCGATGAACGTGAGTCTGAGGGAACTCCTGGAGTTGGTGATAGACAGGGAGGCCTGGCGTGCTGTGATTCATGGGGTTGCAAAGAGTTGAACACTCTGAGCGACTGAACTGAAGTCACTTTTTAAAGAGGAGCGAAGGTGGGGGGCGGGGCTTGCAAAAATAAGCAAGGGCCATCTGTTGGAGCTTTTACAAACCATTGAGAAACATTGCTCCTGGTTCCCTTCTCTTGGTACTTAAGACTTAGGAACTTGGGAGAAGGTAGGTCTTAAATTAGAGAAACTTCTTTGCAAGGTATTGCCCTTGCCTGTATCTGTCTGGTCAATTTGGACACTGATAAAATCCATTTTAGAAATTCTTCAGACCCCAGAAAGCTCAGAAGGGTGTGAGGATGAAGGTGAAACCCCATTAAAGGGAAAACCTGAATATGCAAAGCCTGAGCAGGGAGAGCAAAAAACGCAGGAGGCCCTTAAAGCTACAGTTCCTTCTGCACGTTTGGGCAGAACGAGTTTCCTTTACCTCCGCTTCTTCCTCCTTAATGGCTGGAGTGACTAAAGCTTTTCCTTCCTTGCCAGGGACAACGGTTCTGTCACCTCTCCAGAAAGGTATTTGGTGGGCTCAACAGGAGGGTGACTTGGAGGCTATGACTATGACGTTTCCAATGACAATAAATGAACGAGTAGCTCCTGGGGAAGATCCTAATAATCCTAATGGGGTGTATGAGGCTGCACACAGATTCCCTTCAAAATACTAAAGGAACTTAGGCAAGCTGTTCAGAGTTACGGAGTAAATTCTCCTTTTACCTTGGGAATAGTGCAGGGACTAGCTGAGGGTCGCTGTTTGATTATGGTTGCTCATGACCAAATCAGATAGATCCCCGTCTCTTCAGATCAATTGATAGGCAGTGGAAATTGGGGGACAACTCAAGATCAAGTGCTTATGGAAGATAAGGCTATAGAACAGGTGAGGCGCTACTGCATAAGAGCCTGAGAGAAAACAGAGGTTAAAGGACAGGCTTTCTTTACTTTAAGAGATCTCACCTCCCCAAAGGGACAATCCCTACTGGGACAACATTACCACCCCTATCAGCAGAGCCAATTCGAACACTGGTTTAAATTTTAGATAAGAAACTATGACTGCAAAAAGAGATGACATTTTTGATACTGAATGGCCATGATATTTTTTAGACTGCAGAGAAAACTGGTTAAAGTGAAGTCTTTTTTGAAATTGCAAAACCTGTTCTTCTTGCATGTGGAATTAAAAAAAAAAATGTTGGCTTGTTAAAATACTTTTTTGGAGCTCCAGTTCTGCCTGAGAAAAACAGGCCTGGGAAAAAACCTAAAGTTAACTCTTATCGTGTCCTTGGGATACGCAGCCCACTCTTATCTGGGACTCCAGCCATGAACAAATCGGTAGGACTCAAACCAAGAAGAAAAAGAAGGGGCAAAGATACATTTTAAATATTAACCAGAAAACTATGAGACCTCTGCCTATATGTCTGTCTAAATTTGTTTGTCTCAGTGTGTGCCTTCATCCTTGGACAGAATTGCTTAAGGCTGATTGGACAATGAGCTCTATTTAATTGGCCTAAAGAGAAGTAAATGCTTACAAATCAATTATAAATCAGAAAATTAAAATGAATTTCAGGCTTGTGTGAACTGGGAAATATTCACTATTAAATTGATACCTGGTATTAATGTTTATTTATTGACTTTGTGAAGATACTTTTGCAGATGACATAGCTTTGGGTGATGTATACTTACCAATCTACAGAATGATGATATAAAGTACAGTTCGTGGTTGCTAAAGGAAAGTAAGATGTGTTTTTAACAGAAAGGTATAAGGAATGGGATTACAGTCTATTAAGGAACAAGGAAGTACATTTGAACTTACAGGTGCTATTCTCTGAATGGGCAAATAGAGTGATAAATACAGAAGTATAAAAAAGGTTTGTGATAAGTGGGAGAGAGTTTTGTACATGATACAAGTTTCTTAAAGACATTAAACTGCCTTTGAAATCTTGTATTGTTACTTTGACTAAGTGAATAACTATTGTTTCATAATGAATATAATCTGGTACCAATCTGAAATTTGATTTTCTCTTCCTGTTTAAAAAAACAGTCTTCTTGGAATATGACTTTTGATAACAGACTATGTAAATTTCTTTGTCCTTAAGTGATTCATACTTGCCTTTAAAGTCTTTTGTTACTTTGATAAAATAAATGAGTTTTATATCACAATGATCTATGGAAACTATGGCACATATAGACAAAGCTCATTTTGCTTCTACAAAATTAACCCCTCATCAGAAAATTTAAAATGGATAAAAAAATGGCTATAAAACAGACAGTCGGGGCTATGGGAAACCCAAGGCGTCCTCCTGGCTTTTCCTGGGCCCCTAACAAGCCTCACTTTTATTTGATAGGATAAAACCTTGCCTGGCTACAGGGTTAATATCTCACAATTAAAAAAAAAAGATTACATTTTCTGCAGTCTCCAGTGATCAGGGCACCCACTTTGCTGGACAGGTTGTGCAGACACTGGCAAAAATTTCATGAGCTTCTTAGAGACTATCACGTTTACTGACGTCCTTTGTCGTCAGGCAAGGACCACAAAACAAAAGGATTGGTTACATGAGATTGAACAGACTATTATATATGACTGCAATTTTCATGACTTTTTGTCTGACATATTACTGGCTTCTAATCTTTGTTTTCAGGTATTAAAAAAAACTTCTCAAGTCACTGATGGTTTAAAACAATTTAGTGATTTATACCTGTGGGTAAAATTAAAACATTTTTCTTTTTTCTCTGTCTGGCCAGAAATTGGAGACATTTGGGTTCTGAACAGCCTCATCAAGGTACAAAAAAGACTGTCTCCAGACATACACAAAAATCTCAGCATATAGTGGGGAGCCCAAACTCATATAGATGAGGATTTTAACAGTTTGGTGGACTTAGCAAATGATATGCTACTCTGAGAAAAAGAAGTATAAAATCTTAAATTACAAATATATTTAATGTGTGACTGGAACATTACCACTTTTTGTGTGACCTCCCCAGGAATATAACCAATCTAAACACTCCTGGGAAAAGGTTAGATGGCACTTAAAGGGCCATGCGCTGACAGCCTTACACTAGATATTAAAAAGCTACAAGCAAAAATCATTGGCATGCAACATGCTTCTTTCAGACTATTATCAGATACAGATACACTTCATGGACTAAGCAGAGGGCCTTAACTCACTGAGTCCTCAAAGGCACCGGAGGTGGTCTCGTTGAAACACTAGCTATGTTTTGCTGTTTCACTGTATAATCTTCTATTTAGTCCTCAGATGCATGCGAAAAACCCTCCAAGAACTAATAAGAAAGAAGTTGCGAGATCAACATATCTTCTGCTACAAAAACAAAAAGGGGGATATGCAGGGGTGAATAGTCAGCTGCCTGTTGCTCTGGCTAAGCCATGGGAAAAGAATAAAAGCAAAATGTAGCAATACAGCGTGACCCAAATAAAAGTACATTGGGTTGATCAGTTGGAGTCGTCATACCCTGCTAAGCTAAGGAAAAACATAGTGTGGACCTTGGAACGCTGGGTCAGCGCAAGTTCAGAACACTGCTTGTGCATACAGTGAGATGTTTTACCAAGGCATATGTGGGTCTGTGACCTCCAGCTAGGTGATAGCCCTTGTACAAGAAAGTAACAAATAGTTTAATCAATAAAATGGGAGATGTGACCAGGGACACAGGAGGCTGACTTCATCGTAGCACAACAGATACTTTCTGCTTGCCAAGACACTAAATAAGAGTGATGTGTGTCCGAGGAACAGGGCTCTTGACCCAAGAGGTCTTGAGTCCCTGGTCCCATCATTAAAACTTTAATTCTGTCTCTAGTTTCTTTTTGCCAAACTGTGCGTCGACCATTTTCGATCCCTACCTGCTGTGCTGGCCGCAGCAGTAATGCATATTGTATTTTACGTCAGTGTAAAGTGTTAAACGTTAAACTAAACAACCAACATAAATATGGTTAGACTAGAAGGAACACTAATTATAAAGTTCAGAAATAATAAGAGGCTTCAGTGGTCTTGATAATGTTGTATTTTTTAAACTATATGGAAGGTATGTGGGTATTTAGTACTCTTTAGCTGTGTGTATGCATTGTATACAATAAATATGGTATTTCATGATTAAATAAATCATCATGGGACAACACTAACTTTAAAATGAGATCGATTTTGAGCTTTAAAACAAATTACTAATTTGTAAAAGAATACGATCCCGGTTACAGCCAGTGAGTGTGCCAGTGACCAAAGCTCAGTCAATTAGTTAATAGTTTCCTGAACTTTGAATCTTGAGCAAGTGACTTTCAGAAAGGAATCAAACGGAAGGTGGAAATCACTGCAGCCCCAGGCCAGGCTGTTTTCGGTGTAATTTGCAAAGTGTTTGGCTGCCCAGCCTTAGGAACTCCTTTGTTTCCTGAGGATTTTCCAAACTGTCCTTCCAGGCTCCCTTTGATTTTTAGAGTCTACTATAGTTTCTGTTAAAGACTCCTTCTTCCTTTTCTCCTTTCTTTATTCCTTAAATTAAAAACAAATTTGACGATAGAAACTTTCAAACTATTTTTAAAACTTCTAAATGAGGAGTTCTGGTGACTTTTGAGCCCATTTGTTGAAATTTGAAACAGCAGCACCTTAATTGAAAGAACATCAAGATAATGAAAATGACAACAAAGTTCTTTTTTTGTAACTGGTAGTTGGGACTGAAGAGTGGGTGATAAATACAGTTATCAGTTCAGTTTTACTTGCATTTAGATCTCTTTATAAGGTGGTGATGTTGTTTTCTCAGGTGAAATAGGCATTGAAAACGATCTAAAATATACTTAGAACTAGGCTTTCAAGTCATTGTATCAGTGTTAANGTGCGTCGACCATTTTCGATCCCTACCTGCTGTGCTGGCCGCAGCAGTAATGCATATTGTATTTTACGTCAGTGTAAAGTGTTAAACATTAAACTAAACAACCAACATAAATATGGTTAGACTAGAAGGAACACTAATTATAAAGTTCAGAAATAATAAGAGGCTTCAGTGGTCTTGATAATGTTGTATTTTTTAAACTATATGGAAGGTATGTGGGTATTTAGTACTCTTTAGCTGTGTGTATGCATTGTATACAATAAATATGGTATTTCATGATTAAATAAATCATCATGGGACAACACTAACTTTAAAATGAGATCGATTTTGAGCTTTAAAACAAATTACTAATTTGTAAAAGAATACGATCCCGGTTACAGCCAGTGAGTGTGCCAGTGACCAAAGCTCAGTCAATTAGTTAATAGTTTCCTGAACTTTGAATCTTGAGCAAGTGACTTTCAGAAAGGAATCAAACAGAAGGTGGAAATCACTGCAGCCCCAGGCCAGGCTGTTTTCGGTGTAATTTGCAAAGTGTTTGGCTGCCCAGCCTTAGGAACTCCTTTGTTTCCTGAGGATTTTCCAAACTGTCCTTCCAGGCTCCCTTTGATTTTTAGAGTCTACTATAGTTTCTGTTAAAGACTCCTTCTTCCTTTTCTCCTTTCTTTATTCCTTAAATTAAAAACAAATTTGACGATAGAAACTTTCAAACTATTTTTAAAACTTCTAAATGAGGAGTTCTGGTGACTTTTGAGCCCATTTGTTGAAATTTGAAACAGCAGCACCTTAATTGAAAGAACATCAAGATAATGAAAATGACAACAAAGTTCTTTTTTTGTAACTGGTAGTTGGGACTGAAGAGTGGGTGATAAATACAGTTATCAGTTCAGTTTTACTTGCATTTAGATCTCTTTATAAGGTGGTGATGTTGTTTTCTCAGGTGAAATAGGCATTGAAAACGATCTAAAATATACTTAGAACTAGGCTTTCAAGTCATTGTATCAGTATTAAACCAGTGTGTTAAAAAATAAGCACATTCTGTTGTATTGTTCTCAATACTTTTGTATTATACTTGAATGAAAGTTATTCTTAGGTAAAAGTAAAACTTTGTCTTTTGAAAATTCTTTTAATAAATATTTTTATTTTTATTAATAGTACATATTATATATAATGAAAAGTTACAAAATTGCTGCAATTTACAAATATTATATATAGTGGTTCATTGGATTTTTGGGAATAGGAATATATAGTTTTATTGTAGTTGGAGAACAGTTACAGCTGAAAAAGAGCTCTCTAAAAGATACCTAGAGCCAAATGAAAGGAAGTTGATCTAGACTAATACGCCTGAAAATGTGATTCTTAAGTCACCAGCATGCTTTTTTGAAGACCATACAAGGTCTGCTGGGGGGCAGGGAAATGGGGGTGTGATAATCTGCATTTTGAGCAAATAGTAACAGCAGACATTTTGTGGTGTTTACTATGTCTCGGGAACTATTCTAAGCACTATATATTAATGCTTTCTTCCCTGTCAGATGTAGTGAGTGAGTGAAGCCGCTCAGTAGTGTCTAACTCTTTGCGACCCCATGGACTGTAGCCTGCCAGGCTCCTCTGTCCATGGGATTTTCCAGGCAAGAGTACTGGAGTGGGGTGCCATTGCCTTCTCTAGGGTATCTTCCCAACTCAGGGATTGAACCTGGGTCTCCCGCATTGTAGGCGGATGCTTTACCATCTGAGCCACCAGGGAAGTCAGGTGTAGATACTATTGTTATTATTCCCATTTGACAGAGGAGGAATTTAAGGTATAACAGGCTAAGAAACTTACTAAGGTCACACAACTCAGGAGTCTTGGGGCCAGGCTTGTATGTGGAGAACATCAAGGCATTCGCGTTCCCACTGCTCTAGTCCAGGCCCTTTAAAATTGAAAAGATTTCACTCTAAAAGTGAAGGTGGGAGGATGGCAATGTGTAGTGGATTTCACAGTTCTCTCATGGGTAAAAGTAAAAGCACTTTTACTTTTATATCAGTAAAAGCACTGAGTAAAAGCTGTCCTAATGCCACTTCATGGATTGTGAAACTTGGCAATATTAAGTAGTATGCTCTTCAGCACATCATTAAAGTCATATTTGTTTTTATGGGTTAATGGATTTCCGTTGGTCCAGGTAAAGTTCTTTGTTTGATGTGCAGTACAACCTAGATGGAATCACATATTTGTAAAACTGAGATTTTTGTTTTAATTAATTTGGGGGGTTGTCTTCAACATCTCTGGTGGGGGAATATACTTGATTATAACACTTACTTTTGGAAATCTTTCTAAAATGTATTAGCGTTAGCGTACTTTTCTACATTAATAAGTTGAGCAAGCTGTTGCCAAGTTTTGAATATTCTCATTGTTCCATCTTACACATTGAACCCTCAAATTATAAGTTGAATTAAAAAAAACAGGTTTCATTTCTCCAGCAACAGTGGTTTTCAGCTTGCTGCACATGCTGATCACCAGCGAGGCATTTTAAAAAAGATAATGATATCTGGGTCCCACCCCTGGAGACTGGTGTGTAAGGATTGAGAAACCACTGTTCTAGAAGAAGGATGTATGGGGCAGTTTTCCTGGTTTCTTTTTGTTGTGGTTCCTGTAAGTTCTGATAATAATGAAAAATACACTTGAGATTAGGAGTTAACTAGAAAATAGGCGAACTGTTGTTGATAAGTGCTCTTAATTTAAATATGTAACATCTACCTTTTTTTTTTTCCCCTTTCAGATTTATTACTAAACATGGGTGCATTTTTGGACAAACCCAAAACTGAGAAACATAATGCTCATGGTGCTGGGAATGGTTTGCGTTACGGCCTGAGCAGCATGCAAGGGTGGAGAGTGGAGATGGAAGATGCGCACACAGCTGTTGTAGGCATTCCGCACGGCTTGGAAGACTGGTCGTTTTTTGCAGTTTATGATGGTCACGCCGGATCCCGAGTAGCAAATTACTGCTCAACACACTTACTAGAACACATCACTAACAACGAAGACTTCAGGGCAGCTGGAAAGTCAGGATCTGCTCTTGAGCCTTCAGTGGAAAATGTCAAGAATGGTATCAGAACTGGCTTTTTGAAAATTGATGAATACATGCGTAACTTTTCAGACCTCAGAAATGGCATGGACAGGAGCGGTTCAACTGCAGTGGGAGTTATGATTTCACCTAAGCACATCTACTTCATCAACTGTGGCGACTCACGGGCTGTTCTGTATAGGAGTGGACAAGTCTGCTTTTCTACCCAAGATCACAAACCTTGCAACCCAAGGGAGAAAGAGCGAATCCAAAATGCAGGAGGCAGCGTAATGATACAGCGTGTTAATGGTTCATTAGCAGTGTCTCGTGCTCTGGGGGACTATGATTACAAGTGTGTGGATGGCAAGGGCCCAACAGAACAACTTGTTTCTCCAGAGCCTGAGGTTTATGAAATTTTAAGAGCAGAAGAGGATGAATTTATCATCTTGGCTTGTGATGGGATCTGGGATGTTATGAGTAATGAGGAGCTCTGTGAATTTGTTAAATCTAGGCTTGAGGTATCTGATGACCTGGAAAATGTGTGCAATTGGGTAGTGGACACTTGTTTACATAAGGTATGTAAGTCTTTTTTTGTTACAATTAAAATGCCCTATTAATTTTTAAAAGGCATGGTAAGTAAGATTAAGCAAACTTTTAAGTTTTAAAGCTTTTAATATTTTCATTAGGGAAGTCCTAAGTCCTATATATTTTAAAGTTATTCTCTTCCCCAGAAATGAAATTTTTTTTTTTTGCCATCCTCATTTGTCTAAACCTTCTAATTTGAAAACTAAGTTTAATAAATGTATGACATTTGTTGTCATTTAAGTGCTTTATGACTTGTTGTTGTGGCAGAGGCATCTATACACAATTGTGACTTGATTAAAATTCTCAACATTGGCAGTACCTGTCTTTTTTGGTTTGTTTTGGCCACTTGGCTTAAGCAGGGATTGAACCCTGAGCCCAGGCATTGAAAGCCTGGAATCCTGATACTTGGCCATCAGGGAACTCCTGGCAATAGCTATCTTATGCCTGATTATGTAGCAGTTTCATTAAAAAAAAAAAAGTGAGAGCAAGATTGTATATTAGATATGCAAAAGATCAAGAGCCACATAAAATATTTGAAGATATAACAGAAGCCTTAAAACTAAGTAAAGTTTGTAATTTAGCTATGAGCTTACTAGCTTTACTACTAGCAGCTAAGACAGAAACTGAAGTAAGAGTTGTATATTTCTTATTCTGTAGTAGTAAAAGAAGCTTTTTCTAGGCATAAAACCTTAAAGAAATTTACATGTGACTCTGTGTAAATATGACATGGTGGATAATATCTTACTTTTATAGGAGATAATTCCGAGAGATGCCTTTATCATCTCCAATTAGAAAGCCAAAGACTAGTATAAAATGCAATCTTGTTAAGAATTCCTGTGGAGCACTAAAGTTTAATTTACATTTGCAATATTATATGAATCGTATTTTGATAGAGTAATAGAGAGGAGAATCCCAACTAACAGGTAGTTAGCAATTTCCTTTAATGTCTTTAAAATATTCATCTATGTAGCAGTCAATTAAAATTGTGAGTTATCTGACCAGAACCTAAAATATGTAAGTATTCTGTGACTCTGATTGAAGGAAGTATCAGGACAAAACTAACCTTTGGTTATGTGATATAAAGATCTTGACTAACTGACTCTGTCTAGATTAGAGCCACTCTTATTTCCTCACCATGTAAGTTGCTGTGAAAGACACAAGCATAGCCAGGAAGTTTCTCTGAAGGTCTCTGGGTCTATGGAAATACTCAGGTTTTGTTGAAGCATCTGTTACTTTTTCCATAGGATGGGAAGAGACACCTTCAAAAAGAGAAACTGAAAGGGCTAGTGTTTGCAGCTTTTTTCTTGATGGCATCTCCAAGTACTCTGCTGTTCATTCGTTTGTTTTTAAAGCATGCTGTATCTTTTTTGCTTCTCTGGGTGAATTAAGTACAGAAATATTGATGGTTGTCAGTGATCAAATAGTAAGTTGTTCTAAAATTGTCTATCTCCTTGGACTCTATCTGGAGAAATTCTGACGTGCTGCTTTCTGAAACAAAAGCAAGCATGTGTTTTTTTTGCCTAACTGGGAACTGAAAACAGTGTTTTCCCCAATTATTTAAAACAAAAAGTTTGTTTATTGAAAAAAAGCCCAGATAATATAGGATGTACATGTATATTTTAAGTTGATACAGAATATGTAAAGGAACACTTGAAAATTTTGCCACTGACCTAAGTGGGCTATAATCTTAATTGTGGTATTTATTTTTTTCATCTTTTTTTGCCAGCTTTGAATGTGTATATTTTCATAAAAAGGAATTCATTATACTTGTTATTTTGTAGTCTGCTTTTTAATTCCGCAGTATATTTTAGAGAGGTCTCCATGTCTGTATCTATAGATCAAAATCATTTTTCATGGTTGTATAGCAGAATGACATGTAGTTTTGAGGGGGTAGCCAGAAATTCTATTATGTCTGTAATTTAGAGTAAGGAGAGAAGTTTGTATTCTGGATAAACTGCACAGTCTCTTTCCTATAAAAGATATTAGTTTTCAGGAATTTTGACCCAACCATTTTGAATGGGGTTTAAATGATTCTGGTAGTGTATCTTCCTTTGATGGTTTTTACTGGTTTAAAGTGATTAAATATTTCTGTTAATGGTGTTAAACAATTCTAGGCAGAATTGCAGAATCTTAGAAATGATAAATGATAGTAAAGAGGGACAAGGAGTTGGGACGCCACATCTCTGTATTGAATTTAGTTGAATGAAGTTGACCATCTAGTGTCTTTGAATGAAGTTACATTTATATTGAAATCAGTTTTGAGATTCCTAGCTAGCTCTTTTGTGTTGAAACGGAATAGAGGTGAATTTTTTGAATCATCACATGCAACTTGTGGAATTAAATAAAGCTCTTATTCATTCCTGTTTTTCTGACTCCATAATACTGTCCTTCCACTAGTTTATATTGTAAAGCCACCAGTTAGCAATATTTAAAACACTAGGATTAAAATAGAACATATGATTGCTTTCAATTTAGTCTGAAAGATTGAATCTAAATTTTAAAATCCATGGAAAGTGTGTTGGCCAGTGCTTGCCCTGAGCAATTGCTCAGTAGGTATTAGCTGATTTTCATTGTGTGTGTGGTAGAATAAATTTTAAAACTTTTTTAAATTAATTTTTTATTGGAGTATAGTTGATTTACAGTGTTGTATTAGTTTCTGTTGTACAACAAAGTGAATCTAGTTACCTATTTTATATATAGTGGTGTGTATATGGAGAAGGCGATTGCACCCCCCACTCCACTACTCTTGCCTGGAGAATCCCATGATGGAGGAGCCTGGTGCACTGCAGTCCATGGGGTCATGAAGAGTCAGACATGACTGAGCGACTTCCCTTTCACTTTTCACTTTCCTGCATTGGAGAAGGAAATGGCAACCCACTCCAGTGTTCTTGCCTGGAGAATCCCAGGGATGGGGGAGCCTGGTGGGCTGCCATCTATGGGGTCGCATAGAGCCTGACATGACTGAAGTGACTTAGCAGCAGCAGCAGCAGTGTGTATATGTCAATCCCAGTCTCCCAGTTTATCCTTCCCCCCTTCCTTTAACAAGCTCTAAGTTTGTTTTCTACATCTGTGGGTCAACTTCTGTTTTGTGAATCGATTGATTTGTACTTTTTGTTTTTTTAGATTCCACATATAAACAATCATTGATAGGTCTTTCTGTCTGACTTACTTCACTTAGTATGAAATAAGTCTACTGTAGGTCCTGGTGTTAGCTGCTTTATGAGAAAATGTGAATGGAGTAGACTGAATTTTTAACTAGATGCTTTTAAGATTTTTTCCTGATAATAGATTTAAGTTAAGTGTTGGGAATTTCTTAATGATCCACTGGTTATAACTTGGTATTTTCATTGCCAGGGCCTGGGTTTGATTCCTGGTCAGGGAACTTAAGATCCTGCAAGCCTTGGGGCTCAGCTAACACTTTTAACATTAGTCATTCCCTAATAGTTTATAAGGATTTTTATATGTTAACTCATGAAATGTTGGGATATTATGATAACCATTGTAATCACAATAGTATCAATAAATTGCTTTTTATGAGCCAGATGCTATTTTAAGCACTTGTTACACATTTTAATTTATTTAATTTTCACAACAACAGTAACAGGTAGCTAGCATTATTGTTGTTTTTGATGGTCATTTTTCAGAATTGCTATTCAGCAATATGAAGCTAGAAAAGTTGGATGATTCTGGTCAGGTATTACCCTATTTAGATAATTAACTCTAGGGGAAAATGGTCCCTAAGGAAGCAGCTTTTCCATTTTATTTCCAGTGCTAGTAGCATTTCTGGTATTTATGCTAATTTCCAGTTGCATAGAATGAAAGTGAAAATGTCAGTCGTTCAGTTGTGTCTGACTCTTTGTGACACATGGACTGTGGCCCACCAGGCTCCTCTGTCTATGGGATTCTCCAGGTAAAGAATACTGGAGTGGGTTGCATTCTCTTCTCCAGGGAATCTTCCGAACCCAGGGATCAAACCCAGGTCTCCTACATTGCAGGCAGATTCTTTACAGTCTGAGCCACCAGGGAAGCCTGTGGAATAGAATATGTAATAGCTATTTGCATGGCCTTCACTAACTTTATAGATCACATTCATTTTATTTATCCTCGTAGTAACCTTCTGAGGGGAACAAAGTAAAAATTGTTATTTCCAATTTGTAAGTAAGGAAATGGAGGTTTGTCATAAAAGACTTTAAAAAAAGAAGCTGTAAGTCGGATATTTGATGAGTTTTGAAGCAGATTCTAGAATTCAAGCTTTCTGAGCTAAGTTTTGCATGTTTGTTACCAAAGTTTCCCACTAGCTTTGATGAAANTCCATGGAAAGTGTGTTGGCCAGTGCTTGCCCTGAGCAATTGCTCAGTAGGTATTAGCTGATTTTCATTGTGTGTGTGGTAGAATAAATTTTAAAACTTTTTTAAATTAATTTTTTATTGGAGTATAGTTGATTTACAGTGTTGTATTAGTTTCTGTTGTACAACAAAGTGAATCTAGTTACCTATTTTATATATAGTGGTGTGTATATGGAGAAGGCGATTGCACCCCCCACTCCACTACTCTTGCCTGGAGAATCCCATGATGGAGGAGCCTGGTGCACTGCAGTCCATGGGGTCATGAAGAGTCAGACATGACTGAGCGACTTCCCTTTCACTTTTCACTTTCCTGCATTGGAGAAGGAAATGGCAACCCACTCCAGTGTTCTTGCCTGGAGAATCCCAGGGATGGGGGAGCCTGGTGGGCTGCCATCTATGGGGTCGCATAGAGCCTGACATGACTGAAGTGACTTAGCAGCAGCAGCAGCAGTGTGTATATGTCAATCCCAGTCTCCCAGTTTATCCTTCCCCCCTTCCTTTAACAAGCTCTAAGTTTGTTTTCTACATCTGTGGGTCAACTTCTGTTTTGTGAATCGATTGATTTGTACTTTTTGTTTTTTTAGATTCCACATATAAACAATCATTGATAGGTTTTTCTGTCTGACTTACTTCACTTAGTATGAAATAAGTCTACTGTAGGTCCTGGTGTTAGCTGCTTTATGAGAAAATGTGAATGGAGTAGACTGAATTTTTAACTAGATGCTTTTAAGATTTTTTCCTGATAATAGATTTAAGTTAAGTGTTGGGAATTTCTTAATGATCCACTGGTTATAACTTGGTATTTTCATTGCCAGGGCCTGGGTTTGATTCCTGGTCAGGGAACTTAAGATCCTGCAAGCCTTGGGGCTCAGCTAACACTTTTAACATTAGTCATTCCCTAATAGTTTATAAGGATTTTTATATGTTAACTCATGAAATGTTGGGATATTATGATAACCATTGTAATCACAATAGTATCAATAAATTGCTTTTTATGAGCCAGATGCTATTTTAAGCACTTGTTACACATTTTAATTTATTTAATTTTCACAACAACAGTAACAGGTAGCTAGCATTATTGTTGTTTTTGATGGTCATTTTTCAGAATTGCTATTCAGCAATATGAAGCTAGAAAAGTTGGATGATTCTGGTCAGGTATTACCCTATTTAGATAATTAACTCTAGGGGAAAATGGTCCCTAAGGAAGCAGCTTTTCCATTTTATTTCCAGTGCTAGTAGCATTTCTGGTATTTATGCTAATTTCCAGTTGCATAGAATGAAAGTGAAAATGTCAGTCGTTCAGTTGTGTCTGACTCTTTGTGACACATGGACTGTGGCCCACCAGGCTCCTCTGTCTATGGGATTCTCCAGGTAAAGAATACTGGAGTGGGTTGCATTCTCTTCTCCAGGGAATCTTCCGAACCCAGGGATCAAACCCAGGTCTCCTACATTGCAGGCAGATTCTTTACAGTCTGAGCCACCAGGGAAGCCTGTGGAATAGAATATGTAATAGCTATTTGCATGGCCTTCACTAACTTTATAGATCACATTCATTTTATTTATCCTCGTAGTAACCTTCTGAGGGGAACAAAGTAAAAATTGTTATTTCCAATTTGTAAGTAAGGAAATGGAGGTTTGTCATAAAAGACTTTAAAAAAAGAAGCTGTAAGTCGGATATTTGAGTTTTGAAGCAGATTCTAGAATTCAAGCTTTCTGAGCTAAGTTTTGCATGTTTGTTACCAAAGTTTCCCACTAGCTTTGATGAAAAAAATTTTTCCAAGGAAACTTTTAAGGCCATCCTTTCCTTTTTTCAGTAATTACAAAACTTAAATTTAAACAAAATGATATTTGAAGTGAAGTTATTAATCTTTATGTCTCTCCTTGTCAGTCTCATTCCCTTTAGGTAGCCACTGTTTACAGTTTGCTATGTATTCTTCCAAATAATTCTCTGTTTATTCATAAAAATAGAAATATAAAAAGTAGGATCATGTATGCATGTTACTTTGCTAGCTCTTTGTTTTTCTTAATCATAAAAGTCAATATTTATTCAAGTTTTTAAAAAAGATAATTTGATTTCTTTTAATCAATCGGTATACCACCTATTAGAAGCTTATTTATTTTAAAGCATGAGATATAATACCAGATAATTGGATTATGTTGAGGGGAAATTAATAACATTTTCCAAAGGCAATATCAATCTAAATCACTGATAAAACGTGGAAAAATGTACTTCTGTACCACTTAAAATAGTTGTTTAACCCTAACAGGAGCTTTTTGATTATAGTTTTCAGAAAATGTAATCATAATGCAAAAGTAGACATAGATAGTATTAAAGTGGAGTGTAGCTGGGTTTTTTGAAGTATGGAAGATAAGGATGTAAAAATACAGTATATGTAATGTAGAAATTCCGAAACTTTCTTTGTTGATGGTGTCTGAATATCTCAGTAAGTTTTTTTGTAGTGCTACTTAACCATATTAATATCTAACAGTATAAGTATTAAGTGGTTAGATCCAAACTTAAATGAGTGTACAAGTAATATTTAACAAAATAATACACATACATGGAAAAAAATTTATTCCATTCTTTTAAAAACGATAGTTGCATAATATGATACATGTGCACCTGTTGGACATGGCACGACTTCTCAAGCCTTGGAATCATTGGATAGTGCCACCCTTGGAGGACTTGACTTTAATCACAGTAACTCCTAGAACCTCCGCTTTGGGAAAAGAGAATGTCATTGAGAGGACTATAGCGCTATCTAATGTTAAAAGTGTGAACTACCTTGAACTAGTTTGGAGTGTTTGCAGATACTGAATATTGCTGTGTCCTTCCCTTCCCTCATTTAGAATATCTCTGAGCACATTTGGCATCCTGGGGCTTTTTGGTACCCCGTTTAGAACCACAGTTTCAGTATTAGAACATAGTCTCTTTGGAAACAGACAGCTTGGTTTTGAGTTGTGCTCTGCCGCTTGGTGCAAAGGATGGGTTTCTTCATTTTATAAAATAGAGATAGTAATATCTTCTTCATGGAGTTGCTGAGACTATAGCTTTTGGCAAGTGCATGAACAGTATCTGGTTTACAGTCCTCAATAAATTTTAGTTCTGTTGATGACAGTTATGAAATGAAGAGGTAAATTTGTGCAAAGGGAAATATAGGTTCAAGAGAAGGGAATGGTGGGAGAATTGAGTGTTTTAGAAAGGAAGTAATGATAGCCTTCATCTTTCATGGGTAGGTGGAAATTTGGGCTGTTCCTTAAAATTGACTGTTTTGAACACTGTGTAAATGTAATAACTACAGTGAGTGGCAGATTTTAAAAAATTGATTTAAAGAATTACAACTTTGTAGTTTAAGATTCTGTTCACAGCCCATTTCATATGCTGTGTTCAGGACTTGATCCAGAATGCTTCAGAAGCAGGCAACATTCAGTTTTAAAACTAATAGCATCAGATTATTTTCTGATTAATTTTAGGTGCCCTGACTGATGACAGGGGCACTGGTCATTTTGATCTGTTGCTGTTCAGTTTCTTAGTCATGTCCATTCTTTGCAGCTCCATGAACTTTAGCACACCAAGCTTTTGACCCATAACTATCTATTAAAATAGTTCTAATTTCTTTAAGTACTGCTGCTCTGCTATTGTCAAAATTAAAAAATGAAAAGGTGCTGAAGTCATCAGTTTTTAAACATCTGGCTGATTGCTTTAATTGTTCAAGTTGATTTTTGTATATTTCATTTGTGGACTTTACAAAAAATGTATACTGAATATGCAAGGATGATTTATCTCTAGAAAAATAAAGACTCAAAGGGAACACTTTTTCAATTGCTATATAAATTGCTATAAATTATTATGTAAAAATCAATGAAATACACCCATACTTTGTATTTAGGGGAAGATCATCTTTATGTACAGAGAAGGCAATGGCACCCCACTCCAGTACTCTTGCCTGAAAAATCCCATGGACGGAGGAGCCTGGTGTGCTGCAGTCCATGAGGTGGCTAAGAGTCGGACACGACTGAGCGAATTCACTTTCACTTTTCACTTTCATACATTGGAGGAAGAAATGGCAGCCCACTCCAGTGTTCTTGCCTGGAGAATCCAAGGGACGGGGGAGCCTGGTGGGCTACTGTCTATGGGGTTACACAGAGTCAGACACGACTGAAGCGACTTAGCAGCAGCAGTAGCATCTTTATGTAGAAATAGAATTACCATTGTTGAAATCACACATGCTGAGATGTTTATGTAAATTATTATCTTTAAATATCTTCAGCTTCTTAAACTTCTTGAAATTATCTTTTAATTAATTTTCCAAATAATAGGATGTATGTTTTATAACTTATAAAAATCTAATGGAAATTATATATATATGATAGATTAAGAGTGTGTAAACAATGCTCATTCTGTTGTTAACAAAATAGAGAATAGAAGAAACTGGATTTCTAAAAATGTAAGGTGTTAATTCTGTTTATTCATAAAATTGCTTTAAAAAGTCATTGGTATTCATGTGATACTTGATTCTTGAATATCTATGGTATAAAGAGTTTTCCTGACCTGAATTTACATGGTAAAACCCTGTTCCTATTCCTATGGGATGTATTGCTGTTTGGAATCATAGGGTGTATATGTGGGATATGTGTGTGTATATCGTCATATATATATGTGTGTGTGTGTGTGTGTGTGTGTGTGTGCGCGCTCGCGCGTGCACAATGGTATATATATTCATATAGCCAATGTAGGTTTTTTTTTTTTTTTTTTTGCCACACCACATGGCATGTGGATCTTAGTTTCCCAACCAGGGATTGAATCCGTATCCCCTGCATTGGAAGTGCAGAATCTTAACCACTGGACCATCTGGAAGTGCCCGCCAGTGTATACTAGGTCATTATGAAAGTTTTGGTGGGTTTCATTAAGTAATAAAATTCATTTGGGCCAGTTTGGAAATCCTGATTTTTTTTCCCCCCAGATATTAAGAATTGAATTATATATTCATGATGATTCTTTCTATTAAAGCATAAGAATTTGTACAGAGAATTACTGTTCGAAGTCTTCTTAAGACTCAAACTATACCGCCTTCAAACTTTGCTCCATTGAGGTTTAGCAGTTTTTCAAGGCCTGTCTGTGTTTGACTGTGTCATGTGGGTCCTCAGAAGGTGGCAAGTCTTAACCAAAGAGCGCTTACCTAGATTCTGGCCATGATGACTGCAAATAGCAGCATGGGTGTGTTGTTGGCTCTCTTCACTTGGGTTGGCAAATCCCACCTCCATTGACTTAATGTTTTAGAGAGGTAAATAGAAAAAAAAAAAAAAAAAGTTAAAAGAAGATCAGTATTCTAAGAACAGTTTTATTCGGTTTTAAGAAATTCAGTAAAAGTAATATACCTTTAAGAAACTGTTTTAACTTTATTGCTTATAGTCCTGTGGTAATAGAGTAGTATATATCCCATGTTTCCTTTTTGATACAGATCTTTTGTGGTGGTGTGATTAAAAAGGCAGCAGTAAAATTTGTCCTTCAATTAGTAGTTTTAGCTGCTCTCTCCAAATCCTGACACTTAACTGTCTGATGTCATTTCTTCAAAAGTTATTTCATCTGACTGCAGTGTATCTGATCATCTGATACTATACCCTCAGAACAGTTTCCAGTTTAACTTTTTTTCTGCTTGTTTAGTGTCTTGGGTATCCTAGTAATCCACAGTTTTCATCCATGTCAGTTTAGTAGAGTTTCAGTAGCATTGCTCCAATGCAGGTTAATTAGCTAGGGGGAAAAATGCATATTTTCTTAGGGAGGATGCATTTTGGGCTTAAGTCACTTTGGGAATATGCAGTCTTGAGTGGGAAACAAGAGTTTTTAGAAGATTTAATATGTATGAAGATACCTTCATTTCTCAAGTAGTGGAATGGATGTAGATAAGAAGAGGTGCATAGATTCAGAAATCATAAAGTAATTACAGTCTACTAATACCTAAGAGTCCTTGTTTCTTCAGGGTATGCTTCAAATAGTTCTTTGAAAATGAATGTGTTGAAGGTGTACATTCTGGATGATTAAATAATTGCTTAAAGTAAATAATAGTTGGTATACTGTATAAGTATAATTTTTATTTTTATTTTTTTAATATACAGGGAAGTCGAGATAACATGAGTATTGTACTAGTTTGCTTTTCAAATGCTCCCAAGGTCTCAGATGAAGCAATGAGAAAAGACTCAGAGTTGGATAAGTACTTGGAATCACGAGTGGAAGGTAAGAAAGATGCTTTTTTTTTTTAATTTAGAAGAAAAGCAAAAGTGTTATTCCTTGTTTGTCAAATAATTCTTTTAAAATTTCCTATAGATTTTGGACTAAAAATCCATTATTCAGGAAAGAGACGGGAAAGCTAGTCTCCTTAACTTCAACATAATTTGCTAATTGTTTGGATTTAAATCTTTTGTTTACATATGTTCCGTCTATTCTTTTCCCTTTTTTCTTCTCTTTTGGGTTAATCAGTATTTTCTATTTGAGTTAATCCCTGCATTTGCTCATCAGTTATACATTCTTTGAAATAGTCATTTAGTGGTTACCCTGGTAGAGAATACATTTTAGAGTCTATGGCAGGATCTCTGGTTTAATACTTTAGTTTTATATGTGCTACTTTTCAGATATAAAATTATTTTGTATGATGTTATACATGTCAGTCTGATTTATTTTGCCTCAGTGTCATTCTTACAAAGTTCTTTCCTCAATTCAGGGTTACATTTTTTTTTTTTAAACAAAATACAAAATTTTATTTTATATTTTTTTAAACTGTTTTTATATTAAAGTTGATTAACAATGTGATAGTTTCAGATATATAGGAGAGTGATTCACTTATACATGTATCTATTCTTCTTCAGTTCTTTTCCCATTTTAAGCTGTTACATAATATTGAGTAGCAAGTTCCGGGCTACATACTGACCTATATTTTTTCCTAACACCTTTATGGCTTGATCATTAATACTTTTCAGTAGTAAATTTGAATGATATAATGATTATGGAGTGGTCAGTTTGTTGAATTTGGCCTATTTATGAGTCACGTTTTAGATGTATAGTAGCTATATTAATTGGTAAAAGTTTTGAAATGCAAAGATTGGTGATTTCAAATGTGTAATTACCAAAAGAAAACTACATTCTTTTGCAGATTTGGTGGCAAGGGACTGATTTATCTTTTCTAGCTTTACAGTTGTCTGCACATCCTAAACAAAGGTGCCGTAAAGTTTTGTTGTTGTTGTTGGTCTGCAATTTCTTCAACCCTGAACTGTCAGTGAAGCTGTGTTTTCAGCGTAATGGAGAGATAAAGAACATGTGAAAACACTTGGAAGACCGTGTCAGAAGCATTCATTTCTGTTGATAATGTTGTAATTATTAAGAGGAGCTGTTTAGAGGAGTTTTTAGTAACATACATTTTCTGAAAGGTTGAGTGTATTGGGGTGGGAGGTTGCTGGCTCAAATTTGTCAGAAGATGAGGAAGAGTTTCTTATTGTCCTATTTCCTCGTTGACAAAAAAGAAGATGGATAGTTTTCATTTGGGGAAGAACTCTAAAATTTGGTCAATTATATGTTATATGATCTTGACCAACTTGCCTAATCTCTCTTAAGGCTCCAATTTCTTTATTGTGAACTAAAGGGAAAAACACCAACCATACAGTTTGTTTTAAATAAATGAGATAACTTTGTTAAGTACTTGGTAATGTGCCTAGCATACAAGTCCTCAGCAAACTGTAGCTTTTATTAACTCTTCCGTAATAGCTAAATTTTAATTATGTGTGGTCAGTTCAGCTCAATGTGAGTTAACATTTAATATTAATTTTATTTTGTATGGTTATAAACTATCCAAAATATGTTATATGGCAGAGATAACAAATACATATTAATATAATGTGATCTTCGGGCCTGTGGCAGACACTTGATTATAATCACTCAATCAAAAATCTCTTTAAAATTCTTGAAAAAGCAGCCACTACAGATCAGTATCCCTCGGTACCTAACTTCCTTTTAATAAGCAGTTGTTCTTCAAGAGCACTATATTTCTGTTAGGGTTTAAAGTCATGTAATCTGATATTACAATTTTGAGGTGAAAGCGTTCTGGTATATTGGCAAGTCTGTTTATATGTTTTTATTGGGTGTGCAGAGGGGAGGTATAATGTTAAATAGTCTTCAACCTAAATTGATTAGACATCTGGTAAATGCCTTCTGTATGTATTCATTACTTCAGCAGTCCCTGAGCAAGTGAGTCACTGGGAAGGTAGCAGAAAACAAAGCAAACATGTTCCTGATCTCATGGAGTTTATAATCTAGTAGAGATCAGTGTGTGTGTGTGTGTGTGTGTGTGTGTGTGTGTATGTGTACAGTAGGCAGACAGTAGCAAGGAATATTGGTTAGGAAGTTCTTTTTGAGGAAAAACATTTAAGCAGATGACATTTAAGCAGTATATGGGAAAGACTGGCTATTTGTGGAAAGAACATTCCAGCAAAGGAAGCAGTAAGAATTGAGGAATGAATATGCTTAGAGTGTATGGTGGGATTAGAAAGAGCTGGTAGAAAAGTGAAAGACTAGGAGAGATTGCTAACGAGCAGATCATGTACTACTCTGCAGACATAAGTGAGGACTTTGGACTTTATTTAGTGTTGGGAAGTCGTGGAAGATGTTGAGTGCAAGAGTAACTTGATCTGACATTAAAGGACCTCTCTCTGTTGCTCTATGAAGAGATTGTAAAGAGGGACAGGAGAGGAATGCAAGAGACCAGTTAGAAATGCGTTGAAGCAGGTGAAAGATGGTGGGGGAGGATTGGATTGCAGAGTCACCAGTGGTATGTGAAAGTTGGTTGGTAAAGTACTAGACTGCAGTGGTTTTGGGTTAGGGGAAGTTGTCCCTCAGGCCACATACGGCAATGTCTGGAGACAGATTTGGTCTCATAAAACGGGGTGCCACTGACATCCAGTGAGTGAGGCCAGAATGTTCCTTAACATTCTGCAGTGCACAGGACAACCTTCACAGCAAAAAATTGTCTAAAGCATCTGTAGTTGAGAATTCTTGGACTATAGAGTGTAAGGTAGAAAACACAGTCCTGCCTTCATGAAGTTTACAGTCTATAATCTAGTAAATATCATGTACAGTGGGAGTATCTAGCAACACTCCTGTCCAGGCATGGGTCAGAGAAGGATCTCAGAAAGTTATACATGAGGTTGAAACATGAAGGATGAATACACTTTAACCATACAAAAGGGTTAGTTGAATAGGTTTAAAAAGTGTTTCAGACCAAGGGAGGAAGTACATGTGAAAATCTAGAAGACTTCTTTGAATAGCTCCTTTGGCAGTATAGCTAGGGGTGGGGCAGAGTTGAATAGGAGCAGTTAAAGTTAAGGTCATGGTCTTTGTGAGGGATGCATGGTCTTTGTGAGGGATGCATGGTTTGGATTTTGCCTCTTGAGGGCTGCTTGGGACACTGCTTTGTTGTTGTTTTAAAAGTAAGTTTGCCGTTGTCTGATTTTTCAAGAAGTTTATTGTCTTGATACTGGCCAGATAAATCATGCCTTAAGAATCTGTTTTCTGGAAATTGTAAGTATAAATGAAACATATACATGTTTTATTTTGTTAGAGTATTAGCAAGTTCTGAGATTTATTTTCCTTTTTTGTTTTAAATAAATTGTGCCTGGTGAAAATAATAAAGCAATGGATTCATAAAGGCAGAAATAAATAGATTATAGAACATACTATTTAGACAAAAATCTATAAAGCAAATTTTAATCTTCCCTTCTTATAATCCTTATCCTTCCATTGCTTTTCTTTTCCTGTAATTATAGCATTAATAACTTTTATATATTCATATAAAATAATGTTTTCATATTAAAAAATGTGTTTACATGTGGCTGTGCCTTGTTCATAGGGATCATTGTAGTGATTATAAGCCATTTCACTCAGTGGCTCTTCTGAAGTTTTCTTAACTGTTCCTTTATTGAACATTTAATGTTCTAGTTTTTGTTTTTATGAATAATGCTAGAATGAGTGTGTATATATATATATATATATATATATATATATAAATAATACTTTTTAACTTACCTTTTTTTGTTCCTTGTGTGATAGTATTGCCAAGTAGTACCTCTTGTTTCACTTTGTGAATTCTGAGTTATCACATTAATTCAGGAACTCTTCTTAAAAACCTGCAGAAATTATGGAGAAGTCTGGTGAGGAAGGGATGCCTGATCTTGCCCACGTCATGCGCATCTTGTCTGCAGAAAATATCCCAAATTTGCCTCCTGGGGGAGGTCTTGCTGGCAAGTAAGTAGAACAAAAAGAACTAATTTTGACTTCATTTATAATTAGTAATTAAATAATTTGGGTTTAGAAGTACATCAATTATCTAAAGATGAAATGGGTTGACAGTTCTTATACTAGAAAAGAACATTTAAATTTCATCCAAAAGATTTTCTTTTTAGGACATTATTTATTATATTCTTTGGGGCTGAGTATCCTTCTTCCCTTAGTAAATGAGAACAGATGGATTGTGCAGGATCAAATTCTGAGAGAAATGCAGAAACTATTCTTGGCAGGTATTTATTGAGGCAGTTAATTTTTGACCGTAGTCAAGATATATGAAGTATTATTTTAAATATACAGAAGCTTAATAACTATGTAATTTAATAAAACTAAAGCATAATTTTTTTTAGGCGCCATGTTATTGAAGCTGTTTATAGTAGGCTGAATCCACATAGAGAAAGTGATGGGGTAAGTTTTGTTTTATTTCTTAAGTATTTTAAATAATCTTATTATATAAACAGTAGCTATAAATAAACATACACAATGACTGCTTTTCAGTTTAAGGAGTCAATTAAAGTTTAAGGAGATGTATTGGAGTGGAAGACAGAGCTAAAGTTCTGTTTTGTAGATAGGTCTGTTGTCATTTAATGGGCATCAAATACCTTTTTGTGTGGGCTGTACTTATTTCTTCCCTGTATGTCTTGCCTTTCCTTCTCCTTCTCCCTTAAACCTTAATTTTGAGGCAAACAAAGAATGTGCTTTTAAATGTGTCCATTTCTCCTCCAGCAGGCTGCTGCCATCACTGGAAGTTAGTGATCCTGATCAGACTAGACCTTTCAGACTCTTATTTTATAGACTAAACCCTTCAGTGCCTCTTTCGTGCCCAGTTGAACACCTGAGAATAATTCCATCCTAGCCTTCTCGCTGTGCTCTGGGTACATATGCTGAACCGGAATAACCGTTTTTTGTTGTACTCTGCTGTGCTTCATCAGAGCAAAACTCTTTGTCCCTTTGCCTTCCTTAGAAATACTGATCAACTGCTCCTCTGTAGGTTTTTAATTTTAATACTAGTACACTGCCCTAAATTTCAAAGTTAGTAATTCAAATAACTGTCTTCTCATAGAGATTTCAAGTTTTTGGACATCTAAAACTGAACAATTTAATTTTAACATGTATGCTTCAAAGATTTAAGAGAGTCAAACTTAGTAATAAAACTTACTGAGAGGAAATAGCCTCTATGCTCCAGCTCCTCTCGGCAGGTCTTGAGAGACCACTATCAGCCACTGGTAGTAATTATGTATCATTTTAATTGCATTGTTTTCTAGGCTTCATTATTGCACAGCAGTATCATATGATTTCTTTTTTCTTAGCAATAAAAGTTACATTGACTAAAAGGGAAATTTTTACAACTAATGCATTTTAGTTACCTGAATAAAATGATACTCTATATTGCTAATAACAATCTATACCCGGGTTTAGAGCAGTGATTCTGAGACTTTCTTTTCTGTCAGGTACCTCTAAAGTATTCAGAATTGTGTCCAAAGCTGTGGAAATTAATTTAAGAATAAAGATAACATCATCTGATGCATTTAGACAACTCCAAACCAAACAAGTGAGGATAGGATGTCGAGAAAGATGGTGGTAGTTGGGAGGTAAAGAGAGCCTTACCTCTTCAGCTAGATTATAGGTTCCACGTACCAGCCACTACCAAGGTTGGAGGAGCTAAGC
The DNA here is from genome assembly GCA_006410615.1 of Neotragus moschatus. NCBI lineage: Eukaryota > Metazoa > Chordata > Mammalia > Artiodactyla > Bovidae > Neotragus > Neotragus moschatus. The sequence goes on from SJYA01001606.1 coordinate 381,394, forward strand.
CCTCAAGTAGTTATTGATTCATTATTAGCTACATAATTACCTTGTTCCCTCACATGTTTGAAAATGCAGCCCCAGTGTGTAATCTGAAAAATTATTTCATGATATACTTGCTAGGTTTCTTAGTCTCTCAAGAAAGTTCGCAGCTTTTATTCCAAACAAAAAAGTTTATAACCCAGAATTTATGTTAAACATATACCAAGGATGAACAACAACAATGAACGGATGAATTTTAAACTTTCTTTAAAAATAGAAAATATGTATTATACATAGTAGCTATGTAAACAGTGAATAAATAAGCAACAGAACCATGAAACTGAGGAGAGCTGCTCAGGATATAAAACTGGCCTTAAAGATGATTATTTGAATTGAAATTGAAAGTGTTAGTTGCCCAGTCATATCCAACTCTTCTAACCGCACGGACTGCAGCCCACCAGTCTCTGTCCATGGAATTCTCTAGGCAAGAACACTAGGGTGGGTGGCCATTCCCTTCTCCAGGGGATCTTTCCAACCCAGGGGTTGAACCCAGATCTTCCACATTGCAGGCAGATTCTTTATTGTCTGAGCTACCAGGGAAGCCCTGGTGATTATTATATGATTATAAATCAAGGAAATGTATAGTTACTCACCTTTATATATAAACACTGATAATCCACCATGTAATGAATTGATGTGGGAGGAGATTATGAAACATAAGGCAAGGTCCCCCATCCCTGCTCTGAATGCAGCCGGCAGTGTTGATACAAGCAGAGAAGTTAAGTAATAAAAAGATTTCACATCGTTTACCAAAGAACAAAAAGAAATGCAAAATGTAGACTGATTACCATATGAATTGTAGAGTGATTGCTTGGAAAGTCAGATTTTCAGAGAAGATTAGATTTGAAGAATGGTTTGAATGGCAGAAATTAAAAGAGGGAGATTATAGTTCATGTGGATTGGGAGAGGCAAGAACAAAGTTTAAGCTGTCTTTGAAAGAACGGATGTCATTTTGGCTAGAGCAGGAAACTGCTATGGTGAAAAATAAGAATTCAGGATGCCAGAAGTATTTTTGAAGAGACTGGAGACACCGTTTGAACTTTATATTTTTTAGAATGAGGAGCCACTGTGTGTTTACAGCGTAAGAATGGCAGACTCAAAGGAGTATCTGTGGTATTCTAATCTGTTAGCAACATATGCATTATTAGATTAAAGAGATGCTAGAAGTCAAATAGTTGTGAATGATCACAGAGATACTAAGTGTAAACTCATTAGACAGATGTGTGATTTAGAGAAACTTCCTTGTTTACTATAAAAACGCGCTTTGAAGCCCAGAATCCTATGTTGGGAAATACTACTTTACCCTTTCAGAATAATCACAACCTTAGAAAAATGTTGAATCATAATCAAAAGTAGAAGTATACTAAAAAATACAAAAGAAACAGAAAACTGAAGAAATGATAATGTTTGATTAAATTCATAGGCCTTAACTTGAAGCACGGAAGTGCTCCATGAATGCTTCTCAACTTGGTCAGATCTGTGCCAAGTGGAATTTGCTGCCAGGAAGTACAGAGTGGCAGGGGCTGATACAGTTAACTCGCAGAATGGGCAAGACAGGAGTGTGCTAGAAAGACAGAAGAGGAGACAGTTGTATGGGGCGGGGGTGGGGAGTTCATTTTTAAAATATTTTTAAAATAAAAATTATTTATTCAGGTATTTAAAAATACAAATGCTAGTCACAGTAAATCAAAGATTATTTAGAATCCTAAAACATCTGCTTTATATCAAAGATAGAATAGAATTGTTCTGCTATAAATGCTTATCAGCAGTATCAGAAATGGGTATTCATTCATTTTTCTTATATTAAAAAAAGCCTTTTGGTTAATAAGTATTTTTTTAAAAAGCTGAGTTGAATATAAGTCAGAATATATTTAAATATATTCAGGAAAGTCATTATTTAGGGGAATTTTAAATTGTTTTACTTAACTTTTTTTTTTTTTTTTCCTGTTCAACTTTCTGGAATATGTTCAGTTTTCTTAATGTAAGCAATATTGGTACTTTCCCAGCTTTAAAATCAGTATCTGGAAAAGAGTCAAGCTTGAAATTTTAATAAAGGGGTTTGTGAATCCCTCAAAAGTTTTTGCAGATATATTTATGTGTGTGCATAAATACTATTTAGTGATTAGAGTATGTCTGATTTTCATTAGTTCCTCAAAGGAGTCTGTGACCCCCAAAAGAATAATAACCTAGGGGACCAGAAAAAGTGAAAAATTACATTTTGCTCTAAGTTATTGTTATATTATGGAGGGCTCTGGGATAACCCCCATTCTTTCTTCTTTTAAAATGCTAGTTTGTTTTTAATTGAAATATAGTTGATTTACAGAATTGTTAAAGTGTACAGCACAGTGATACACAGTTTTCAGTTTTTTCAGATTCTTTTTCATTACAGGTTATTACAAAATATTGAATATAGTTCTCTGTGCCATATAGTACGGAAAATGCTAGTCTAGTTTTATAACTCGAATTTAAATTCTTTTGAGATCTGGGACTTCATCCAGTTTGTTTATGGCTGTTCCCCAGCACCTTTAATAGTGTCTGGTATATGTTGAAAGCTCAGTAAATACTAGTTAAATAAGGAACATTTCTGTTTCTTTCTCTATAGTTGTACGCTAAGACTATCTTTAAATCATATATTTTAAAAACTAATTTGAGATTGCTTATGAGTAGGAAAGTTTATTATTTGAGCTTTGTATTTTTCATGCCAGAAGGTTAACTTCTTCCCTCAAAGGAGACTTAAAATACTTTTGAATTATTATACCAGTGATCAAATAGCTGTATAAGTTGATGATTCTTCAGTGATAAAGAGGAACTTGTATTTTCCCAACTCCTACTTGTGCTAAGCCATATCTGCATAACTGTATCTACATACTATGTAGGTAACTCAGCATCCTTACTTTACAGAGAAGGCTAAGAATTGGTGGAAAGGAGTAGCTTGCCCAGGCTGCAAAGCTAGATGAATCGAGTGGCTAGAATTGGAGTGTAAGTCAGAATGCCTCCAAAACCTGTTCCCTTTAAACCTTTCCATGCAGCCCTCTCTAAGATATTTAGAGATTACAAGTGTGTCTATACCCCACCTCTGTCTCTCGTGTAAGAAAAATCATTTCCAATTCTCATGTTTAGTAGTCTTAAAATATTCCATTTTCGATGAGGAATAGTTTATAAACTTGTTGAGATTAAGCAGTCAAGCCCAGTGTCTTATTAGTTATTTTTCATTTAAATACACACTTTTATTCTAATTAAAAAAAACTAAGGTATTTGGATTTTGAGAATAGGAGGAAAGAAAACAAAAGCCCCCCAAAATCTTCCTTTTCTGTTTTCACATTACTAGATTTTATAGACAAATCTTCTTTTTAATTTTATTTCATATAGATCAATTATATTTTTATATCACAGTTTTAGGACTTTGTGAACACTGTTTTTTTTGTAAATTGTTCCTCATTTACTTTTTCACTTGTCAAAGCATTTTTCATGGAGAAGATCTACCTACACTGTTTGACTACACACTAACTTTAGTCACTTTTTTAAGGTGTCATTTGACCTGCTCCTCCTCATAGCTTTGGTCTTGACCATTTTAAGTGACTCTTTAAAATTATTTCAGATTGACTGAAGTTTACACGATGCTTGCAGATGATATATAATTTATTAGATTCTTTATTAGTCACTGTTAATTGTATCTCATGAAATCATATTTGAGAATCTTCTAAAGATTATTTTTACCTGACAAGCAGAGATGAGGACTCCAAAAAAGAGAAAACACACAGTAAATATATATACCAGCAATCCTTAAGTTTTCTCCACTGTTTGAAGAGTTTCGCTTATGGCAACTATGTTTTTAAAAAATTGCTGCAGATAAATTTTAGCTGATTAAATTCTATTTTTTTAATGTGCTTAGATTTCCCCACCCCCCTTTTGCTGTCTTTTTTGATTTATCTATGTTCCTGGGTCTTATTTCGTATAAGGCAATGTTTTCATAGTGAGAAATTTGATTCTCAAGCTGAGTTAGTCTAGGTGACAGTAAAACCTTAAAAACAGAATCTGAGGGAAGAGTCCTAAATTCCCATGTCTGTAACTGTCTTAAATTTATTTTGCAGAATAATTTAAACTGCCCCATCTAATATAATTTTTTTGTCCCGTAATTTCTTAATTTTTCGATTATAAGAAAATACATTATAGACTTCAATATGAAATAATTTGAGGTCCAACTCAATAATTTTAATTATTTATTTAGTAAGCATCTATTTATATGAGGCACTTTACTATGCAAAACCGTTATCATAATGTAGTCAGAACATTCAGAGGGACATTGATGTTGATTACGCTTGTACACAAATCTGAGCTCTGTCACTTACTAGCATTGTCATCCTGACAAATAACTTAAATCTCTCTGTGCATTAGTTCCTTCACTTATAAAAACTAGAGTTGCAGGATCTATTACAATGGAGTACCTTCAAGAATTAAATGAACTTATGTATATTAAGTTCTTAGCACAAGCATTAATTTTTCATACCTGGGTGGTAGGGAGGATACAGAAAGCAGTAAAAGTTGTCTTTGTCTAAAAGATTTTACAGTGCAACTGGAGAGACTTGTCAACAGTTGCAAGGTGAAATAAATTGCTCTGATAGAGGTGTAAACTTGAGGTACCTTTTGTGTGAGTTCAGGTAAAGAAGGTGCAGCTAAACAATAGATTCATTTTCTGATATTAATGAAAATCCATGACTGTTGTATAACAGTATTTTGAACCATCAGATGAAATGGAGAAGTTTCACCTATCTACTGTCTAGCATAATAGGAAGATGTAATTTGCAATAATATAGAATGACTTAAATGTGGTCATTAACTCAAATTCTTTTCAATTGGCTATTGTATATCCATTCCTATTGAATTTAAGAGTTTGGGTTTTGTGTGCTTTTTATAAAGCAACTACTTCTCTCTCCCCAGCTACCACTACTGTAGCATTTCACAGAAATACAGATGATTACTGTGATGATAAAGATGTCTAATGGAGTGTGAGATACATCCACGTATAACAGCTTTGATTCAACCTTATCAATAAGCTCAGGGAAGTAAAACAGTTTATCAGTCGTTCTCAACCTTTGCCATGTATCAGAATCACCTGTCAGTCTTTAAGAAAATCACCCCAGCTCACTGAATCTGAATATCGTGGATTGGAGTTTGGCATCTGTATAATTTTAGAAACTCTACGGGTGATTCTAATGTGAAACCAGGGTTGAGTTCTCTATTGTCCGCTTGATTTTGTTTCAGTGTCCAAGGGAGTTGTCAGAGGTAGTTGTTGGTTTGAGGGCTTTTTATTTGGAGAGCAGAGAGGAGTCTTATACCCTCCATTAAAAGTTCTTTGTGATACACTCTGAAATAGAAAATTTCCTTTTGGAAGACCTGATTAAAAATTGATAAGGTTTATGATCAGCAGGCATTTAACTCATTGTTCCATCTTAACCTTTCCTGAGTGGTTTCAAATTAGAAACTATATTTAGGGAAATAATGTTTATTTAGTACAGAAAGAAAGGTAAATGGGGGAGAAAAATCTTAAGAGACTATATTTTATTATGTTCTCTCCACACACTAAATTTTGCAAATTTAAAAAATTATTTTGATAGTTAATAGGCTTGATGTAGAAAATTGGAGTAGTCAAAGCATCTGAAACTTCATCACCCATTATTATCATTTCTATATTGCTGTCTTTCCTTTCTTCCTAGGCATTTTACATATAATATCCTAAAGAATATGGGCACACATATGCCTACACATAAAACATGCTGTACACAGTATTATCTTTTGCTTTTTGCACTTGAAAAAATATTCAAGTGCTCTAATTTTTCTAATGATAAGCATTGCCATTTACTGTATGGCTATAGTCATATTACCTTTGTTGTAAAATTACAGAATAACAGCCTCCAAAGATGGTTAAGAGTTTGTATCACATCTGTATCAGTAGCCTTTTTGTATTTTATTTTCCCAACTTTTTATGGTGAAAACTTCCAAACATATAGAAAAATTGAAATGGTCATAGTGGACATTTGTGTACCTTACCTAGACTCACTAAGTTTTTACATTTTACCATATTTGGTCTCTTTGCTCTATGTGTACCTTCCTGGCCTTTTTTTTTTTTTAACTGACTGACTGAACCTTTGACAGCAAACTGCTGATAAAATATTTTACCTCTAAATATTTTGGCACACAGCTCTTGAGAATGAGGACATTTGTCTACATAATCATAATTATTATTATACCTAAGAAAATTGGTAATAAATTTAATATCATCTAATATAAAGTCCACATATTCTCAGTTGTCCATAGAATGACTGTTAAAATTGTTACATGGTCCAGTCCACTTAGTTACCAGTCCAGCATGGTAAGCAAGCCTTTAACTAAGCTCCCAGTTTGTTTTCCCCCTTAACACTGAAAATAAGTCTAAGCCAGCTTTTAATAGGATATCCTACATTCTGGATCATATACTAGTTTCCTTGTGGTGTTTTCTCACGTAATTCTGTGTTCCCTATTTGCTTATTATATTGGGGATTAGCTTAATTAAATATTTTTTGGCAAGATCACAAGACGTAGCTTTGTCCTCCCTAGCACATCATGTCAGGAGGCACATATAAGGTAGAGTCGTATCAGTATGATCAGCTTGGCCGTTAGAGATTGTTCTGTAAACAAAGTTAAGTAGCTACTATAGGAGAAATCTGTCAGTTTTACAAAATTCAGTTAAAATATAAAAGAATTGAGTAATTTACTATTCATATTTTATTGTAATGTTTAAAATGATTTCTTTTTAATTGAGATTTTTAGTAAAATATTTAAAGACAAAAAATAAGTAAATTTTTATCCGCGGAAATTTTACAATTCCCCCAAATTTAGTTTTTATAATACTGCACTTTGTTTCTCTTCTCCTTCCTGTTATTCAGCAGAAGTGAAGAAACTAATGTTCTAATGGCCTGCTTTCTGTCCTTTCCTATTGCTTTAAACACTAACTTCCTTTAGTACTAAATAGTTAAAGCCAATTATTTTCTCTTGAAGTCAGTTGCTTTTAGGAGATGCTGTGTTGCTGTTGAATTTTACTAGCAAGTAAATTTCAGATTAAGCTTCAAATATCAATGTAAAATAAGACGTTAATAGTTCATGATTCTCATTTGCTAAAAATAACTTGAGGTATTTGGATTGGAAATTTTTGTTAATTGACACAGTAACACTTGATTCTTACTTAATGAAATGTTCTCATGCTTAGATATATTGCTCATGGTAGAGAAATGAGTGTTTTGCTGTGATATGTTATGAAATACGTGTGATATCCTAGTTTGTCTACTGACACTGGGGTCTTGAATCTTAAAAAAAGGCCTCCGATGAAGCAGAGGAAAGTGGATCACAGGGGAAATTGGTGGAAGCTCTCAGGCAAATGAGAATTAATCATAGGGGAAACTACCGACAACTTCTGGAGGAGATGCTGACTAGTTACAGGCTAGCTAAAGTAGAGGGCGAAGAAAATCCTGCTGAACAAGCTGCTACAGCTACTACTTCGAACAGTGATGCTGGAAACACAGTGACAATGCAGGAAAGCCATACTGAATCAAAAAGTGATCTTGCTGAATTAGACAGCTGTCCTGAAGATGCAGGGACAAAGATGAGTGGTGAAAAGCTATGACTTTACTTTGTGGTAATATTTTTGTGATCTTTGATTTGATGGTTTTTTTCTTAGGAAGTATAATGTATGCATTTATATAACCATTTTGTTATTTGAAATCTTGGTAAACTAGTTTTATTATATTCATATATTATAGCCTTGTTTTTTAAGAAGGCCTTTGCATACATCTTTATCAGATAGTTTAAAATTGGCTATATTCTAGTACTTTGAATTTAATAAAATTACATGTCATTTCATATTGTATGCCAGAAATGAGGCTACCAGTTATTAAAGTCAGTAGTTAAATTCATACTAGGAAAGGATTAGAAATTACCGATTAGCAAGATTACTTTATATTGTGGAAGAAATTGTTAATGTAGAATTATACTGCTTCGCATATTAGTACATTCATGGTTAGCTTTGTAATGAATTTGTGTTTTCTTTAGTAATTTTAGTTCTTCAAAGAATGGCAGATGCTGTCCTGTAATTTCTTTTCTCAAGGATGATAATTTGTGTGTTCTTGGAATTGTTTATATTTTGCCTCTCTGTAGTTTTATTTTTTAGTAGTTCTGAGATTCCGGATGTGTGGCTATTTTTCCTTTCTCTGTATCCTTTATGAAACATCATTTTTGAAAAACCTATGTATTATTCATCCAGCTTTGGTTTGTATATTCTGTGTAGCCTAACTACATACATCCAAATGTATGTCAACCAAGTGTTTAGAATGAAATTATAAATGTTTAAGTCCAAATAAAGCATGTGATGTGGAATAACCTATGCATGTTGTACTTATTTTTAATTTTTTTTAAAAAACAACCAGGTTTGGTATATTGGAAAAACAATTCGAATTTCATTTGTATCTATGTAAAACTTAGAAAACTTTTGGTTTGGTGCGTTTTTCATTAATTAAAAAATTTTTGAGAAGTCTTGGTTACTCAAAGTAAATCTATTCTGTTTCTTAACCCCCTTTGTGACACAAAATATTAATCTTTGGACAGTATGAACAGATGTAAACATGTCAGAAGGTTGTCATGATGAGCTTTTCAAAGATTGCAAGACTTTTGAGTTTTGCTAGAAGTATTCATCAGAGATTAGTAATGCAAGAAGTGTGAAATATTTTAAATAGTGGTAGCAGATAGGAGTTTAAGTTTGCTAAGATGAATTTTTAAAATACAAACAACTAAGTCACATTAGAGTGTTTTTTAAAACAATTGTGTATGTAGAACATTTTAACTTTGTTTTTTCATGTTTTATATTTATCATGTGTCTAAAGTTCTTAAGGTGCCGTAAGTTGAAGCTTTGGAATCTTTGGATATAGCTGATGTTTTGATCTGTTTTTCCAATGCCAGAATATTTTTAAGTGGTTTGAGAAAGAGGAAGTCATTTGGTGGAGAGGGGAGGAAAAAACCCAACCAGTTATCTATCTATATTAGATAGATCCATGTGTGTTTACACACAGTATACAATACACACAACTCTCTCTGTAAAAGTACCTTTTCAGACAAAGAAAGGAAGGTAACTTGTTCATCTGATTTTGTTTTCTTTTGAAATTCAGTCCAGCCTGGAAGTGGTGTAGGTAAATAGTAATAATATTCTTCCTTTTCTCTTCCTGTAGGGTGCTGGAGATCTAGAAGACCCATGGTAGCCTTATAAACCTTCTAAAATGCTTTTGATTCTGAAAATTGGGGGAAAAACTTTTAATCACAATTTTCTTCAATACAAGGGAAAAATATTCTTGTGGATTCCCAGCGTTTTGTGATATGAGCAGAAAATCATTAGCATTTCCCATCATTTGTTCATATTTGTGTTTTCTGGTAATTGCCACTTGTAGCATTGCCTGTACTACAGTATTTTTGCCAGCCTCAGACATACTGGTTACATCTGTATTGAACTTTTGACCCTAGAAACCAATGGAGTTATTTCACCACAAATAACGAATATGCCTGAGGTGCATGGGAATATAGTTAGCTGTACTCTGAAGATACATTATTTTTTTTTTTTTAACTAAGGCACACAACATATAAGCATGTAAGAGTAAAGAACTGTATGAGATGTTCCTTTTTTCAGTTCACCAAGTTGGAAGCCTTTTGCAGCTCTGTGGCTTAAAATTTCATTTGAGCAATTTACTATAGGATTTATATTTATTATTAATTGTTATTTAATTTTTTTTTCCAATTTTACCTGTATTACCAAACTGGGTTCTCCAATAATGTCCAAATTGTAATGTTGCCTGCTTCAACATAAAGTGTATTTGGCAATAATATTATAAACCCTTACAAATTTTATGCATGTATCTACTACATCCTTCAATTCTCACTAGAAAAATCTCTTGAAACCAAATGGATTAATTTATGGCTATTTATAATTTGCTTTGACATCTCACTGCTGCAAATTTTTTTAAATGATGAAATTTGCCTTTATAATGTAAATTGTGATTTTTGTTTTACATGTGGGTTTCTATAGTTTTAATTTTTCAGCTTTTAAGATACAATAGATTTTGTGTAATTTGGTATAATTTTTAATTGTTTACATTATTTTAAAAGCTCAGAATATCACATTGAAATGACTATAAATACATTTAAAATTATCTATTTTAGATCTAAGGAAATATTACAGAGATATTTTCATGGGTTCAGTACCCTTTCATTTTATAACATTGGGCACGGTACGGAGTGGCTGTCACATAAGGTACTTGAAGATTCTTAGTTTAATTCTATTTTTACAATAACCTTGAATTCTTGAATTCTTCTGAGTTTTGCATGTATCCAGTTAATGCTGAACGTGAAGAGTGAAATATTTATCTAAAAGGAGCGTGGGGGTAGGCGAGCAATGAATGTATCCATTTGTACATGGTGTACATGTTGTGGATGCTTTGTAAACATTTTCCTATCTGTTCAAATTGTGTTTCAGCAGGATGTAATTGCCCTTGTGTGTAGTTGAAATGAGTCATCATCTGGTCCTGTGTGAAATGGAATTCATGGTATTTTCTGTAACATTTTCCTGAAGCTGTTTCTGGAGAGCCACACATTTAAATACAGCTTTCTTGATCATTTCGATTTATTGTGCACCTAATTTTTTGGTCTAAAAGGAATTATTGCCACAACATATTTTATTTATTCTTTAGATTTTAGCCTTGTAAGTTAAAGTGCTTTACATGATGATGTTAAAAGCTATTTGTCCCTTGACTGGGTTTGGGGGGGTTGTTAAAAGATAGGGAATGAAGAATGCAAAATGGTTGTTGTTCAAACTGTCCACTCTGATCCAACCCTGTACTGATAGTACCTTTCCAGTATGATATTGTGATGTTTCATACAATGCAGTGAACATAACCAACTTGTTACCTAAATAAAGACTTGATAAAAACAGTGTGATATATTACTATTTTGTATGCTATTTAAAAGTAAAAGTTCAGCTTTGTATGTTATCGTAAACATCTGATATAGTTAGAATATCTGTTATAAAAAATTTGATACAAAACCATGTAGGGGAGTTCCAGTTAAATCCAAGGAGGTGTTAACCAGACTCTGTAGGACAATACTAGTTAACCCCTTATCCACTCCAAAAACGTTTTTATACTGTTTTAAGAAATCTTTTTCAGGGGACTTTGCGGCCATGGAAATAAAAATTTTGTGTGAGTTAGCAAAAGAAACACCCATATTCAGTATTTACTAATCTAAATTCCGTAGTCTAGCTGTTCTTGGCTGTTTTTGTTATTAGGACCCATTTATATATCTAAAAATTCAAGATCCCAAAGGACTTTTTGCTTTTGTGGGTTTTGTGTATTGTATAGAAGTTAAAACCAAGAAGTTTTGCATACCATTTTAATTTATTAAAGATAAAACCATTACCTGTTAAATAACATGTTCTATTAAAATAATTATTTTCCAAATCTAAACAATTTAGTGTGAAAAAATAGCACTAGCTTTCATTTTTGTAAATCCTTGAATGTTGACTGCATTCTCTTATTTTACTTTTGCATTCAATCTGTTGCAGTGTGGCACTGTGTTCGCCGTATATAATGAACTCTGGCTTTACACAAATAAGTATTGGAAAAGAGTATTTTATTTTAATATCTTCAGATAAGTATGGATATTCCTCTTTGATACATTATTAAAACTTCAGAGCAGGTAGCTTCTTAAAGATTCGTTGTAATATGAAATCTGAAACTTTATTGTCAGCTTTGTTCTCTGTTACATTAAAATCCATTTGATCTATCTTGCACTGTAAATAGTGGATCTTTGACATTTGCATGCTTTTATAACATGCCTTGGTCATTTGGAAAATATTGGTTTATTAAGTTAATGCAGTTCTTTCTAGAACATTGACATCTGATTATGGTGTGTTTATAATTTTTTTAATATAACTCATCTCATCAGAAAAGTCTTTTTAAGTATTAGAAAGCTGTCAAGATCATGATGATGGATACAGATTTTTCAAAATTTTAATTTTCATTTGAAAGGTGAAATGTTATCATTGGCAACAGATATTGTCAGTTGTTTTCAGTATATAACAGGCTTTCTTCATTTCAGAGAAAATGCTGAATTACCACTGTCAGTCATTGTTTCAAGTAAAAACGGTGTTCATGTAAAGTGGCCGCTAGTTCAGCACACATGCCTCACACTTAGCAAGCTGTAGAGCCAGCACTTCTCATTTCACCATAATAGGATATTAATAAGATGTATACTCAAGAGTAGAGAGGTATAATGAAATTTTTACTGCTTAAGGACTTTCTTTGTTAACTGAAATTTGTACCCCGCCACACCTCTTTTTTCTTCTGTGAGTGCAAGGAAAACAGTGACTAGCTTGATGCTAGTGTCATGGTTCATGCTCAGGTGCCTGCAGCTTTGCTCACCATTTCTCTTGCCCAGTCAGTGCAAATTTTGATACTTTGAAAAAGAATAAATACTAGTAGTATTAAGAAAATAGTTTTGATTTCTTGGACTTCCTTTAAAGATTCTCTGGGACCCCAAGACTTTAAGATTTGCTGCCCTCATCCTGTTGGACCGCTTGACAGTGTTCGTTTATTCCCAGCATTACAGTGTAATAGTAGATGAATCCAAAGACATACAGATTTGATGCGAAATTTACTTGGGGGAAAGATGTTTATGTAGTTACCATTACACTGATCCTTAGCAAGATAAACAAAGTGGTATCTTTATATTGTGGCATTTTTTTCTCCCAGAAGTTTCCTGTAATGGGTTTCAACTTGGAACTCATGATGTTTGTATGGCATAGATTTGGATCATTTTAATCTTTTAAGATTACTTTGGTTATAGATTTGTGTTACTTCTTTTGAGAAGGTCTCAGTTCTATATTGAATTTAAAAATTTATCTTTTGAATAAAATTATTTACCATGACTGAGATGTCATTTCAGGTTGGCCCAATAAAGACAGGACTTTTCTTGTTTAATGTTGATAAAGTGGATTGCGGTTTTATGCTGAATTTTTGTTGTTAGATTTTTCAACTTTCTGAACATTCAGCAAAGTTGGGGAAAGTTACCATGGAGACTGTTTTTTTTTAAAGCAAGCTTGGGAATTTCCCTTGTGGTCCAGTACTTAGGACTCTGTGCACAGGTTTGATCCCTGATCAGGGAACTAAGATCCTGTGAGCTGCACGGCACTGCCCCTCCTGCCTGCCACCCCCCCCCCCCCACAAAAAAAACCCTCTTGATTTCTGTTATACATTTCTTGTCCAATTATGAGGCATGGTACTCATAATATTTACTTAGGATACTTACTACTTGATACTTTAAATGTGTTTGGGCAGCCAAAAATGACTGCAACTCTGATTTCTCCCTGAGTCAGGNCCACCCCCCCCCCCCCACAAAAAAAACCCTCTTGATTTCTGTTATACATTTCTTGTCCAATTATGAGGCATGGTACTCATAATATTTACTTAGGATACTTACTACTTGATACTTTAAATGTGTTTGGGCAGCCAAAAATGACTGCAACTCTGATTTCTCCCTGAGTCAGGTTTATTTTCAGATGTGTAGGTCTTAGTCAGGTGTTAATTTTCATAGTGCAGTCAGGCAGTTTATGTTGCTTGAATTAAACTGAGTTTTAATTGAGGCTAACCTGAAGACATCCACTGAATTTCTTTTGCTTGCCAAATATTATCTTTGTCTTGAATTTAGATTCATTTTAAAATGATATATTCACATTTCCTCTTCCAAATTGCCTTTATTTGTACTTTGAAATTAAAGTGGTTTGATAAGACAAAGCATTTGATAAAAGATTTTAGAACACAGTCTGTTTGGGGTAGCTAAATAGTGTTACTGAAAAATAGCATACTGTGATTTTCACATATTAAAACAATGCACAGTGTGCATAAAGTATGTTAAGATAGTCAAATGCTAATATAATAATCATGAGACCAAAATTTTTAAGTTATTTCAGAGCAATCCTGAGAGTTACTTGGTGTTGCAGGTCAGTTCTTAGGTGTACATTCTAGCAATTTGCGTTGTCTTTTTTTTTTTTTTTGGCTGGCCGGCTCTTAGTTTCCTGACCAAGGATTGAATCTGGGCTCAGAGTGGTGAAAGTGCGAAGTCCTAACCACTGGACTGCCTAGGAATTCCCATGCGTTGTCATTTTTATGCTCAATTGCTGTGTCAGTTTTTTTTTTTTTTTTTTTTTCTATTCAACATTGGGCATTATTCTTTAAGGCTTAATGAAAATGCTAAGCAAGTGTTTATTTTTGCCCATTGTTTGCCCTTTATTTGCTCCTGTCGTGTTATGCTATATTGTGATCAGAAGTAAAACAGTGTAGCTAGTAATATAAAAGTTGCTTTTCAGACATCACCACTGATTCCCCTTCTGCTAGCTTTCCTGGCAGTGGTATTCTCTCTCCCTTATTTCCTGTTTGTTTTATTCTACCTGGCAAACATTTCTATTAACTAGTATAATACATTGTTTTCTACTCAGATATAACTGGTAGCTGTGCTTTTCTAATTCAGGAGGGAGAGAGTGCATGATTTTGGTATTAATGGATTAGTAATTATTTCTTTTACCTGTTAGTATCCACAACCCTATTGAAGCACACAAGAACCATAACTTATTAAATACAAACAGAAGAATCAAAGATAGGGGTTTTCTCCCCCTTGATTATAAAATCCCAGCACGATAATGTTGGCAATATTCATCTTTTTAGTGATTATACAGCAAAGGTATTCTTTTTTTACTGTATAATATCCACCTGTATTTAAAATACTTGGACATGTATTAGAGATGAAGAACACCAGTACAATCCAAGAATTACTCTTATATATGGATCTGACTGCTGCTTTCCCTTTTCTGAGTCATTTATGCTTATTTGTGCACTCATTACAAAGAGATGGTTTTGCTTTATTTCTAAATCTTGAAGACATGAAGTACATTTTATTTTGACAAAATTCCAAAGTAACATGATTTAAAAGACCGTGTCGCTTATGTTCATCATGTCTTGCCTATGAATGAGCATCTTATAAGTAAATTGATACAGAACTTATTTAAAAGATTTGTATTTAATATTTACTATTAAGATTGCTGCTGCTGCTGCCGCCGCTAAGTCGCTTCAGTCATGTCCGACTCTGTGCGACACCATAGACGGCAGCCCACCAGGCTCCCCTGTCCCTGGGATTCTTCAGGCAAGAACACTGGAGTGGGTTGCCATTTCCTTCTCCAATGCATGAAAGTGAAAAGTGAAAGTGAAGCTGCTCAGTCGTGTCTGACCCTCAGCGACCCCTTGGACTGCAGCCTTCCAGGCTCCTCTGTCCATGGGATTTTCCAGGCAAGAGTACTAGAGTGGGATGCCATTGCCTTTTCTAAGATTAGTCTTGGATAAGACTGGTTAGTTATTGTAGCACTTGGATGCTATTGAAGTATATACTCCTAAATTGAACATTAGTGGATTTAACTTTTATAGTTTCTTTAGGGACTACAAAGCTTTTCATGAAGAGTTGACATTCTAAAATTATGTGTAGTCAAAAAATAAGTCTTCAGTCGCTCAGTCGTGTCCGACTCTTTGCGACCCCATGAATCGCAGCACGCCAGGCCTCCCTGTCCATCACTCCCAGAGTTCACTCAGACTCACGTCCATCGAGTCAGTGATGCCTCAGCCATCTCATTCTCTGTTGTCCCCTTCTCCTGCCCCCAGTCCCTCCCAGCATCAGAGTCTTAAAATTTTTCATGTATGGTTTACACTGTCTCTAAAATGTTATAATTAGCAATGGAACTTCTAGGGTTCCATTTTTCAACCTCCAGAGCAGTTCTGCTTTTTTCTGTTGAGATTCCATCTAAGATTTCATTTGAATAAAAGCTCTTTAAAAAATTTGAAAATCACTAGGCTCAGAGAAGGTATTTGTGGACTTAGGCAGAGGAAACTAGTAATATTTGTTTTGCAGGAAAGGAAACTCAAGTGTTTGGCTGAGCTGCGAACAGTATGTACAGGTTTTGGTTGAGTTATCTACCTGAGTGTTTGTCATTGTTACTTTTAGAAGAGGGGAGGGGGGTGTTGAACACTGTGTCGCTACCACCTACCATAAGAGGTCAGTCACCTCATTGACTCTTGCCCCACACTGCCTACCCACCATGTTTGGTTAGTTTGGATTTTGCAGGGTGGATTATGGGAGAGGAAAAGGTGTTACTCCCTACATCAGGTTTGAATTTATTCACATTATTACCTCTACATTCCCCACCTCTTCCGTAAAACAAGCTAACGGTTAACTGGTTTATTATTGTTGAAAGAGATTTAGATTATTTACAGCTTTTTACTGTTACAAAACACTAATGCAGTAGGCATCCTGGTGTATGTCCCTTGAGTATGTGTACTAGTGTTTCTCTAGTATTTGCCTAGAAATAAAATTACTGAGCTATAGAGTATGCTTATCTTATGTTAATGCTGTAAGTGCATTATACTCAAGGTGTGCTAACTTCCACTAGAAATCTATGAAAATTCCTGTTCCTCTGTCCCTCCCCATCCTCAGTAACACTCAGTAAAATTGTCTCTAAATTTGCCATCATTTGAATGTGAAAGAATAATCTAATCTGCATTTCTAGTTACATGTGAGGCAAACATCTTTCCTGTGTGTGTTGGCTATTTGAGTTTCTTCTTTGAATTGAATGCCCATGACTTTTACCTACTTTTCTTTGGGATTATCTTTTTCTCATTAATTTGTAGTTTTATTTATTTTCTATGCAGTGAGGATACTAGTCCCCTGGTACGCTTTGTAAAGTGTTAGTTTCAGTTGTGTCCGACTCTTTGCAGCCCCACTGACTGTAGCCCACTGGGTTCTCTGTCCGTTGGGTTTTCCAGACAAGAACACTGGAGTGGGTTGCCATTTCCTCCTCCAGAGGAGCTCAACCCAGGGATCAAACCCAGGTCTCCCACATTGCAGACAGGTTCTTTACCATCTGAGCCAACAGGGAAACCCCAGTGTTTTTGTAAAACCCAGTCTTTATTCTTTTACTTTGTGTGTGGAGTTTGTTGTTGTTGTTATTTATCCATCCTTTTCTTTATGGTTTATGTTACTGTCTTAAGTAGTTATTTTCATCTTAAGTTCTGTATCCTGTATTTTCTTTCAGGAGTTTTTAAGTCTTCTTCCCATATCCCGAGCACATATATTTAGGTTTTTGTTTCATGCTGATTTTTTTGTTGTTGTACATGGTATGAAATAAGGAATCCAGATTTTTTTTTTTTACATAGGTTAATTGTGCCAACACCGTGCCAACCCTGTCTAATACCAACTTCCCGTGTGTATAGGATCCATTTCTGGTTTCTGAGTTTGGTTCTATGTCTTTTTGTCTGCTGCTAAGTTGCTTCAGTCGTGTCCGACTCTGTGCGACCCCATAGATGGCAGCCCACCAGGCTCTGCCATCCCTGGGATTCTCCAGGCAAGAACA
The DNA here is from genome assembly GCA_006410615.1 of Neotragus moschatus. NCBI lineage: Eukaryota > Metazoa > Chordata > Mammalia > Artiodactyla > Bovidae > Neotragus > Neotragus moschatus. The sequence goes on from SJYA01001606.1 coordinate 398,942, forward strand.
CTGGAGTGGGTTGCCATTTCCTTCTCCAATGCATGAAAATGAAAAGTGAAAGTGAAGTTGCTCAGTCATGTCTGACTCTTAGCGACCTCATGGACTGTAGCCCACCTGGCTCCTCCATCCATGGGATTTTCCAGGCAAGAGTACTGGAGTGGGGTGCCATTGCCTTCTCCGGTCTTTTTGTCTAACCCTGTGCAAATATGATACCATGACACTTTGAATTACTGTAGCCTCACAAATGCTGATACTTAGCAGGTGTGTGTTGTCTTCATCTTATATAAACCTAGGTCCTTTTAATAAAAATGAAGTTAATAATCTACATTCTTAGCTCTTAGTAGCCTGCATCCACTTGGAGGATCTAATACTGAAAACTGCTCACCCTACCTATGAAAATTTGTATGTTCTGTTGCATATTTACATCTTAAACTATAGCAAGGTATCACATCTATGACACTGACTCCTTCCTTCCCCTATAAGGCTGCACCAGAGTGCCTTTCCATGCTCTGTTGGAGTTTAAAGCAAAGGAAAAATTAATAATTGTCATTTGCAATTTTTTGATATTTTGTGCATCGTGGCTTTTTGCATTCATTTTATTCTTTTAAATATATTAAAATATTTCTCATGATTACTGAAGTTTTTGGTACCCCTAATATTTTGTCTCCAAGGCAGGTACCTCACTTGCTTCATCTTAGTCCCAGCTGATAAATATATTAATTCCTGAACCTTTGAAGTGACTGTGTCTAGACCGTTTTCCTGATTAGAGGCAGACATTACCACAGAGGGATATCTCTCTACTAGTCCCCTTTAGCATAGATCAATTTTTTTTTTTTTTTTTTTTTCTGGGGTATATAGCGAAATGGAGGAAAGGCTCTGCTTCCCTAAGCAGTGAGCCATCATTTAATATTTTGAAAGCAAAATGCTCAGGGAAACCACAAGCTCCAAAAATATGTAATTTATGGAAAAGCTTTAATCTGTGAAATGTATTTGAAAATAATATTTTCAAAATAAACATGGGAAAGGGAGAAGTATCTTAAGTCAACGGCATCTTACAGTTGCCATTGGCTAGGCAGTTGTCATGGCATAGTTGCACCAACTTGTCATAGCTGTTCACATTTTAATTCCAAAGTTAGGTTTGAAGTCTTAAAAAACTATTACAATAGAAATAAAATAATCCTAAGTGTTTAATAAAGCATTGTTTTGTGGTTTAATTCGCACCTTTTAGTCATACGTAAAGGAATGGCATGTAAAATAAAGCTTAAAGTTGATGGAATATGATAGATAATTTATAAGCACAAAGTATGTATAAAACGGCCTTCCCTGGTGGCTCAGAGGTTAAAGCATCTGCCTCTAATGTGGGAGACTTGGCTTCGATCCCTGGGTCAGGAAGATCCCCTGGAGAAGGAAATGGTAACCCACTCCAGTATTCTTGCCTGGAGAATCCCATGGATGAAGGAGCCTGGTAGGCTACAGTCCACGGAGTCACAAAGAATCGGACACAACTGAGCGACTTCACGTATAAAACAAGCCTGGGGAAAATGCCCATTAAGTAAGTGCACAGTAAGTGTTTTGGGAAGTGTGAGAGTTTAATTTTCTCTTCCCTCAAAGGTTATATAAAATGTTAACATGTTAAAGCCAGTAGATAAGGGTGTTTGAATAAAATTTTGAGTTAAAAAGTAGAATGCAGAAACTGAATTCAGTTTAGTCCTGGATTGCTTTCCATGAAGCGGGCACCAGTATTCAACAGTGCTCACGTTTTCTGTTTTGCCAGCATTGCAAATTACCAATCCGGTGGGTATAGAAATTTGTGATTTTCTTTTTTAATTCTTAATTATTTGATTACTAGTGAGATTGAACTTTTCTCTCTTTTTGGGGGGGAGGGGGTAATTGTATGGCTTTTATTTAAGTCTCTTTGCGTATGTTGCTTATTTTCTGTTAACACATTGACTTTTTTCTTACTAATTTGTGAGAGGTTTTTATGTTTTTAGGAGATTTAGCCGTTACTCTGTAACATATGTCACAAATTGTTTTTCTAAGTTCACCAGTTGCCTTTCAGTACTGTTTAAATAGGGATGTCAAAGCATGAATGGGAGCAAACTGTTCAGTTTAATCTGATACTGAAACATCCTAATTCCTGAAAAGCTACAAACTCAAAGGCATAGAATTGCACCTCCCCCATCTTATAGCATACTACCCCTGTCTGCTTTTTCTTAGACAGTGTTTTTTTTGTTTCTGTGCCAGCTTTTCCTATAGGCAGAATAAAGGCTTTTAATCAAGAGAGAGCTAAGATGCTCTGATGTGAAGAGTACTGGATAGTTCTCCTTGGTCAAAAACAATTCTTTTATTTTCCATATATTGTTTTAAGAATACAATGGGGTTTATTTTTTTGTTTGTTTTACTTTAAAAAAATGAAGTAAAATTTAAATGAAAAGAGATGTTCATTTTGAGTTTTGAGAAGTCTCTTGGTTTAAGTTTCAATAGTTTAGAACTATCATTTTCTTCAACAGTTTGAACCTTCAGTTGTATACTTAGACAGTCTTTTCACATTCTGAGTAAGTATTTACATGTATTTTCTTTTATAATTTTGGCCTTTTTATTATAAATTTGTAATATAAATGGAACTATTTGTAATATTTTCCATTATTCCTTCACAGTAGCTGATAACATAGTTTTTGTTTATTTGAAAGTGCCCTTTTACTATATATTCTTGTATATACTTGTATTTTTATGGACATTCTGTTTCATTACTTTGTACTGTATACCAGTATGTCATCTAAGTTATCATTGTTTTGTTGTAGTTTTTTTATCTGATAGGGAGAGTGCTCCCTTATTATTCTACTTAAATAAAAATTGAATGTTCATTCTTCCAGATGACCTTTTTAATAATTTGGCCAAGGTTTCACTGCCAAATAAAAATCCTGTAGTTTTGAGTTATGTGGTAGATTAATTTGGGGGTTTTTAGCAGAGATGAGTTCCATTCCAGAATTAGTGCTGCATCTTTTTACATAGAAATATTTCTTAGTGCCCCAGCAAAATTTTTATCTTTTTCTCTATATGTTCTATACATTTACTAAGTTAATTCTGTATTTTATATTTCTTACTGTATTATGAATGAACTGTTTGTCTTCCAGTTTATTTTCAACTTGTACCTTCTTAGACAACTGATTTTTAATCACTTACAAAAACCATTTCAATTTCTATTATTTCCACCAGATGGCAGTCTTGGGCATGTCCATTTGTAAACCCGCTGAGAACTCTGGTGACAAGAAAGGCAGTGGCTGGCAGACCTTACAAGCCCTTAAACGTACAAGAACAAAAATGTTTTTTGTAAATCTGAAAGAAAAATGAACCCAACATTATGTAATTATAGTATTTATACTGCTACTAATGTTTAATCTTAGAACCCGTTAATGAAGGCAGAGAACTGTCTCTGTACCCTTCAAAATCATATCTTTCTCTGTCCTTGTGATAAATACCTGTGGCTTCTTGGCAGTACTTTTTGCTTTTATTCCAGAGACTTTCAATTTAATAAATATCATTATNTTATAGTATTTATACTGCTACTAACGTTTAATCTTAGAACCCGTTAATGAAGGCAGAGAACTGTCTCTGTACCCTTCAAAATCATATCTTTCTCTGTCCTTGTGATAAATACCTGTGGCTTCTTGGCAGTACTTTTTGCTTTTATTCCAGAGACTTTCAATTTAATAAATATCATTATTGTTTCCCCTCCTAAAAGCACCATTTAAATCAGAAGTTACTGGATTTCTAAATGTTTATGTAAGAGCATCTTGTGACTCTTTTATGATACTCAGAACTCATTTGAGGTATGAGGTGCAGAGTTAATAGTTAATATAAAGGGAAGTAGATTTGTAACTGGCTTGTTCTACATGCATACACATCTTAATAAATCCCCTAAATTAGACACTTTTTAGCTTGCTTTTGGTGACTTCAAAGACCTATGTTTAGGAATATAGAAAGTAGTGAATTTCTCGATCAGAAAAGGAATTGGCTCAAGTGCTTTCTCATAGATGCTTTTCCCAGTGGCCCAAAGAGAGTGCCTTTGGACAGCAATACATCACCTAGGTAAGCTCCCCTTTTGTACCTTCCATTACAGTTCCATTTGCTAGTTTACTTTTATGTAATCAGAGAGTAGTAAGTGACTGAACAGTAACTGTGTACATTCCCTTTCTGAGAGATTTTATTTCTGCTCTGAGAATGAAAGGTGCAAAAAAAGTATGAGAATGAAAAGAGCAGGTTGGGTTCAATGGTATGCCAAGGTTAATTCTTGCTTTTCCGAAGAAAATTGATATACATATCCTAGGAGGTGATATAGAAAAATTGCTGACAGATGGTAAATAATTTCTTTAGGGGAAGTCTTGGAAAAGTTTCCTTTCTCAGTCCCTGGTGATTCTAGGATGTAGTTATGTGAAATAGCAAGTTTCACATATTACATGGATTTATTCATATTTTGTGTGATCTCTGAGAATGAATGTTGAAATGGACTTCAGGAAATCCTATGCAGTAGTTATGCCCTGGAGGTTTTGTGTAGTGTAGTGTAAAACACACCTTTAATTAATTTTAAGACAAAATTGAACTTGGTTAGTTCATACCACACATTTCCAAATAGTTTTGAGTAACCTAAACTATACAAATAGACCCATAAGTTAAATAAACCTGAAAGATTGGCTATGTAAAATTATCCTTGACCACCCATGTTTGTTTTTATTTATGCAATATTTTTAAGGCTTTTCTAGGATGGGACACACATGAATCTGGCAGTTAGGAATGTGTGATAGAGTACACACTATTATGATGTACTAGTGTATATGCTACACTAGTCAGAGGCCTCTCACCACCAAAAGTTCACGTGTCAGTGCTGATCGCATTAACGCTTGGGGAAATTTCACATCAGAGAGCAACCCAGTGTTTGTCAGTTGCAGATAGAAATAGGCCCATAAAGCAAACTCTGAATGATTTGTAATTTCTTATTCTCAAATGTTTTAACACAGTAGTCCTGAAGAATTGTCATCTGTGTGTTCTTCAAAGAGTAATGTTATAATGGAACGGATCTTTAAATATGTTTTTATGAGGTCTCCAGGTTGATTCCCTACGTACCAGATGGGCCTTTAGAAGCTCTGACTGGGTTCTCCAGGGGCCAGAATCTACTTCCACTTGAGGGCGGCTCTGCCTGGCCTGGTTGGTTCTTCCTGTCATTCGTCTCATGAACCCCTTGAGGCCAAACATTTAAGCGCAGCTCTTACAGTGACTTGCAGTATCTTTTCTAATTCTGCTAACTTCATTGATACTTTGTGGCTTCAGTTTCTACCATCCAAACCTCACTTCTCCAAAGGCTCTAGTTTTCTTTCTTTCTTAAAGTATACAACCCAGAACAGAACCAATGTAGGTAGCAGAACTGTGGTCCTTTGTTCTAGTTACTGCTCTTTTGTTCTTCTGTTTAACACTCAAATAATGAACTAGCTTTTCTGACATCCACATGAAAATGAGTCTTGAGGTTAATTATTTTTACTACTGTTAATAGTCTTTCCCCATCCTGCACTTGTGCAGTTGGTGTTTTGTTCAACCTGCTTTGCAGCACCTTCATTTATTCTAAGTTTTCTTGTGTTAGATTTATTAACCTTTTGAAATGTTTTGGGAATCATCTAAGATATATATACTATCTTATTCTTTTCGATCACCCCAAAGTTTGAAACTTGAACATTGAGTATTGAATGAAACAAGTCTGAGGACAACGACCTAAGAAGCTTCTCTTTGATATAAATTGACCAATGTTTTAAGCAGTATCCATTCGGTAAAAATTTTAGCAATTTACTGATTCATCTATCAGCCTGTTTCTCTCCAGGTTTGTCTGTGAGAGCATCATGGCTCTTATGTTCCTTGCTGAAGTCCTGCATTTCTCAAATGTTAGTCAGGTAACTGCCCTCCAAAGTTCATGAAGTACCTGCTGATACCTGGTGAACAATGTTCTCTTGCCAAAAGACTAAGAAACATCATAAGTAAGGTTTTATTCTAGGGCCTCTCCTGGGATCAGTGTCAAGTTGTTGCCATCTTTTACCTCATAAAAATCGGAAAGATAGTCACGCTTTCTAATGTAAGGCCAGTACCCCCTTTCCCACTTTTATATAACTACAGTGGGCCACCTAGAAATATTCTTAGATTTTCAGGATCATTTTCTTGTTTTCTATTAGCATAAAATGGGAAATCAGTTTCTTATTGGCCTTATCACTTCTGTATAATTCAGTTTATTGGAGTTTTCACTTTGACCCATGCAGATTTATTTGTTTATTTTTGCTTATGGTGTTTCTTGCATCATTGATGTGTTTTTGAAACTCTGAACTTTACATTTTTTCCTGTGTAAACTGATGGTTCTTGTTTTCTTGTTTTCTTTTATGCTTTTAGTTACATCTCCCTTTTTATTCTGTATATATGTGATTCATCAATTTAAAAAGTATTTTAAAAGTAACCTTGATACATCTAAAAAAAAAAAATCAAAATTACAACCTGGCCTCACGCCTGAGGCCAGCTGGAGCACGTGAACTGAACAGAACCACATCCAGAAGATGCTCTTCACATCACAGACACTGGGCCCTTACCTACACATCTTCCCAGCAAGGGGAAGGAAGGTGTTCTTACTAGTAAAGTCAGTATGGTTATAGTGCAACAAATACCTGTCAGGTGACTTGAGAAAAGGAGTCCTTTATAAAGAGCTTTTTAAAAATTTGTCAAAGATACCACATGGGCCAGTAGTGACCCTGGAGCCTTATATTTGTTCTAGGAAATGATGTAACTTCTCTCTTCATATTCTTCCCTACTTGTTTTATATCTTTGTTCCCTTAAAACATGGGGAAAGGTAGCACTGTAGGAGTGTGGCAGAGGAACTGAGCAGCATATAGGTGATTGCAAAAGACCAGCTTTGGCTTTCTAACCTTTAGTTCAAGAGCTTCTCTAGGATAAACTCGGGTGCCCTTCTGTCTCTTGTTTTCTTGACTTTCTTGATTACCAGGGCTTCAAAAATAGCAAGTAAGAAATAACAGGAAAAAAATGCTCCAGGTGTAGACAGCCTAATATATTTCTACAGGTATATGAGTTACATATAATATACGTATAGATAGGATGTTTTGTGGCACCCGTTTCTGTACACCTGCTATATACTTCAATAAAAATTTATTTCAAAAAAATCTTGACTGGTGCAGTAAACTTCCTATGTATTTATTTTTATTCATATGAAGTTTTTGTCTGTTAATGGAACACATGAAAATATTGAGTAGATGTGGTGGGTATGCTTTAGATAGTATGAACTGAAATATAGACTCTATGTTTTGTGATAAACTCAGGGAAATGGAAAGCAGAGGAGAACCTTCAAAAGATAGCATTTGAATCTCAGGGTAAGGTAAAACTAATATAACAAACAGAACCAAACCTGTAATGGTTCGAAAAATAGATGATTTCTTGCTCATGTATCACCAGGTTGAATGTTCCAGGTGAGGGTGCTGCTTTCTTCTGTGTAGTGATACAAGTCTGAGATTTTTAATCTTGTGGCTGTATCGTCACCCAGGGCCTTGTTGTTAGTTGTCTGTGTCCAACCAGCAGAAGGTGAGCAAGAAAAAGGCACCCCTGCTTCTTAAAAGTCTCCTTAAATTTAAAGGGCATTGAAATTTTATATATAAGGCATTATTTTCCAAACACAATGGAATTAACATAAACAACAGAAAGATAAGAATACACTTAAATAATCCATATGCCAAAGAAATCGTAAGAAATTATAAAATATCTTGGCTAGAATGAAAATAAAAGACATAAAGAATTTGTGGGGTACAGCTAAGGCAGTATTCAGAGGGAAATTTATAGATTTAAACACACATTAGAATGTAGAATCTCAATTAACTTTCCAACTTAAGTAAATGCAAGAAAAGAATAAGAACAGAAGTCAGTGAAATAGAAAACAAAGCAAATCAGAAGCTGACTCTTTGTAAATATCAAAGAAGTTGATAAACTTATAACCAGGCTGATCAGGTAAAAAACAAATTACCAGTGTTTGAAATAAAAGGGGAGAAACCAGCATGAATCCTACAGACATTTAAAAAGGAGTATTATGAAATGATTTATGCCAATGAAATTGATACCTTAGAGGAAACATTTGAAAATGAATGTAATTCCATGCTGGGAGTAAAATAGAAAAACCATATCATTACATTCAGAAAAAGCAGTTGATGAAATTCAAGACCTATTCCTAGTAGAAATTCTCAGCAACCTACAAATAAAAGGGAATTTGCTCAGTCTAATAAAGAGTAATACCATATTTAACAGTAAAAAACTGAATACTTTCTAATACACCAAACAAGGCAAGAACGTCTGATCTAAACACTTACATTCAATACTGCTTGGAGGTTTTAGCCAGTGCAACAGAACAACAAAGAAAAACGAATGGGAAAGATACATGTACCTGTCTTTATTTGTAGATGACAGGATTGTGTAAGTAGAAGATGATAAACTATAAGTAAGATACCACAACTCATAAATAAGCTTAGCAAGGCCAACAGGATGCAGTGTCAGCGTACCAAAATATTTTTATATAACAGGAACAAACAATTGAAATTTAAAACCTTCACCATAGCATGAAAGACCATGACATAAATTTTGGGAAGTATGTGTAAGACCTGAACATGGAAAACAAACCATTTTGAGAGAAAAAACCTAAATGAGAGAGATGCCACATTCTTGGATGAAAGGTTTAATGCAGTGGTGGTTTAATAACTCAGTCATGTCTGACTCTGTGACCTATGGATTGTAGCCCGCCAGGCTCCTCTGTCCATGGGATTCTCCATTCAAGAATACTGGAGTTTGTTGCCATGCCCTTTTCCAGAGAATCTTCCTGACCCAGGGATTGGACCTGGGTCTGATGCATTGGCAGGTGTATTCTTTACCACTGATCCACCTGGGTAGCCCTTAATAAGATTAAGATGTCGATTAAAATTAAACTGACATAGATTAAATGAAACCCTAATCAAAGTACTTAGCTATTTGGGGTAGAAATTAACAAGGTGAGTCTAAAATTTACATATAAATGCAGTTGGACCTTGAATAGTCAAAAAAACAGCCTTGATAAAAAGATTACACTGGAGGATATATGCCTGATTGCAAGAATTACTATAAAGCTACCATAGTTAACATGCTTTTTGGTATCAAGGTGTATATGTAATCTGCTGGGAACAATGGAAACAGTGACAGACTTAATTTTCTTGGGCTCCAAAATCACTGCAGATGGTGACTGCAGCCATGAAATTAAAAGACGCTTACTCCTTGGAGGAAAAGTTATGACCAACCTAGACAGTGTATTAAAAAGCAGAGACATTGCTTTGCCCACAAAAGTCTATATAGTTAAAGCTATGGTTTTTCCAGTAGTCTTCTATGGATATGAGAGTTAGACTAAAAAGAAAGCTGAGCACCGAAGAATTGATGCTTTTGAACTGTGGTGTTGGAGAAGACTCTTGAGAGTCCCTTGGACAAAAAGGAGATCCAACCACTCAGTCCTGAAGGAAATCAGTCCTGAATATTCATTGGAAGGACTGATGCTGAAACTGAAACTCCAATACTTTAGCCACCTCATGGGAAGAATTGACTTTGAAAAGACCCTGATGCTGGGCAAGACTGAAGTCAGGAGGAGAAGGGGACAACTGTGGATGTTTGGATGTCATCACTGACTCGATGGACATGAGTTTGAGCAAATTCCAAGAGTTGGGTGATGGACAGGGAAGGCTGATGTGCTGCAGTCCCTGCTGCTGCCGAGTCGCTTCAGTCGTGTCCGACTCTGTGCTACCCCACGGACAGGCAGCCCACCAGGCTCCCCTGTCCCTGGGATTCTCCAGGCAAGAACACTGGAGTGGGTTGCCATTGCCTTCTCCAATGCATGAAAGTGAGAAGTGAAAGGGCAGTCGCTCAGTCATGTCCGACTCTTAGTGACCCCATGGACTGCAGCCTACCAGGCTCCTCCATCCATGGGATATTCCAGGCAAAAGTACTGGAGTGGGGTGCCATTGCCTTCTCCCTGGGGTCGCAGAATTGGACAGGACTGAGCAACTGAACTGGACACAATAAAGAATCCAAAAATAGACTGTGTGACTATGTAACACCTATGTGGTAACTTGATTTTTCACAAAACTGACAGTAATTTGATGGGAAAAAGGAAAGTCACTTCCACAAATAATTCTGGAACAAACACATAACTATATATATATATATATTTTTTTAATCAACCTTTATTCCTCTGTGTCACACAGAAATTAACTTGAAACACAGACTTAACTGTAAGAACTAAAACAAATTTCTAGACCAAGACATTGAAGGAAATTGGGTTCAGCAAAGCTCAGATTAGAAAAACATCTGCACTTCCAGAGGTGCTGTTGAAAAATGGAAAGATAAGCCTTAGACAAAACACATCTTGCCTAAGGATTGGTGTTTATAATAGACCACTTTTAAAAACAGGTTAAAATGTTGAAAAACTAAATAATGAAACTATCAACGAAAACATGAATAGCAAATAAGCACCAGTGATCCGAGTTGTTATTAGTCATTCAGGAAGTGCAAATGTAATACCACCACAACTCAGTAAATGACTATAATTAAAAAGACTTAATTGCCAATAGCGATAATGGTGAGCAAATGGAACACACACATTGCTCATGGAAAGGTTAAGGTCCAAGGACCTCAGATGACAGTTTGGCAATTTCTTATAAATTTAAATATTATACTAACCTCATGACTCAGCAGTTCCACTCCTAAGTATATACCCAAGAGAAATGAAAACATGTGCACACAAAAAACTACATAAGTGTTCATAAGCTGTATTATAGTCCAAAATTGAAAACACCTCCCGAAGTTCAGCTGGTAAAAGGATAAACCACATCCATACAATGAATGCTAATTAGCAATAAGAGGAACAAATTACTAACTCAAGCAACAACAGGAGTGAATCTCAAAAGCATTATGCTAATTGAAAAAAGACACAAAAGACTGATTTCATTTATCTGCAGTTTGTGAAAAGGCAAAATTTAGAGACAGCAGATTGATTGTTGCCAGGGGCTAGGGGGAGTAATGGAACTTTGGGGAGTAATGGAGCTGTTCGGTATCATGATTGTGGTGGTGATTACATAACTACATAACTGTGTACATTTGTCAGAACTCATCTAACCATACACCTAAAAGTGGTAAGTATGCATTTTATATCTCATTCCTCTGGCTAAAAGAAAAAAGTAATAGTAAAAAGAATCAAAATGTGTTAATGTAAATTTGGGCTTATGGTTATTCACTACAATATTCCTTCAAGTCTGTTTTGTGTTTAATAATTTGAATTTTTACATATTTCCAAAGACATGAACTTGAGATAAAATTCACAAGAGAAGAATAGTCCAAATTTTGTGCCCTGAGTAACTTTTCACATGGGCTCCTCTATGTGACCTGCTTAGGGTAAACAGCAGCAGGGATTTACCATTTATGTATTTATTTAGTATCTGTATATATGTTATGAATTTATTGTTTGATTAGTTACTTGATGGTTTTCTTGAACAACTGCTGGGCTGATGGGGTTGGATGATCAGGAAGCTTTGCTATTTAAAGGGACTGAATTACATGACATGGATATAAATTTATCAAGTCCGCTTTGTTATATAATCCCATTTGCTATCCTCTCCCACCTCCTGAAAATCAGGAAGTCTTGCTAATAAAACACATCTTTAAAATTTTGTAAGCGTAAGTAAAATTTTTATTGAAATCCAGCTCTAGAAGATGCCCATAGTTGTTTTCCTCAAAAGCCCCAGTTTAGTAACCTTTTAGACCTGTCTCTTTAGCATGGCATCCTCACTAATATGATATTCCTCAAACCAAAACCAATTTCATTTACTACATAGAAAGAAAATTTACTCCATAATTATTCCATTTTAATTATGAATTTCACTTTGATGTTTCCTTAAGCTTAGGAAAATGGAATTCTACTTTTTAAAGCAAGACTATTGCCTGTGTGGCAAAAAGGTATATAGGCTTAGGCTGGCATCCCTGAGACTTGTGGAGTGATACCTTTTAAAAATAATAACTCTTTAACATCTTTAGTTATTGTTCTTTATTCTGTAGGTTCAGGGTTGGCAAACTGTCTATAAAGGGCCAGAGAGTAAATATTTTAGTCTTTGAGGACCAAATGGTCTCCATCTCTCAATTCTGTTATGGCAAGGAGCCACAGATACAATGGATGTATTCAAATAAAACTTCATTTATAAAAACATATATAGTTCTGGATTTGACCTGGGACAAAGTTTGCTGACCTTCACTGGCGGTCATAAACACCCTGCCAAAGCAAATCTATTTGTTTTGACAAACCAGTCACAGACACAAATAATTTAGGTGCTTCTATGAAAAGAAATATTAATGATAGCAGTGGAGTTCTGGACATGGTACCCCAAATACGGCACCTTGACATATTGAACACTTAAAGCCGAAGGAACTTGAGAAACGGCATGTGCAGGAAGGATATTCTGAACTTCTCTGAAGCAGGTCATAAAAAAATAAAACAGGTCATAAAAAAGTCTTGTGAGAGATTTATGCCCTCTCTATGCCAGGAGGAAAGGAACATCTCTGTCTGAAGACAAAGGGACACGGAGAGGACTCCAAATATTAGCTTTGCTAAGTTTCTCCAGATTCCTACGCTTACCTCATACCCTTTGTTCTATTATCTTTCCACTCTGCATCAAGCTTAGCATAATAACATGCGGGCTTAGCTTTCTACAAGTTTTCATTTCCTTACTAAGTCTCTTGTGCCACATAAAGCTTATGTTCAATGAAGTTGTATGCTTTTTTTCATGTTCCTTTGTGTTTTGTTACAGGGGTCTCAGTCAAGAACTTAAAAGGGTAGAGGGGAAAGATATTTTCCTTCCCTATAGAAAATAACACCAATAAAGTGTCCATTAGGGAGGCTCCACATCAGAAAGTCAAGGCCTGCATATTCTGCAACTCTGTGATTAACTGTACAAAAATGTGTAATATCTAGAAAATATGAAGACACTCGTCTGAGCTAGCGTACCAAATACTTCATGACTTTGATTATGACTTTGCTTGGTAAAGTTTGCTTTGTAACTTGGTAAGTTACAATTGTAGATTTCAGAGAGTAGGTTTTACTTTTAATTTTGTTCCCCTTTCTATATACAAGATTATGTGTTTTTATATATTTAGCCAGTAACCAAAGATGACCACTCTTCTTGCTAAAAGAGTACAACAAATACAATTCACTCCTGTTGAAGATTTAGTTCCACAATTTTTCACTCTTGTTTGTAAGGAATAGATAAGGACCTGACTAACATTGATGACTACCTGGACACTTTGTGTTGCTCCCTGTATTTAGATCATTTCCCCCAGTTTAAAGCAGAGTTACTGATGAAGGATTAACAGATGATCAATTATGATTCAAGCAGAAATACTGTAATTAAGCAGAACTTAGCAGAACTAGAAGTCCTGGTCCTCATGGTCTTATCATTCAAATTAAATATATTTTAAAAGGGAAAACAGAAGAAACAGCAATAAGGATGTGATGGTTTATATTATAAAGCTCTGCTGCTTCGAATCAGTGTTTACTATGAAAGAGAACTATTACTTATTAATTTTTGTATTAATACTTTTGAATATTAGAACATTTATGTTTAGTGAGATAACTTTCTAGTTGCCTCTTGGAATAACTGAGGATAGAGAAATTACCTTTAAGCAAGTCATTCTTGTGAAGAATAAGAAGTTCCTTTCAGTTCTGTAAATGTAGTGAGTAGACCCTGTTGACCTGATACTTAATAGTAATGGTTATTATTATAATGTTAACAGTAGCAACATTTATCAATGACATAGGCCTCACTCTGCAAATCTCTTTGCTGAGAAGGCAGCTGACCAGCCTTTATAAAGCAAGCCTGTTATCACTGGTAGGTAGTTTGTATGTGCTATTTAATTAAATTTAAAACTTTAATTAAGTTTTATTTATATTTAAAATTTTACAATTTAAATGTATTTTATTTATAACAACACTATGAAGCAAGTGTAACAGATGAAAAACCTGAGATCCATTCAAAGAGGCTGAATGCACTTACCCAAGACCATGAAGCTTAGAGTGGCTGCTGTTCTTGAGGCAGGGCTTGAGTCTCCTGGTTTGCCACCATTCACCATCCCCCTACTTTATTTTTTTTAATTGAAGTGTTAATTAGTGCTGAAAAGCAAAGTGATTCAGTTATATATATATATATATATTCCATTACAGGTATCACATTACAGGTTATCATAGGATGTTAAATACAGTTCTCTGTGCTACACAGTAGTAGCATGCCCACCACTTTCTCTTGAGCCCACCCTGCCTACTTCACTCATGTTCACCATTACAACTTCAAGCAGTTGTGGTCCAGGTACCACACTGGCATTATCTGGGAGGTGGTTAGAAATGCAGAATCTCAGGCTTCTCCAAAAATCTAACTAATCAGAATCTACATTTTAACAAGATCTCCGGGAAATTCAAATGCAGATTAAAGTCTGACAAGACTTGCTGGAGGGGATCTCCAAGGTCCCCCCCCAACACACAAACATTCTGAATGTTGACCATGGGCCAAACCCTGGACTTTTCACTTTGTTAATAGGTACAGCTCTCCATCGTTGAAGGTGGGAAATCCAAATAAAATCCTATATTAAAGTAACTGCCCTTATAAGGATGGATATGCAAATGAATAACACAGTCAGGAATTCTGCAAGGGCTAGATCAGTGTCCATGGGAGTGGGGGAAGGCAGATGAAGCAGGGCCTGTAAGAGAGGCGGGAACAAATGTCCTGAACACGTCTCCCTAGTTGACAATGAGAGGACAGCGAGCATGGCTGATGGGAGTAGAGAGCTTGATTTGGGGATACTAAGACAGAAATAAGTTTAGAAATGTAATAAGTGTGTAGACTGTAGCTTGGACCTCTAGGCTGAGCTATTGGAGTTTATTCTCTTTATAATGAGCAAACATTGATAGCTTTCAAGTTGCCATTTGAGAGTTTTGAGAAGATCAATGGTCTGACAGATTGTGTAGTATAAGTGGGCTTCATTTTAAAGATATATTCACAGTGTTTTTATGTACATGCCCTGATGTGGGTAAAGCACTTTCCCAAAAGTATGACATGTTTAGTGTTTTTTCTGCCTATATTGGCACTTGTTCCTCTGATATATGTTCACAGAGACCCCAACCCAGCACCCAAACCATTTTGAATGTTTCTGGGCTTTGAGGCAAGCCTTGCTGAGAGTGTGTCCATTAAAGGTCAGGGAATCATAAAGCCTTCCCCAGGAATACTGGGTCTGACCTGGGAATTGAAGAATTTGCTCAACATCCAAGAACCACATTTCCATGGCTGTAGATTGCAGAAAATGACATTTGTGTCCCAATGAAGTTCAAATCCGCAGTGTTCTCAGATGACTGTAGCATTTTAAAAGTAGCATGTGAGTCACACTCTGAATTTACAGTGAGACTCTTCGTGGCAGTACAATGTCTATTAATGCTAATAATTACAAGTTTCCCAGAACAGCTCGGTGTATCTGTATTTGACATACTGATAACAGGGTGGGTAAGTTGGAATTTAGCTGTTGGGCCCCACTCCAGTACTCTTGCCTGGAAAATCCCATGGACGGAGGAGCCTGGTAGGCTGTAGTCCATGGGGTCGCTGAGGGTCAGACATGACTGAGCGACTTCACTTTCATTTTTCACTTTCATGCATTGGAGAAGGAAATGGCAACTCACTCCAGTGTTCTTGCCTGGGGAATCCTAGGGAAGGGGGAGCCTGGTGGGCTGCCGTCTATGGGTCGCGCACAGAGTCGGACACAACTAAAGTGACTTAGCAGCAGCTCTTTTTCGATAGAACTTTGTTAAAAGCCAGATATTATATATTACTGTTTCTTTTATGATTCTGGACTGTTTTGGAAAACAAAGTCTTTAAGCAGTAAAGAATTGAGACATTCCAAGGTTAAAATGCTTTATAAATCAGCCCATTACACTGTGAAGTAAATTACATTGTTGGCCAGTGATGTCACAGAAGGACCTAATTATGCTTGTTTGTGTGTGTTGTTTTATTTTGTAATATTTGGCCACCAGGAAGGCACAGTGGTGAAGTCTGACTAACTGTGGCTATGGGGACTTCCCTTGTGGTCCAGTGGTTAAGAATCTTTCCATGCAGGGAATGCAGGTTCAATCCCTCTTCAGGGAACTAAGATCCTACATGCCACAGGGTGACTAAGCTTGCATGCCGCGTCAAAGATCCCACATGCTTCAACTGAGACCAATGCAGCCAAAGAAATAAATACATATTTTAAAACAATAGCAGTGACTTCTGGGTTGACAACAGCCACAGAAACTCCCAAGCTGTGAGTATCACAAACTTGGGTCTGAGATACATGGAAACACCTGCCTCTCATCAGGCTGACACAGCCAACAGGGTGAGTCAGGGTTGCACCTGGTGCTATAAGTGCCTGTTGGAAATACAAATCAAAATGTTGTTACAACTCAACAAAAAAATAACCTAATTTTTGAAATGAGCAAAAGACTTGAATAGACGTTCCTCCAAAGATGTACATGGTCACCAAGTACCTAAAAGATGCTCAGTGTCCCTCATCATCAGGGAAATGCAGCTCAAAACCACAGTGATGCACGACCTCACTCTCATCAGGATGGCCACTTTAAAACAATAAAGATACAGAAAACAATCAGTGTTGGCAAGTATGTGGAAAAACTGGAGCCCACTGGAACACTTGTGCACTGTTGGTGGGACTGTAAAACAGTAAAACCACTAGGGAAAACAGTACGGTGGTTCCTCAAAGGATTAAAAATCGAGCTACTATATAATCCCACTTCTGGGTGTATATCCACAAGAATGAAAAGCAGGGTCTTGAAGATACTTTTGCACAACCATATTCACAGCATCATTATTCACAATATCTGAAAGACGGAAGCAACCCAAATGTCTGGTAGGTGAATGAATAAACAAATGTGCCATACACATACAGTGGAATGACATTTAGTCTTAAAAAGGAACGAAACATGCCTCACCATGGATGAACCTTGAGGACATTATGCTAAATGAGGTCACAAAAAGTCAAAGATTGTATGATTTTTATCTAAAATATCAAAGTCATGGAAACGAAGTAGCATGGCAGTTACTGAGGTCTCGTGGTAAGGAGAAAAATCTGTGGTTTAATAGGTATCAAGTTTCACATTTGCAAGATGAAAAAGTTCTAGTGGTCGGTTTCACACCAGTCATCTGGGGCACTCACATTTGGGACCAAGCCAGAATGCTATGGGGAAGCCCAAAGTAGCCAATGTGGAGAGATGCCATGGAAAGAACCCTGTGGAGAGAACTGAGACCCCCTAGTTGACCCCTTAGCCAGCGTCAACTGCACCAGAAAGATACATGGGTGGCAAAAAAACACTGAAGAGATACTCAGCATCACTAGTCAAAAGAAATGTGCAAATTAACTGCAATAAAATACCACTACCTACATACTAGAATCACAAAAATTAAAGACTGAACATAGCAAGTGCTGGGAAAGATGTGAGAGAACTAGAACCTCAGACGCTGCTGAAGGTAATCTAAGGTGGTATAAGCACTTTATGAAATAGTTTGGCAGTTTTTTAAAAGGTTAAACATATACAATGTACACCTTCCATATGCTCCATCTGTCTGTACCCAAGAGAAAACTATATCCTTACAAAGACTTGTGTATGATTGTTCACAACATTTTTATTTATAATAGTAAAAAACAGGGGAAAACCCCAAATGTTCAGTTATCAACATATATTGTATATTCATAATGGAATACTACTCCATAATAAAAGAATTAACTAAAAAATGGGATACCACTGTTCTCATATTAGAATGGCTTATGTCCAAAACACTGACTATTCTAAACATTAGCAAAGATGTGTATCAAGAAGGAACTCTTATTAACTGCTGGTGGGAATGCAAAATGATTCAGTCACTTTGGAAGACAGTGTGGTAGTTTCTCACTAAACAGTCTTAGCACAAAACCCAGCAATCACACTCCTTGGTATTTACCAAAAAGTTGAATACTTGTGTCCACACAAAATCATGCAAATGATGGTTTATAGTAGCCATATAGTTGCCAAAACTTAGAAGCAACTAATATGTCCTTCACTAGGTAAATGGATAAACTGTGGTATATCCAGACAATGCAANGAAGGGGGAGCCTGGTGGGCTGCCGTCTATGGGTCGCGCACAGAGTCGGACACAACTAAAGTGACTTAGCAGCAGCTCTTTTTCGATAGAACTTTGTTAAAAGCCAGATATTATATATTACTGTTTCTTTTATGATTCTGGACTGTTTTGGAAAACAAAGTCTTTAAGCAGTAAAGAATTGAGACATTCCAAGGTTAAAATGCTTTATAAATCAGCCCATTACACTGTGAAGTAAATTACATTGTTGGCCAGTGATGTCACAGAAGGACCTAATTATGCTTGTTTGTGTGTGTTGTTTTATTTTGTAATATTTGGCCACCAGGAAGGCACAGTGGTGAAGTCTGACTAACTGTGGCTATGGGGACTTCCCTTGTGGTCCAGTGGTTAAGAATCTTTCCATGCAGGGAATGCAGGTTCAATCCCTCTTCAGGGAACTAAGATCCTACATGCCACAGGGTGACTAAGCTTGCATGCCGCGTCAAAGATCCCACATGCTTCAACTGAGACCAATGCAGCCAAAGAAATAAATACATATTTTAAAACAATAGCAGTGACTTCTGGGTTGACAACAGCCACAGAAACTCCCAAGCTGTGAGTATCACAAACTTGGGTCTGAGATACATGGAAACACCTGCCTCTCATCAGGCTGACACAGCCAACAGGGTGAGTCAGGGTTGCACCTGGTGCTATAAGTGCCTGTTGGAAATACAAATCAAAATGTTGTTACAACTCAACAAAAAAATAACCTAATTTTTGAAATGAGCAAAAGACTTGAATAGACGTTCCTCCAAAGATGTACATGGTCACCAAGTACCTAAAAGATGCTCAGTGTCCCTCATCATCAGGGAAATGCAGCTCAAAACCACAGTGATGCACGACCTCACTCTCATCAGGATGGCCACTTTAAAACAATAAAGATACAGAAAACAATCAGTGTTGGCAAGTATGTGGAAAAACTGGAGCCCACTGGAACACTTGTGCACTGTTGGTGGGACTGTAAAACAGTAAAACCACTAGGGAAAACAGTACGGTGGTTCCTCAAAGGATTAAAAATCGAGCTACTATATAATCCCACTTCTGGGTGTATATCCACAAGAATGAAAAGCAGGGTCTTGAAGATACTTTTGCACAACCATATTCACAGCATCATTATTCACAATATCTGAAAGACGGAAGCAACCCAAATGTCTGGTAGGTGAATGAATAAACAAATGTGCCATACACATACAGTGGAATGACATTTAGTCTTAAAAAGGAACGAAACATGCCTCACCATGGATGAACCTTGAGGACATTATGCTAAATGAGGTCACAAAAAGTCAAAGATTGTATGATTTTTATCTAAAATATCAAAGTCATGGAAACGAAGTAGCATGGCAGTTACTGAGGTCTCGTGGTAAGGAGAAAAATCTGTGGTTTAATAGGTATCAAGTTTCACATTTGCAAGATGAAAAAGTTCTAGTGGTCGGTTTCACACCAGTCATCTGGGGCACTCACATTTGGGACCAAGCCAGAATGCTATGGGGAAGCCCAAAGTAGCCAATGTGGAGAGATGCCATGGAAAGAACCCTGTGGAGAGAACTGAGACCCCCTAGTTGACCCCTTAGCCAGCGTCAACTGCACCAGAAAGATACATGGGTGGCAAAAAAACACTGAAGAGATACTCAGCATCACTAGTCAAAAGAAATGTGCAAATTAACTGCAATAAAATACCACTACCTACATACTAGAATCACAAAAATTAAAGACTGAACATAGCAAGTGCTGGGAAAGATGTGAGAGAACTAGAACCTCAGACGCTGCTGAAGGTAATCTAAGGTGGTATAAGCACTTTATGAAATAGTTTGGCAGTTTTTTAAAAGGTTAAACATATACAATGTACACCTTCCATATGCTCCATCTGTCTGTACCCAAGAGAAAACTATATCCTTACAAAGACTTGTGTATGATTGTTCACAACATTTTTATTTATAATAGTAAAAAACAGGGGAAAACCCCAAATGTTCAGTTATCAACATATATTGTATATTCATAATGGAATACTACTCCATAATAAAAGAATTAACTAAAAAATGGGATACCACTGTTCTCATATTAGAATGGCTTATGTCCAAAACACTGACTATTCTAAACATTAGCAAAGATGTGTATCAAGAAGGAACTCTTATTAACTGCTGGTGGGAATGCAAAATGATTCAGTCACTTTGGAAGACAGTGTGGTAGTTTCTCACTAAACAGTCTTAGCACAAAACCCAGCAATCACACTCCTTGGTATTTACCAAAAAGTTGAATACTTGTGTCCACACAAAATCATGCAAATGATGGTTTATAGTAGCCATATAGTTGCCAAAACTTAGAAGCAACTAATATGTCCTTCACTAGGTAAATGGATAAACTGTGGTATATCCAGACAATGCAATATTATTTGGCACTAAAAAGAAATTATTAAGCCACAAAAATACATAAGGGTAACTTAAATGCATTTACTCAGTGAAAAAAGCTAGTCTGAAAAGACTTATCATCTTTATTTTATCTAATGTATTATTTTATCTTTATTTTTGCCTTCTGGAAAAGGCAAAGCCCTAGAGACAGTAAAAATATTGGTAGTTGCCAGAGGTTCGGGGGGATGGAGGGGTGACTATGTTACATGTTCATGAAATATGCTTCAAGCATAGGGTATTTTTGAGAAAGTGAAACAATTTCATGTGATGCTGTAATCGTGAATACATGACTGTGCATTTGTCAAAACTCTTAGAACTGTACAAGTTCAGTTCAGTCACTCAGTCATGTCCGACCCTGTGCAACCCCATGAACCACAGCTTGCCAGGCCTCCCTGTCCATCACCAACTCCCGGAGTCCACCCAAACTCACGTCCATTGAGTGGATGATGCCATCCAACCATCTCTTCCTCTGTCGTCCCCTTCTCCTCCTGCCCTCAATCTTTCCCAGCATCAGGGTCTTTTCCAATGAGTCAGCTCTTTGCATCAGGTGACCAAAGTATTGGAGTTTCAGCGTCAACATCAGTCCTTCCAATGAACACCCAGGACTGATCTCCTTTAGAATGGACTGGTGGATCTCCTTGCTGTCCAAGGGACTCTCAAGAGTCTTCTCCAACACCACAGTTCAAAAGCATCAATTCTTCAGCACTCAGCTTTCTTTATAGTCCAACTCTCACATCCATACATGACCACTGGAAAAACCATAGCCTTGACTAGATGGACCTTTGTTGACAACATGAAGAGTGACTCTTAATGTAGGGTAGGGACTATAGTTAGTAATGGATCAATATTGATTCATCAATGTACATCAAATGTACCACATTAATAAGGGAGAATGAGGACATAGAAGAGGGGAATATGAGAACTCTGTAGAACTACAGCTCATTTTTTTCTGTAAAACTGCAGCTTTCTCTAATATATTAGCTAATACAAAAAGAATGAAATATTGATACACACAAGACAGATAAATGTCAAAATAATTATGCTGAGTTAAAGAAACCAGACAAAAATTACATACTGTATGTATGATTCTGTTTATATAAAATTCCAGAAAATGCAAACCAATCTGTGGTGATAGAAAGCAGATCAGTGGTTGCCTAGGGGCAGGCATGGGTACTGGGGGGTGAGAGAAAGGTGTAGGGAGAGGTAGGAGGGAGCGAAGATGAAGAGGCTAGAGACACTTTTTGCAGCTGATGGACAGGCTCATTATTTTGACTGTGGTGATGGTTTCATGGGTGTATACACATGTTAAAACTTGTCAGATTGTGTGCTGTAAATTTGTAGTTTGTCAGTTATCCCTCAATAAAGTTGTTTTTTAAAGACCAAGCCAAAAAGTAACCCAACCATGTATTAATTGCCATGACACTATAATTGTTCATAGGCCAGTTTGAATGACCTGGACCACATTCCACTGATCCTGGCTGGGCTCACTCAAGCATCTGTGGTCAAATGGCTGGGTGCCTGGGAACTGACTAATCTAGAGGACCATGGACAGGAAAGTTCCGTAAGGGAAGGCCCTTCTCTCTCCCACATCCTACAGCAGACCGGCCTGGGCATAATCTCATGGTGATGGCGGTTGTCTAGAAGAGGAGCACTTTTCAAAGCCTCTCTTTGTGTCAAGTTTCTTGTTCCATTGTCCAAAAACAAGCCACGTGCCCAAGTCCAGACTCATTGTGTCAAGAGACGGGAATGGTGGGGCAAAAGGCCATTTGACAGGGCTACACGGATGCTTTTATTTACTGTTAATGCAAGTAATCCGTCATGTACCTGAACAATGTTTTAACTTGTATTACTTTAATCCTGTTAGGAAGGTACTTTTGTTCAAAGACTTTTGTTGTTGTTCAGTTGCTAAATCATAGCCAATTCTTTGTGACATCATAGATTGAAGCACTTGAGGCTTCCCTGTCCTTCGCTATCTCCTGGAGTTTGCTCAAACTCACGTCCATTGAGTCAGTGATGCTATTTAACCATCTCATCCTTTGCTGCCCTCTTCTAGAACATTTTGCCTTCAATCTTTCCCAGCATCAAATTTTGTTCCAATGAGTTTGCTGTTCCCATCAAGTGATCCAAGTATTGGCGCTTCAGCTAGTTCTTCCAGTGAATATCCAGGGTTGATTTCCTTTAGGATTGACTGGTTTGATCTCCTTGCTGTCCAAGGGACTCTCAAGCATCTTCTCCAATACCATAGTTCAAAAGCATCAGTTCTTCAGCACTCAGCCTTCTTTATGGTCTCTCACATCTGTACATGACTACTGGAAAAACCATAGCTTTGACTATATGGGCCTTTGTTAGTAAAATGATGTTTTTGCTTTTAATACACTAAGTTTGTCATAGCTTTCCCGCCAAGGAGCAAGTGTCTTTTAATTTCATGGCTGTAGTCACCATCCACAGTGATTTTGGAGCCCAAGAAGATAAAATCTGTCACTGTTTGCACTGTTTCCCCATCTGTTTGCCATGAAGTGATAGGACTGTATGCCATGATCCTAGTTTTTGAATGTTGAGTTTTCAGCCAGCTTTTTCTTTCACCCTCATCAAAGAGGCTCTTTAGTTCCTTTTCACTTCCTGCCATTAGAGTGATATCATCTGCATATATGATGTTAATTTCTCTTAACATCAGAAATGTTAATTTCTTATATATAATTTGCAATTCCTTTTACTCCCTTATTGAATATAATTTAGCTATTGATTTTTTCAGCAATTCTTCGTATGTAGAAATAGTAAGGTTTTTGTGACATTTGTCAAGTCTCATGTTCTGTTAACATTTCTTTTGGTAGCTGAGCGCTGAAGAATTGATGCTTTTGAACTGTGGTGTGAGCAGACTCTTGAGAATCCCTTGGACTGCAAGGAGATCCAACCAGACCATTCTAAAGGAGATCAGCCCTAGGTGTTCTTTGGAAGGAATGATGCTAAAGCTGAAACTCCGGTACTTTGGCCACCTCAGGCAAAGAGTTGACTCATTGGAAAAGACTCTGATGCTGGGAGGGATTGGGGGCAGGAGGAGAAGGGGACGACAGAGGATGAGATGGCTGGATGGCAGCACTGACTCAATGGACGTGAGTTTGAGTGAACTCCGGGACATGGTGATGGACAGGGAGGCCTGGTGTGCTGCGATTCATGGCGTTGCAAACAGCCAGACACGACTGATCGACTGAACTGAACTGAAGAATGTTTTAAATAGTTTAACTTCTAGCAAATCATGGTTAAATGTTTTCTTTTGATTCATTGGATATATAAGTTGAATTCTGACCTCTAGCTAGGATAAGTCTATTTTTCTATTCCTTCTAATTAGAAATGTTTTTAAAAACACTGTACTCTGGACTATATTTATAATGTTAACCTCAGAATCATTCAATTTTATAGCTGAGGTAACAGAGGCTTAGAAACAATTTTGTCTGAGATCAAGTAGAGAGCAAATGGAGGCAGGCTTGAATCTCACTTCCTCTGACTTAAAATTTGAGTCATGAAACTGTATCAAGGTTAGAACACTTGGCTTAGTGATAAAAATCTACACTTTTAGGCAAAATGTACTTTCCACTTTTCTGTTTTTCTTCCTCTCCCCTCTCCCTCCCCTTCCTTTTCATTTCTTCCTCCTCTCCTCTTACTCCTTCTCCCCTTATTCTTCAGCATAGGTCACCCACCTGTAAGTAACTATTCTTTTATTAACTTAATAATGTACCTGGCACTGAGCTGGATACTGGGAACTTAAAGATGACTATGCAGATCTTACCCTTAGGTCACAGAGGCTGTAAACAGGTAAGTGCAATATGGACAATCCTATGTTAAATGTTCACTAATCTGATAGGTTATGTGCTGTAAGATATTTGGTGGGTTTGCTGTTAACGGGAAGTCTTGATGACTGAATGGCTTTAAAATTCATTTAATGAATCTTAGTACATGTGTATGTAAAAATCCATTTATATATGATATAAAATATATTTTTGTTGATTTTTGCTTTCTATATGTTTGTTTCTGTTTACTTGGCAGGATGTTTCTGTGTCCTATGGTGGCCCCATTGTTCTGTTATCTGTTTTCCAGAGGGTTCATTCTTCTTTACTTTATTACCATGATTGTGCAGCTCACTTGGGATTTGAATTTACTGAGGAAGTTCATCTACAGTAGCTCTGATTCTTTGTTCTGATTATATGAATTAGCTCTTAAAGCTTCCTTAGTGTTCTTGTTCTTTATTCATGTTTAGGAGTTTTAACAGGCAGTGTATTTCGCTTTCTACAATCAACATTTCCTTCTAAGTCTCCTTGACAGTAAGTAGAACATACTTTGTATTCGGTGGGAAATCTTAACTCTGTGGCTGTCTTCTCCATGTCACTGTCAACTTCTTCTTCCCTCCAATGCTTCCATACTTTTTCTCTGAATCCACGTTTCCCTTCTGCTTTTTGAAGTTTATTTCTTTTCTCTTCAAATCTTACTTTAAATCTTGAGTATGGGATGTTTGTGAAGTTTGGGTGACTGAGACTAGAAGGAATCACTTTAAGCTGAACTCTACAACCTGACTGGAA